>JBAMBJ010001572.1:0-380943 GCA_037043495.1 Drosophila recens
TTTATACCCTGTGCCCATTGAAAATGGTCAAAAGGGTATATTAGATTTGTGTGATGTATGTAACAGGCAGAAGGAAGCATCTCCGACCCCATAAAGTATATATATTCTTGATCAGCATCAACAGCCGAGTCGATTGAGCCATGTCCGTCTGTCTGTCCGTCTGTCCGTCTGTCCGTCTGTCCGTCTGTTTGAACGCGTCGATCTCAGAGACTATAATAGCTAGAGACTTCAAATTTAGTATGCAGGTTGCTGGATACCGGACGCAGATCAAGTTTGTTTTAAAATTTGGATCAGACCACTATATCATATAGCTGCCATAGGAACGATCAGACGAAAATCAAGTCTTAGTATGAAAAACTTTTTTGTTGTTTGAGATACCTTAACTAAACTGACAGAATATGCATATGGGATGGCTCCATATATTCTGACCAAATTTGCTTGAAATCGGATCACTATATCATGTAGCTGCCATAGGAACGATGGGTCGAAAATCAAGTCTAAGTATGACAAAATTTTTTGTTGTTTGAGATATCTTAACTAAACTGACAGAATATGCATATGGGATGGCTCCATATATTCTGACCAAATTTGCTTGAAATCGGATCACTATATCATATACCTGCCATATTAACGATGAGTCGAAAACCAAGTCTAAGTATGAAAAACTTTTTTGTTGTTTGAGATATCTTAACTAAACTGACAGAATATGCATATAGGATGGCTCCATACATTCTGACCAAATTTGCTTGAAATCGGATCACTATATCATATAGCTGCCATAGGAACGATGATTCGAAAATCAAGTCTAAGTATGACAAACTTTTTTGTTGTTTGAGATATCTTAACTAAACTGACAGAATATGCATATGGGATGGCTCCATATATTCTGACCAAATTTGCTTGAAATCGGATCACTATATCATATAGCTGCCATAGGAAAGATCAGACGAAAATCAAGTCTAGGTATGACAAACTCTTTTGTTGTTTGAGATATCTTAACCAAACTGACAGAATATGCTGATGGGATGGCTCCATACATTCTGACCAAATTTGCTTGAAATCGGATCACTATATCATATACCTGCCATATTAACGATGAGTCGAAAACCAAGTCTAAGTATGAAAAACTTTTTTGTTGTTTGAGATATCTTAACTAAACTGACAGAATATGCATATAGGATGGCTCCATATATTCTGACCAAATTTGCTTGAAATCGGATCACTATATCATATAGCTGCCATAGGAAAGATCAGACGAAAATCAAGTCTAGGTATGACAAACTCTTTTGTTGTTTGAGATATCTTAACCAAACTGACAGAATATGCTGATGGGATGGCTCCATACATTCTGACCAAATTTGCTTGAAATCGGATCACTATATCATATACCTGCCATATTAACGATGAGTCGAAAACCAAGTCTAAGTATGAAAAACTTTTTTGTTTGTTGTTTGGTTAAAATATGTATTTATTTATGTTTTAAATGCTTTTATACATATTACTAATTCTATTATAACCAATATTCTATTTTGTGGAAACTGGCACAGGGTATCTTACAGTCGAGCAAACTCGACTGTAGCCGGACCTCCTCGCGAGCGAAGCGAGCCGGGGGTAGGCGAGCGAAGCGAGCAGGGGGCGGAGCCCCCTTGTTAATCTTAATGTAATGTTATCTTCATTAATGCTGATTTCATTATGATAATTATTTATAATAATAATATAAAAAATTATTGAAATCTTCCATTAACAGTAATATTATCAATTTAAAGGAAATGTTACTTTCATTAATGCTGATTTCATTATCATAATTATTTTTAATAAAAAAAAATAGTGAAATCTTTCATTAATTATTTTTAACAATATAAACAATAATAAAATTTTTCATTAACAATAATATTTTCAATTTTAATGAAATGTTACTTGCATTAATGCTGATTTTATTATTATAACTATTTTTATTCATATTATACAAAATAATAAAACCTTTCATTAATTATTTTTATTATTATAATTATTTATGATAATATAAAAAATATTGAAATCTTTCATTACAGGAATATTTTCAATTTTAATGATTTAATTTAATGCAACTTTCATTAATGCTGATTTAATTATCATAATTATTTTGAATTATAATATAAAAAATAATGAAATCTTGCATTAAATATTTTTAATAAAATTATAAAAAATAATGAAATCTTTCATTAACAGTAATATTTTCAATTTTAATGCAATGTTACTTTCATTAATGTTAAAGTTAAATAAATCTTTCATCAGCTATTTTTCATTATTTTCACTAAAATCATCAACGCTGATTTCATTATCATGAATTTTTTTTAATAAAAATTCATTATTTTTCTCTTTTTCTTTCTTTTTCTATGTCTGTAGCTGTTAGCTATTACTTTAGCTTTGTTGGCCTGAGCGTGGTCTTCGTGTCGAGCTTCAGCTACGTGAGTCTGCGCAGTGAAGCCTCTGGACTGCGACCAGCTCGACTTGCCCTGGGCAATGCCTGTCATGCCTGTGGCTTGACCTGCGGCTTTGTGCTCTTCAATGAGTTTGAGCCCCAGCGCTGTGGACTCATTGAACTGGGCGTGAACTTACTGCTGCTACTGTTGGTCTGCATTAACGAGTTGCTGCAACATTTGGGCGTACACAACTATAAGGAGTCCAGGGATCTGGTGTTCAATCTACTCAACGAGGAGCGTTTGGTGTTCCTGCCACGTCAGGCGATTCTCGTTCAGTTTGTGGATCGCAGGGATTACAAATTGCTGAGGAGTCGTCAGTGGTTGGTTCTTCTCCTGGGTGGCTTTGTGGTGCTGCTGCAACGTTGTTGTCTTCTCCATTCGCCGGTTCACCTGCAACTCATGTGGAGTGCAACTCTGGGATTTGTGCAGCGTGCTCAGCTCTACACTCCATTTGCTCTCTACACTTCGGGCTGTGCTTTGAGTGCTTTGATTCTGCTGCGTTATACACCCAAGTTGGTTTATCTGCTGTTTGGTGTCATCCAAATAACTCTGGTAATTGCCCTGCTGTGTATTTATGACGAGGAACAGCCCGAGCATTGTTTTCTCTTCCTCTGTCTCATCTATGCGAGTGCGGGAGTTCTCTCCTCCCAGCTGATTCACTGGCTGCTCGAGTGCTCGCCCTTTCTCTATGCCGAACTCTCGCTGGCCATTGGCTTCTTTCTGCAGTTGTTCATCATGGAAGCCTGCAAATATGAGATGCATCTGGATAACATTTGGACTGCACTCTTGGCCAGCAGCTTAACCAATTTAGTGCTCACTCTTTTGGCCATAATCTTAGTGCTCTGGTTACAGCCTCGCACCGCGAGTCTCGTCGATGTTCGCAATCGCCTGCTCGGCATTCGTCGCCTCAATCTTCCCGCTGCCCAGACGCAATTCTGGCACACAAATCATTTTCTCGCCCACAATAAACAGCCGCATGAACTGCAGTCTGTCCAGCTGGACAAATCGCGCGTCTTTCAACAGTTTCCAATTAGCGCATCGAATGCCAAAGCGGACAAGTTCTAATAATAAAGTAGCTCACATTCTGCTCTCATTAGTCATCGTCATCGTTATCGTAATCTTTATCGCTATCTTTATCATCTTCGTCATCTCCATCTTCAGTTCGCATTTCCCTCTTTATTATCTTATCGCCAACTTGTCAACTTATCGAGTGTCAAACGGGGCGCATAATAAGCAAACATTTACCTATTTTTCAAGTTTAATAAACATTGTTGCCAACTAAATCTACACCGAAAAAAAAAATATTTTTTTAAACTTTATATAAATAAAAAATATATCAAGTTAAACTAAATATTAAAGAATTAAGCACATATTTTTTAAAGTACTTAGGATAAAATGTGGAATTTTTAAACATTATTTCTTCAGTATTAAATATAAAAAGGTTTTTTTTTCTTGTTTTTTGATGAAGAAGGTGAAATTCTATATTTAGACCCCGTACTTTAAAAAAGTATAGGGGTCTATTAACTTTGTCACAAAAAAAAATGTGCGTAACAGGCAGAAGGAGGCGTGGCAGACCCCATAAAGTATATATATTCTTGATCAGCATCAACGGCCGAGTTGATATAGCCATGTCTGTCTGTCCGTCTGTCCGTCTGTCTGTCTGTCTGTCCGTCTGTAAGAGCGCCTAGATCTCAGAGACTATAAAAGCTAGAGACTTCAAACTTGGTATGTAGGTGCGTCTATATTGTAAGCAGATCGACTTTGTTTTAGATTTTGGCCACGCCCCCTTAAACGCCCACAAATTAGAAAATCTTAATTATAAGAACAATTTTAAAGATAGACATTCCTTATTAAGCATAGACGAAGATATTGTTACTTTCCATATTTGCTGAAAATTTCATCGCGATCGGATAATAAACAGAGAAGATATTAAACAACTAAATTTTCCATTATTTGCCATACTTTAGCAGCAACAACAACAATCAATGAATACAATTAATTACTTTTGACTTACAGTCCAGTAACAATGAAATCTATTACTGGACAGTGGATTTCAAAGAGCGACTGTGGCGCAACGTGTAAAGATGCCTAGTTTTTTGCTTACATTGTCAGTTGTGTCAGGGGGTCGCGGGTTCAAATCCTGACACGGACAAAATTTTTTTTGTTTTTAAAATCAATTTTTTTGTGTTATGTTGATATTTTATATAAGTGTTGCATTTTTATCAATTCAAAATGTTAGTATTTATTATTTGACCAATAAAATTAAGTTGTTAGCAGATGATCCCCAAATGTTTTTTTTAATGTTATTAAATTTTAAAATGATGTTGCAGAAATCATAACTGGCAAAGAATAAATCATTGTAGTCTTAACATATCTGCATTTTGCATTTGTAAAGTTGGCTTCGGTGGCCTAAGGGGCAAAGTTCCCAGTAAATTAGCAATTAGTCGCGGGTTCAACTCCCAGCGAGAGCAAATTTTTTAATTTTTTTTTAATATTTGCAGACTTTTTAGATCATATGTAGGTCCCGAGCTCGAATCCCGGCTTGAACAGACTTTTTTATTTTTAAGATTTATTAATGTTTTCCTGACATTTTATATATGTTGCAGTTACATCAATTCAATGTCAATATTTGATTTTTTTTTGGTTTATGATTAAGAGATGTGGGAAATGCTCTTATCGCTTTCTTGCTTTCTCTAATGCTTAAATCAATTTATTTTGTGCATCTGTTAAATTTGATGATGTGCTTTACTAAATCATTTATTATATCTTTAATGTAAATTGATATACGTATCCTCAATATATTTGGGCGAAAATATATATATATTAAAATACATTAAATGTTTGTAGCGACTTATGTTACATGACTTTAAGCAGTGTTTGCTTTTGCATAGTAAGTACGGGGTCTTCGACAGTCGAGTACCGCTCGACTGTAGCACCGCCGACTAGTTTATATTCAGATTATCTATTTTTCAATTGATGTGCAAGTTTAATAAACATTGTTGCCAACTAAATCTACACCGAAAAAAATATATTTTTTAAAACTTTCGTGTAAATATAAAATATATCAAATTAAAATTCAAGTTAAAAATTCAAGAATTTAACACATATTTTTTCAAGTAGGTACTTAGTGTAATATTTGGGATTTTTAAATGAAACTTTAAATATATTTCTATGTACTAAAATGGTTTATGTTACAATCTTTCTATCTTACTTAGTGTAATCGATAGAATACAAACGGTTCACTTTGGAAATCAATTTTAATTTGAATGAATTTAATCGAATGTAAAATCTATATGTTCATCCTATTGAATTTCATCTAGCGTATATTGCTTAGATAATTAACTTGAATACATTTTTGGAAGAAAACGGTTGACATTTCTGTGGAATTAATTGCCCATTTACATATTTGTTCAAGTACTTGGGATAAAATTTAAGATTTTTAAACATTTTTATTCCCTCAGTATTTTTTTTGAAGCTAAATACTAAATTTTATATTCTGATGAATATCAATATAGTAATTGTTTGTAATTAAATATTGTTGTTCGCAGTTTTAGAGTCTCTAAAAATCGCTTTTATTATCCTTTTTTTTTTCAGAAAGTAAACTTTTAAATTTAAAATTTATTGTTAAACATCAATACTGTATTTGTTTTAATGTAGTATTGCTTATTGTAGTTTTTTTAGCCTTTTTAAAACCTGAACCAAAACTAAATCTTAAATTTGTTTCTCTTAAATCTTTGTGCCATTTTCCGCCGCTTTTGTCGAAGCTGCCGGCAACAACTTTACTTCAGAAGTAGGTCCCAGGGGCTCCATAATCTTCGAGTCACATCGGCTATCAGCCATTAAGGCTATCGCAGGTCTGGCCCGAACCCTGAACTTAAAAAGCAAGGATGGAGAGGACTTTCTTAGGCCAAGGCTCATGGCCACAATCAACGGGCTGCCTGCCTCCTTATCAACAGACTGGGTTGCTGCAAAGATAACGGCGCTTGGTTACACGCCGCTCAGCATATCCAACGTCATAGGAAACATTACGTCCCAACCCACTAACAACTTCAGGGTCCAACTCCAATTTCAGGAGAATAATCGGGATTTTCTAAGGTTGAGGTCGCTTGGTACATTCCAAGTTAAAATCAAGAGGATCTTTGCGTGACTGCAGCGCTGTTGAAATGCTCTGGCCTGCCTTCAAAGTGCCGGTCCACACACCAGCAGGAGTTGATCAATTGCGGATCAAGGGGCAAGATCATGTATCAACTGTAAGGGTGATCATCCAGCGTCTTGGGACCGCAGCCCAACTCACTTGAAGGAACTACAAACCAGGGGCCTGAGCAGGAAATCCTCGCGAGTCAAGTCGGCTGTCCAGACTGTCGTGCTCCAGACATCCCAGAGCTTCCAGGGCTCGTTGACGCAGCGCTATGATCTCATCGCCACCACCAGGCAAGCGCCAGTGCAACGAGACACCTTTCATCATCTATGTTTTTGGGATCACCAAAGCTGGAAACGGCTTTAGGTCAAGGTCGGGAGCTAAAGGGGCCATTATATTTAACTGTGAGGTGGAGCCATCCATTGAGGCTATTGAAAATCTGGCGCGAGTTCACGGGCCCAGAACTACGAGTGGAGACCAGATCCTAAGGCCTTTCCAGGCTAACGGTGTCTGTTGATGGCCTACCACCGATGATTTAAGGAAGGTGCCGAGGTTATGTAAAGTCGAAAACTCCTTGTTGTTTTCTTGGAACTGGAGCTCCAGCCGGAGAATATGGACACATTGCCGTCGATGTAGCCAGGGAAACAAGTAGACCACTAATAATGGCAGTTAGCCTTGCCACTAAGACATCTTCTCCAGCGTTGGAGCCGGGTGCCGTGCATGGAATGGATTGCTCGGTATGACTGAATGACAGCTTAGAGAGAATAAAATGGATTTCAGAAAATTTAATTCGAATTTAAAGACCCAAATACTGCAGATATTAACAGTCTACGATACTTATTAGTCTGAACTTACCAAAAAAAAAAAAAAACTGTGATCAAAATATATGATAAGAAATTTACTTATTGAATGAAAAAGATTCAACAGAATATTTTAATTTAGAAGTTCACTTTCCAAAAAAAAAAAAAAATCCGAAAAAACTCGAGAAATCAAAACGACTATCTTGATTGAGCTGCTGAATTGAAGTGATTTGCTACAAGGAAAAAATTGCTTAGGTAGTAGCAAAAATAGTGACAGGTTAATCAGTGTGAACTATGATAGTCAAAAATATTTAAAGTGTCTGAAAAATCAAAATGCTGTAAAAAAGCATGCTAAGGTAAGTTAATAAGTGAAAAAAAAAGAAACAGAGCAAAATTTATGGCCGAAGATTTGGAGATCTAATTATTGTTAATAAGGGACGGCAAAAAAGGCAACCAGACACAAATTATCTTACCAATAAATGCTTGTAGAATTTATAAAAGGTAGCCACTTATCACTAGTGGGCATATAGTATGTAGCTATAGAAAGATAATTAAGGCGACCGACGGCTGGCGAAAAGAGTTTTCGAAGGTATCCAAAAATAAGAGTTTAAAAAAGCACAACTAAAAGCAGTCGGCAAAAATTAAATGAATTTTGACAGCTCATTTAAATGAATTAAAAAGTAATAAATTAAATAATATAAATTTTAATTGAAGGCTGAAAAGAATAAATTATAATTGATCCAACATGCGTTGCAATGATTCGAGAAAACCCAGTAAAGCCCAATCAGATCAATGAGATATAGTTAAGTTAAAAACCTCCAGGAAGATCTCTGATCAGAGATCAGCGATTTAGCCGCAAGTGATTATAAAGAGAAGGGCTGAACTAACTTTAAAAAAAATTAAATAAATTAAAAAAATAATTTTGATTAGATTTTTAGATACCCAAAGATTGTGAGTAACAATAATTTATTTATAAAAAATATTGATATTTAACAGAATATTTTAATTTAGTTACTTAAAAATTGTTCAAAAATTTTCCATTTTTTTCACGTTATTCCCCACTTTTTTCTACATCTCCAGCTCATTGAATTGGCAATACGGATAACCGCTTTTAAGCGAGTTACCCCCCTCCTCCTCCACCATCTAATTGTCTTCTTCTTCCTCTGATTGGCCAACTTCAAGGGACAACTGAAAAACGTTGAGCGCGGCATAAATGATTTTTATTGATTTTAAACAAATTAAATTGTGCGTTAACCGCAAACTGAATTTATCATAAAGATGGTTTATCAGTGCGTCCAAAAGTAACTGGTCTTACCCCTAAAGGCAACCCACCCCCTGTCCCCTCCTGCCACCCCCTTTATCCGCCCCTTACTGTATCTGCTTCAGTTTTCAGTGGTTTGCCAGCCTTTCGCCACAATTTTATTGCCAAAACATTAAACATTTATATCCGCTATCAATTTCGTTACGTTGGAAAAAAAACGTAATCGCATTGCAGCCTTCAGTCGCTGCCTCAGTCGCTGCCTCCGTCTGCGTCTCTGCCTCTGTCAGCGTCGAGGCTGGCACAATTTTTCCGGCTCCTACCTAATTTAATTTACGTAGAAACCCGGCCGCAACGTGCTAGGGCAATAAAAACGTTAAATTTGTTTATTTTTCCAATGGCAATTGGTGGGCGAAAGGGCATGGCAAAGAAGGAGGGGGCAATGGAGAGAGGAAGAGAGAGAGAGGGAATGTAGCAGAGACGCCGCTCTCGGGGATTTTGTCCATTGAATGGTCCCAGTTCGATTTCGACGTTTGCTCTTTGTGTTCTTTTTTAGCCCAGTATTCAAAGAGCAAAGAGACTATCGGGTTTGTGGCAATGTCTGGCAAAGTTTATATGAAATAAGTAAAAGTTAATGCAAAATTAAAAATTGTTTATTTAAAATTTACTTTGAGTGGAATCTACCATATTTTTTATAAATTTTAAAATAAAAATTGCAAATTTACAATTATTTTACAATTTTTACTATAAAGGTACAAAATAACAATTATTTTTATTTAAAAAGTCAAAAATAATTGTTAAAATTTCTTTTTTTAATAAAACTTGAAAATTAACATTAATTTATGATTTTTCCAATAAAATAAAAATAAAGATTTTTTTATTTTATTTTTTGTAACTTTTATAAAAAAAATCAAATATAACTTTTTTTTTTATTTTTATTAAAAAAAATCAGAAATACGTGTTATTTCTCAAAAAGTGAATTTTACCAATTATTTTTGACTTTTTATTTTATTTTTAAAAATTAACGGTAAGAATTAAATTTGATTTATCTATATATATAAAATTCTTTGTCCTGACTGACTGAGAATCAACGTGTAGCCCAAACGGTAAAAGATAGAAAGCTGAAATTCGCACACAACATAGATGAGATAATTTCATCGTGCAATAAGACGGCGTTTTCCGAAATTCGACCTGTAAGTGGGTCAAAATCAAGGTCAAAGGTCACAGAATTGCTTAGTATGAAAAACTGTTTTGTTTCTTAAGATATCCCAACCAAACTCACAGATTATATGTTTGTTACTGTCTTTTACATTCTGACTAAATTTGGTCAAAGTCGGGTGACTATATCATATGGCTGCCATAGGAACAATCGGATGAAAATAACCTTTAGTATGAAAAACTTTTTTGTTTCTTAAGATATCTCAACCAAACTCACAGATTGTATGTTTGGGACCGTTTCTTACATTCTAACCAAATTTGGTCAAAGTCGGGTTACTATATCATATAGCTGCCATAGGAACAATCGGATGAAAATAACCTTTAGTGTGAACAACTTCTTTGTTTCTTAAGATATCTCAACCAAACTCACAGATTGTATGTTTGGGGCTGTCTCTAACATTCTGGCCAAATTTGGTCAAAGTCGGGTAACTATATCATATAGTTGCCATAGGAACCATCGGAAGCAAAATAACCTTTAGAATCAAAAACTCTGAGATATTCTTAGAAAACTCATACATTAACTCTACTTGCTAAATTTTAAATTTTCCTCAAATTTAGCTTTTTCCCGCCAAATGTAGCTTTTTCCCGCCAAATCTGGATTTTTCCCGCCAAATCACTAAATCTGACTTTTAGCCAAAGTTCAATTGCAAGGAAGAAACATTAAAACCGCGGACTGTGGAAGTTGAATATTTACGTTTTTTTTTACAAAAAATGCTATATTATATAAATTTGTTAAAGCGGAATACCAAGGACCTTCTTTTCAATTTTGCGAGCGAAGCGAGCAGGGGACGGACCCCCTTATATTGTATTAATTTGTTAAACCCTTCAACTAAAGAAGTTCTATTAAATTTTTGCGAGCGGAGCGAGCTGCGGGTTGGCGAGCGAAGCGAGCAGTTTAAGTTTGTTAAGCTGGACAACAAAAGACCTTCTTTTAAATTTTGCGAGCGAAGCGAGCGGGGGTTGGCGAGCGAAGCGAGCAGGGGGCGGAGCCCCCTAGTATCTTATAAAATGAAAATAAAAGTTGTTGGCTGATATCGATAGTTCCGACTGAAATAGGAATTTTGGTGTTTACCATTTTACTGTCGCATATTTCCTTCACATTGATATTTTTAAATGAAATTAGCATTCATAACTTTTATTTGCAGCTCCTGGAATCTACTTATGTACTGGGCATCTTGCAGTCGAGCAGCACAGCTGCAGTCTTCGTAGTTGCTCTTCGCTGTGTTGTCGCAGTTGCACACTGGTTCCTGTTGTATGGGGAAGGCGGCCAAAAATACTTCTAGTAGAGGTAGAGGCTTAAAACTTAACTCAAAATTTTTATAAATTTATAGTAAGATTATGTATAAAAATCAGCCGAATCGGACCACCATATCATATAGCTGTCATATGAACTATCGGTCTGAAATCAAGTGTTTGTATAAAAAACTTTTTTGTTGTTTGACACATCTGAACCAAACTTACAGAATTTGCATATGGGATGGTCCCATACAACCTGACTAAATTTGGTTAAATTCTGACCTCTATATCTTATAGCTGCCATAGGAACGATCAGTCGAAAATCAAGTCTTAGTATGAATAACATTTTTGTTGTTTGAGATATCTCAACCAAACTGACACAATATGCATATGGGATGGCCTAATGCATTCTGACCAAATTTGGTCAAAGTCAGACGACTATATCATATAGCTGCCATAGAAAATATATATGTTTTTTTAAAGTTGAGGTTAGGTTACATTTTTGTATATAGCAAGAGCCCTGGCGCCTATTGGCACTTGGAATTAACATCACATAATCTTCAAATGTTAATTCATAATATACAAAAAGATTTTTTGATTGCTGACTTTTGCTTCATAACGAAAGCTCTAACGAAACACAGAAAAGACAAACACAGAACGTCTAAAATAACGTACTTAAGACAATACCGATTTACACAAAACACAGCAGGAAGTATAAATACTTTTTGTTGTATAAATATAGATAATACCTTTATTTATAAAATTAATCCCTTCCACCGCACAATAACTTTGTTTTAAATGCTTTTTTAATTTTTTTACTGACTGCTCTACTAGCAAGTTGCTCACCAAAATAATATCATGGTGTCTTTTTCGATGATATTCTTGAAGAGGACAGCTAGAACAAAACAAAAACAAGAATACAGTTTAATAGCTAGACCAATTCTAAAACAGTGTTGACACATTTAAAGTCCAAATTTTAACTTGGACTTTTTTATTTTTGGCCTATGGGAGGAACCACTGTGAGTTGCTTCGACTTCAACTTCTGCTGCTGCCTCTGTTTCTGTTTCGGTTTCTGCTTTCTGCTCAGTGTAGCATACCTCGAGGCGCACATGGAAAATGCTCCCACATCACACACACACACACACAAACTCAGGCAGACGACACACAGAGAACACACTCTGGAGGCAGGTTCTTGGCCCTTTTGTGTTCCTGCAACGCCATTGTTTTTAAGTGGATGCCGCACATCCTTTGCTCCTTTGCTCCTCATTTCCTTTTCCACCGCCCCGATCTTCCTTCTCCTTCTTGGCCTTATCACTAATGAAGTGGCCAATGAACTGCGACCCAAAGATTAAAGCCGCATTAAATGGCGCCCCAAAAGTTGATTGATCGAAAAAGGTACATGTGGAAATTTGGCCAAAAAGGAATTCGGAGAAACAAGTTTCCCAAACATATATTGTATGTATTTATATAATGTAAAATACTTTCTACTCAGAATGCGTGGGGATTAAAGCAACTTTCGAATGTCGAAACAATTGAGTTTTGTGCTGCTTAAAAAGTAATTAAACAGCAGCAAAACTTTCTACAAAACACCTGATTTTCGCCAACTACCACAAAAAAGTTATTCATGTGGATTTAAGCACGAAGAAAAGTTTGCGTTATTGCGCAGATTGTGGTTTGCAAATCTCCTTTAACGATAAATTATAATTAGACATGTTTAATCTGTATTTAGCAATAATAAAAGAAAACAGTAATGCTGAAAATGTTTTGCCTACATCTTTTTTCTAAATAATTAAAGTGACGCCCTAAATCTGAGCTTAAAAAAATTATTAAAATCCGTTTAAGAATCTGGTTTTCTTCTACATCTTTATTAAGTCATATTAAAAGTCGGCGAAACTGTAGCTAAAGTTATTAAGAAATTTATAAATATTCTCTATAATTTTAATTTGCATTAAAAAAGAGATTTTCCAAACACCTTAGAAGCAACTCTTTTATTTAATTGAATCACTTTTGAAATTGTCAATATTATGATGAAACTGATAAAAAATCTATTCTCTTAAAATTGATTTGAAAATTCATATTTTTTATTTGTTGAAAATTTGGTAAAATTTTTCATTAAATTTCCTTCTTTGTAAAATAACAGTTTATTATTTTAAACCAGCGGTGGGCACGCAATGGCTCTGGGAGCCAGCGACTACTGCCTTCTATATTTCTGCCTATTCGGCGATGTGAAGTCGCACAAAAGACTCCCGAGAAAGTAGCTAGACTCTAATAGGGTTGTTGTTTTTGTAGTTTTTGTTGTAGTGCTTCCGAATTCAGATTTCGTGCCCACCGCTGTTTTAAACCATTATTAAGATATTGGAAAATTGTTGAAATCTAAAAATTTGGGGAAATCAAGTTGTATTAAGTCGGATAATCTTTCTTTAAGGGGGTCTTCTCATTCAAAACCCGTTTTTTGGACCCTTTTTAAAAAGAAATTCTTATTTGAAAACGCAAAGAATAATTGAAAACTTTTTTTATTTTTTGTATTACAAAAGGTTCAAAGTAAATAAAAAAAATGTTTTTGCCTCGATACGAGGGCTGTTCAAAAAGTAATGAGACTTCAAAGTTGGTGGTGAAAAAAAAAGGTGTCGTCACGGCGGCCACGATTCCGGGTCTTCGGAGCGTCGGAAATGAAAAAAAAAACGGGGCTATAATCAGTATAGATGTAATTCTCGGGTGAACCTCAAGCTTAATTTTGTGATTTTTTTTGACAAAATGGCGGCCATTCAAAAAAAATTTCAATTTCGGGCTTTTTTTTTGTAGTTTAGTGTAAAAAAAAAATAGTAAAAAATTTTTTAAAATTATGGTCGAGGTTCACCCGAGAATGGTGACAATTCTGCGTCGATTCCACTTTGTTTCATGAAAATCGGTTCAGTTGAACTGGAGATATCATGGCCGCCAGTTCGAAAAACGTGGTTTCGAGATAATCGCGTTTAAAGTTTTGACTTCACTTGTATTAACATTTACATTGCTGGATAAAAATGGCCATATCTCCTTAAGTATTTCGAATTTCTAAAAATCCTTTTAGGGGCATATTCACAACTACCCAAGCTATAAATAAACGCAAAAAATAAAATTCGAAAAAAAAGTTGCTCAATGAGAAGACCCCCTTAAGAAATTACAATATTCTAATTTTAATTTAAAGGTTTTCTGCAAATGTTTATTCTAATATTAAGTCAATATAATGAAAAACGTTCCTTAATATATTGACGTACACATTTGGGTCCATAAAATCCCCTCGATCAAATGTTTTGGGACCATACCGCTATGCGCTAATTAATAATTAATATTACTTATAAGATTCAATCGTTTCAACAGTGTTGGAGAACGTTGAATTGTATCGATGTTGCAGCAGAGATTCAATTGTTTTAACGGTGCTGATAAACGAATGAGCCAAATGCAACGCTGTCCGTGTAAGTCACGATGAATGTGTGCGAGAGGAGTGACAAAGAGCGAATGACACATCTAAATGACACATCGTTGCTGGAGGAGGTGTGATTGAAAATTGATAAGCTTTGCTGTTTATCAAAAGAGTTATTCATTTGAAAGTGGTGTGACATTCAAGCTTGACGTGTAATTTATCCCGTTTAAATACGGAACATCAAAGAAATCTTCAGTCAACATGGCAGACAGGCTACCGGCATGCGTAATCGATGTGGGCACCAGGTAAGTTTGCTATTGCAGTATCGGAGGAGAGGTAGCAGGCAAGCAAATCACAGATGACTCATTTAATGTGCCAACGTTTTGCCTTATTATTTGTAGTTACTCAAAACTAGGTTTTGCTCGCAGCCGGGAGCCACAATTCATTATACCATCGGCCGTAGCCATTAAGGAGTCGGCACGCGTACGCGACTCGAGTACTCGACGAATCACAAAAGGCATCGAGGACTGGGACTTTTTTATTGGCGACGAGGCTTTTAACACCACCGACCACTCTATAAAAGTGAGTAAGCAATTCGTATTAGAGCTGTTAAAAATTGATCACTACACAGAAAAAAAAATCCGGGATATTTAGCCCGAATTCAATCCGAAACGATGTCAGAAGTGGGGTAATCTCGGATTTACTTAAACCAAGTATGAAATACTTGATTTTTTCAATCCCGAATTTAATCCTAAAAATTCTTAAAACAAAAAAAAATAAAAAAAAAGTTTTTTTTAACTTTTATTAAAATTTTTTTTTTTATTTTTTTGTTTTTATTTTTAAATTTTTTTTATTTATTTTTTTGTTTTTAAGTTTGTAAACTTTTTTTTAAATTTATTTTTTTTAATATTGTTTTTAAATTTTTTTTTTAATTTTTTTTTTTAATTTTTTTTTTAACATTTTTTATTTAAATTTATTGCTTTGACCAGACCAGTTGAATAAGAGAGGCCGAGAGAGAATCAAGTAATTTGGGCTTATTTTCCATTTTAATCCCGATATAGACTTGATTGTTTAGCTTAATCCTGAAAACATACTTAAAAAATGCAGGCTTAAATTAATTTTTTTAGGCTTGATTTTAGAACGGCTTTTTTTTCTGTGTACATTTCTGCCTTATAACAATTATTTGAATACTGAGTCATTGCGTTTTTATTTTTATTTTCTTAGTATCCAGTGCGTCATGGATTGGTGGAGGACTGGGATCTGATGGAACGCTTTCTGGAGCAATGCATCTTCAAGTATTTGGGTACGGATCCCGAGAATCATCATTTCCTGCTAACCGAGTCACCGCTTAACACGCCAGAGAATCGTGAACACACTGCCGAAATAATGTTCGAGACGTTTAATGTTCCTGGTCTCTGCATTACGATGCAGGCGGTGCCAGCGTTGGCTGCTAGTTGGCCATTCAGATCCGCGGAAGAGCGTTCCCTAACGGGCATTTTAGTAGATAGTGGTGACGGCGTGACGCACGTTATACCCGTGGTAAGTGCGCAAAAATTTCGAGCATATCTTATCGCTGTTCGTTCATTCACTAGAGGTTTTCATATAAAAAATGTTAATAATTGTTTAACCTTCGCGGATAATTAAAAAAAAAAAAAAATACTAACAAAAAGAGGGCCATTTATGATGAATTTAGGTGAAACAATGTTTAGGGGGTCTCTTCTACTTTTTTTTTAAATGAATTTTGAAATTTTAATACAACATGAACTTTTTTCATGTTTGTTTTGTGTGTTTGCACGGTTGTTTTGGGCTTTTAATGGTTGCTTTCGACAAATTAGAACGTTTTCCAACACTGAATTTTCTCCCACTCTCCCACATTTTAATTTTTTGCAAGTTTTCCAACACTGTATAATCCGTTACCTGTTAAAATGTGAATATATAAAAAAAATAAGAAAGCTTATTTAAAATTTAGAATCTCATAATCATCATTATCATCATCGTCTTCGTCATCATCATCCTAAAGATGTACAGATTGATTGTGGGAAATGAAGTATTATGGGTCTTTTGCGGAATGTGCAAGAAGAGCGCCGGAAGCGAAAATTTAAAAAAAAAAAAAAAACGAGCGCGCGGTTTTTTTTTTTTTTAATTTTTGTTTTCGAGCCAATTTCTCACATTGCTAACCTGACATTTCTGAGCATTAACTTCATTGGGGTCCCTGTAAGGGTCATACAGCCTCCCAATTGCGGTGAGAAGTTCACATTTTGACAGGAAACGGGTTATACAGTGTTGGAAAACGCGCAAATAAATAGAATTCGGGAGAGTGAGAGAAAATTCAGTGTTGAAAAACGTTCCAATTTGTCGAAAGCAACTCTGAAAAGCCCAAAACTACATGAAAAAAGTTCATGTTGTATTAAAATTTCAAAATTCATTTTAAACTAGTCGGCGGGGCTACAGTCGAGCGCACTCGACAGTAGGAGACCCCGTACTTATTATAGAAACTTAAATAATCTTTATACAATAAGAAACACTTTTCAAATCACTGAATAAAATTTAGCACCCGCTCGAACGAAACGCACAAAACGAATTAAGCAGGGATCAAAACAAAGGCGAATAGACCAAAGCATTAAGCATTAGAGAGAGCGAGACAGCCATACATGCAATTCTAAGATCTGTTAACTTCACGCATACATACATATGTAAGCACGCGCCAAAACAAAAGAAGTTTCTAGCTTAACATAGGCATGTTAATTATATGTAAATCTGTGAAGTGCACACACCTACAACATATGCGGGCACGCGCCAAACAGATGAAATTTGTAGCTATGAATGTTAGCTACAATGTTTCATAAAATAATATATTTGACTGCAGCAAACAAAATTACATTTGTTTGGAATTAATGTTGATATAAAATCAATATAATATGTCAGTATAACTTTAACAGATAATAAAAAATATTTTTAAATAAAATAAATCTATTTTTGCTGGGAGCGAGTTGAACCCACGACTCCCAACTCATGTATCCGAAACTTAGACCTCTAGGCCACACCCGCATTGTTCCAAAGCAAAAATGTGTTAAGATATGATTGATTTCTGCAACATCCTTTTAAATTTGAATAACATTTATAAAAACCATTGCTGATTATCTGCTAACAAATAATTTTATTAGACAAATACATTTTACTAAAATTTTTAATGTATGTAAATACCAAATTTTTTTAAAATACCATTATAACACAACAACAAAAAAGAAAAAGAAATATTAAAAACAAATATTAAACACAAAAAAAATTTGGATGTGCGTGAATTCGAACCAGGGACTTTAAACACAACTGAAGACGACGCCCTACGCATTGCGCCACAGGCTCGGTTTGGAAACAATTATCTTGTTATAGATTTTATTGTTACTGGACTGTAATTCAAATGTAATTGTTATCTAGCTGTGATTGTTGCTGTTGTTATTGTTGCTGATAAGAAATGGCAAATATAGGATAATTTAGTTTCTTAATATCTTGGCTGTTTATTATCCGATTGCGATGAAACTCACAGCAAATATGGAGAATAATATTATCTTCGTCTATGCTTAATAAGGAATGTGTATATTTTAAATTGTCCTTATAATTAAGATTTTCTAATTTGTGGGCGTTTAAGGGGGCGTGGCCAAAATCTAAAACAAACTCGATCTGCTTACAATATAGACGCACCTACATACCAAGTTTGGAGTCTCTAGCTTTTATAGTCTCTGAGATCTAGGCGCTCTTACAGACGGACAGACGGACAGACGGACAGACGGACATGGCTATATCAACTCGGCTGTTGATGCTGATCAAGAATATATATACTTTATGGGGTCTGCCACGCCTCCTTCTGCCTGTTACGCACATTTTTTTTGCGACAAAGTTAATAGACCCCTTTACTTTTTTAAAGTACGGGGTCTAAAAAAAGTAGAAGAGACCCCCTAAAAATTGATACGTCAAAATTCATCATAAATTGCCCTCTATTTGTTAGTATTTTTTATTTAAAAAAAAAAATTATCCGCGAAGGGTAAACAATTACCATTGTTTCACCTAAATTCATTAAAAATTGCCCTATTTTTGTTAGTATTTTTTTTTATTTTTTTTTTAAATTATCCGCGAAGGGTAAACAAATACCAAAATGTTACTTTTACTTGATATAATTCTATATATTAAGTATTTCCACAATATCATTGCAAAGTTTGCATATTTCGCACAAAAATAACAACAATATTCCAATCAATATGTGAACAAGAACTTTCTATTGTTGACAGGCCGAAGGCTGTGTGATTGAATCTTGCATCAAGCATATACCGATCGCTGGTCGGCACATAACATCCTTCATTCAAAGTTTACTGCGCGAACGAGAGGTGGGCATACCCCTGGAACAGAGCTTCGAGACTGCCAAAGCGATCAAAGAGAAGCATTGCTACTTATGTCCAGACATTGTCGAAGAGTTTGCCAAGTACGATACGGAGCGAAGCGAACTGATACGCCAATTTACGGGTCTTAACACCGCCACCAAGCAGCCATTCAATGTGGATGTTGGTTATGAGCGTTTCCTCGGACCGGAAATCTTCTTTCATCCGGAATTTTCAAACCCAGACTTTACCATACCTCTATCAGAGATTGTCGACAATGTTATACAGAGCTGCCCAATTGATGTGCGACGTCAACTATACAAAAATATTGTACTAAGCGGCGGATCGACAATGTTCAAGGACTTTGACAGACGCTTGCAACGCGACATTAAGCAATCGGTTGATACACGTTTGCGTATTAGCGAAAATCTGTCTGAGGGACGCATTAAGGTACATTCTAAGCACCTAAATCAGCGACAGAGATATAATCTATTCATTATTATGTTCGATTGTTTGCTTTAGCCAAAACCCATCGATGTCCAGGTGATTTCGCATCAAATCCAGCATTATGCCGCCTGGTTTGGAGGAAGTATGTTGGCCTCAACGGTAAGCAATTAATTATACTATCTTACAAAATTAACTCGGTTTTTTCAAAATAAATCGTTATTTTGTTTGATTTGTCAAACCGTTGAATAATGAGTCTTACATTTTCTAGCCGGAGTTCTATCAAGTGTGTCGCACAAAGGCTGAGTATGAAGAGTATGGACCCAGCATTGTCCGTGAAACTTTTGGTATCCAATTTTGTGACGAATAATATTAAGTTTTACACATAAATTATTTTAAACAAAATTTTGGCACTCGGCACATTGCGCTAAGATCTCTCAATTCTTCAGACCAAATAAAACTCACTGTTTTGCGCAGTGCCGAATGCAAAAATTTTGTTTTCGTCACTAGACTTTTACCTCGTAGAGGTTTTTTTTATGGGATATCAGAAATTTTTGAATAAGACATCAGAAATTTTAAAATTGCAATGTTTGAAATTGTCAAAATGTGGGAAAAAATACCTTATTTAAACTGTAATGTTTACCCTTATAATTAAAAAAAAAAACTTTTAAGGTATGCCCAAGAGATCTTCGAAATACCTTTTCAACGAAATATAGATCGCATCTGTGGCTTCTATCGGTTGGATGCTATGGGAGTTTCAATTTTAGCGGTTCTTAGCGATTTCCCGCTAAACTAGCGATTTTTCGGAAAAGTCGTAGAACAAACGTTTTTAGATTTTTAAGCGGGAACAAGTCCTCATTCAAACTTTTAAGCTAAATCAACGATTTGATACTAACAAACAGACAAACAGACAGACAGACAGACAGACTGACTGACTTTTCATCTGGTTTTGAGAAGGGCACCAAAAATTTCAAAATGAATTATCTTCTGAACCAGTGATCGGATTTTGATGATCGAGGTGTCATTCGACGCGTAATTTTTATTAGAATAGCAAAAAAATTAAAAAAAAAATTCAGAAAGGCTCCAACGGCCCCATTAGCTCCAATCATTTGAATTTTGCTCTGTTTATCTCACGAACCAAGTGAGTTTTCAAAAGTCTTAGTATAGACGTTTGTAAGTTAAATTGATACCTTTCGATCGGTATGTAACTCGACCTGATGATCGGACAGTCATAGCAAATTTTCCATTCTTCCCGTGTATATATGCTAGTCGCCTTCGCAACCTTCGTGCTGTTTTCGTCACTAGCGCGGACTGCCGTCCGCAGTGATAAGAGACATGAAATACAGTAAAGTAAGGAATGAGTAAATGGCTAAATAGTATTTCTGGCGGCCGATTTCTTTAGCAGCGAAATTGTTTTAAGTCTGTTGAATCACAGTTTTATTTGTACAAAATTAAATCTAAGTTTTTGGCTCAATTCAAAAGCCGTTAGTCCTCAATTTGGGTTGGTTGGAAGTTAAAAAAACATCTCGCGCTGTCGACGCCTCAGTTAGTTAGATGTGAGTGCAACAGCTATAGGTTGCTTTTTCTCTTTCTCCGCTTGACATTCTCCGCATCGTCCACGGCGAGTGCGAACTTCTGGACCACCTCGGGCAGCTCGGGCGTTTCATTGGGATCCACCGACCAGGTCTCCAGCTGCGGTGGCCTGTGGTGCAGAATGAAGGGATTTATGATGTCCGCGACACCTGGAGCATTATTCAGGTGAACGTGGTGTGTGCCCTGCACCTCGTGGATTTGAAAGTGCGGATTATTGGAGCGTAGAATATCGATGACCTCCTGGCTCTCCTCGTCAATGAAATTGGACTGGGAGCCCTTGATCACACAGTACGGCACATTGCGAATGGTGCGCGCCAGTTCGGCGGCAAATGGCGGACTCGTGTGGAACTCGAAATAATACTTGCAACGTCCGTCGCGGCTAAAGAAATATTTATCCGGATACTTGGTGGACTTGGCCACATTCCGGGCGAGTATGTGATGACAGTTCTCCAAGTCTACCGAATATTCGGAACCCTTGTGCAGCACTTGCTCCAGATCCTGCCACGTATAGGCGGGCGGCTCCTCCCGCTTGGCATTCGCAAAACGCTCGTCTTCGAGCATATATCGCTCGATATTCGTGCGCAGATAATCGATTTGGGAGGGCGGTTTGCGATAGCGAGTCCTCACGATGTCAATGCTGATCAGCATGTCCAGGCGATGCGGATAGAGGGAGGCGAAGATGAAGCACAACATGGCGCTCATCGAGTGGGCCATCAGCGAGACCTTCTGCCAATTGTATTCCTCCATAATGCGCAGTATCACGCACAGGTAGTCCGTGAAATGATAGGCAATCCCCTCGGGCAGCTTGGAGGAATAACCGTGGCCGGGCAGATCAATGCAGAGGACGCCCAGGTGTTTGGGCAGCAGCGGCAGCAATTTGTCCCACGTGCCCAAATTGTCCAGCCATCCGTGAAGGGCCAAAATGGGACGTACCTGGCGATTGCCATACCAACGACCTACCACATATCCCCAGGGCATATTGATGCGCACATCCATGGGCTGTAAGAGAGAGGGAGAGAGTGAGAGTGTGTGAGTGAGTAAGAGAGAGAGAGAGGCAGATAGTGGGTTTAGTTTGCTGTTAGCGGCTAATTGACAGGCCAAACTTTGTAGTTGAGAAAGCGAAAACGGAATAACCCGAGGCAGACTCTGGGCACAAAGGATAACAGTCTGTCTGGCAGTATGTTGCCCATGCTTGGGTTAATAATACCTGACCCGAAAACCATAAAGTGTAGCACATTTTGAAATGCCCTTAACTGTATGTATTTACCTGAAGGTGACTTAAAAAGCGCGTGTACAGTCATGGTCATACAAATAATTTAAAATAATATAAATATTTAACGTAAATAAATTATGTATTTATTTTTTCAAATCATGATAATACGTAATATATAAAATATATAATTTAATAATCAATTTTGAAATACTTTGACAATTTGTTTTTCATTTATTGAACGTTAAAGAACAATACTTTAATATAAATTGTAATATATTTATATAAATTAATCAAATTATATTTATTCTATCATAAGCAACTAAATATTTATTTGATTCCTTTACTCAATCTTTCATTAATTTGAAAATCATTAAATAAAAACTTTGATTTATTTTACGTCAAAGCGGAAATGTTTTAAAAAAAAAAAAGTATTTTAAATGAACCAAAACTTGAATTTTAAAGTGACTAATTATAAAATATCAAAACTTAATAAGCGCGTGTAAAGTCATGTTCATACAAATAATTTATAAACTAAGTAAATATTTTACATAAATAAATTATATATATTTATTTTTTCAAATCGTGATAATACGTGGTGTTACAAATATATTATTTATTAATTAATTTTGAAATACTTTGAAAATGTTTTTTCATTTATTGAACGTTAAAGGATAATACTTCATCAAATTCTATTTATTCTGTTACAAACAACTAAATATTTATTTGATTTCTTTACTCAATAATTTATTTATTTTGAAAATCGTTGAAACAAATTTTATTTATTTTACGTTAAAAGTGGAAATGTTTTCAAAATAAAGTATTTTAAATAAACCAAAGTTTGAATTTTAAAATGACTAATTATAAAATATTAAATCATTGAGCACTTATTTTTCTATAAAATATTTATGGAGTTGTTTGTAAATGAGAGAAATATAATATGTATATATAATTATGACCACAGCTGTATGCGATAAAAGCCAAAATTATAGCTTCCTCAATGTGTCGAACATTTAACAAGAAAATACCTATTAACAAAAGATTAAAAGAAACATATTTAAAAGCACCCGCTTATCTAATACAAGCAACTAGACTGATAACAGCTAATCTGTTGCTTTTTTTTTGGCAAAGTTAGTGTATATTTGGAATCGTTGTCGAATTCGATAAGGTTGCTGTGATTTGATCAATCGTTTGGTTTACACGTGAAAAAGTTCAAACAATTGACAACTGAGGTGCAGATTGATGGCCAGAGTTCAGAATGACGCGAGCTGACAATTTATCATCTGTCTCTTTTTTTCGTGTGACAAGAGAGAGAGAGGGAAATGGGCGTGGGGTGTCAATCGATTGTTGGGGGGGGGGATCCCCCAATTCTGCAATTGACTGCAGCACATGCAAACTTTAAATGTCGACAAATGGATTTTCGTAGTTTTGCGCCACAAAAAAAGTTTTCACAGTTGTTGTTAGCCAAAAGTTGTTGGCCCAGTAATTGAAAGGGTAAAAAGGCTTATAAGTTTGTGATAGTTTTTCTCTAGCTTTTCAAGAAATATAATAAAAATTTCAGCTCGATCATTAAATAAATATAACAGATATTTGAGATGTAATGACAGTCGAACTTCCCTAACTCGAACTTCCCTACCTCGAAGTTTCTCTAACTCGAACAAAATCGAGTGGAAATACTAGGCAAATTTCATACAATTCTACTTCCCTAACTCGAAGTCTCCCTAACTCGAACTTTTTTCGTGGATAATGGTGATTCGAGTTAGGGAAGCTCGACTGTATTACAATATTTTTATATATTTGCATTTTCTGTAAATTTAAATTTTTATTTTTAATTAAATTTTAATAATTTATTTATTATTATTTTCGGTAAATATTGAAAAAGTTTAAAAAAAAGCTGATAAATAAATTGTAAATTGTAAAAAAATTTAATTCAAAGTTCTATAATATTTTTTAATTATTATTAATTATTTGTTTGTATTTAATCGATTACTTGCGCAGCTACAACTACTGGGCATCTAAGAGTCAATCAGTTTGATTTTGAAGTTTGAAAAAAAAACTGATAAATAAATTGTAAAAAAAATGTAATTCAAAGCACTATAATATTTTTTAATTATTATTAATTATTTGTTTATATTTAATTGCTTAGTTGCGCAGCTACAACTACTGGGCATCCAACAGTCGATCAGTTTGTTTTAAGTATTATTGATTGTTGCTTTTCTTGTTGTTGTTGCTTTTCGAAGAGTTTCGCTCAAGTTGAAAATTAGCGCCAAATGCTTTCAAGTGTGACAAAGACGAAAGAGGCAAAAGTTTCATCTCTGAGCCAAAACACATTGACGAACTTCTAATGAGCTTAATAAGAGAAAAGGCGACGCGTCGCAACTTCTCAACTACTCAAGTTCCACAACTGCAACAAGTTCCACTTATCAGACTCGAATTGGAATGTCAACTTAAAGAAGAAGTACAAGAAGAGGAAGTGGAAGTGGAAGCAGCAGAATTACAGTAGCTCATGTTTTAGAATGTCTGAAGTACAAAAATTGGAAAATTGACTTTGATTCCGTTGGCTTTTTTTGCACTAATCTTATCAAGCAGACATCGCTTGCGACTTAATGCCACTGATAAGCCAATAATAAATATCAATAGTAATATCAAATTTGAAATGAGACTGCAATTGGACAGGTAAACAAGTTGCGGGTTCAAAGGTAACTTCAGACACGTTGCTGCATGTTTTATATCATGTTTGATAACGTTTAATTAATATTTATGATCGACACCATTTGCTATTCAATTACCTCAACGTGTTCCGCGTCCATTTCTTTACTATCTGCTGCTGTTGTTGTCATTTTGATTCCAACTCACAATAATTGTTAGCATATATTAATTACGTGTACGTTTAATCACAATTTTTTGCGCGGTTGCATTAATAAGGCGACCAACAGCGCACCGCACGCTCTCAGCGCTTGAGCAAAACTGACGCAAAGTCGCCTTGTTGCGTCGCTTAAATATCTTGGGCAGCTGTGCGAGCAAACTGAGAATTGGAGTGACCTTTAATCAGCCAATTAACGCACACACGCTGAACAGCGGACAGGGAGAGAGCGAGAGAGGCTGATCGCGTGTGAACAGCTCAGCTTAACTTCGCCACATCACACAAGCAGCAAAGGGCGCAGAGAGCGCCAACTAATTACTCTCACGTTCTATTGCGCCAAGCAGCTGAGTGGGAGAGTTGGTTAGAGCGGAGAGAGCGAGCGTAGCTCTCAAGCAGTAACAACAAAACTGCTGCATGCAAACTAAAAACGCTTTTTCTCTCTCCAGAAAAGAGAGCGCTCAGAGTGTTAATCAGTGCTGCCAATTTTTTATCAAGAAAAAAAGCTGTTTTTGACTGGAGAAAAGGAAAAAAAAGCTGAAAATATTCTAAGAAAAGCGCAAAAAAAAGCTGTTTTTTTTATGGACTTAATTTATGTGTTATATATCAGGCCTGTCCGATTTTCACTTTTTATTTTATAACATTTAGTGAAATGCATTTATTCACTTTCCATTCGGGCTAAGTAGTTAAAAATGCTCGTTTTTCAATTGATCGGACTTAAACTCATCAGCTCCGTAGAACTTCGCCGAAATGATATTAGAGCAGGTTAAAGAAATTCACTTCCGAAAAATCTTACCGAAAGTGAAAACCGGAACAGACCTGTATAAGATTTTTATCCGGTCTTCTAATTCTTCGCAATCTATTTTATTATTTTGTTGGAAGCCGCCCATCGCCCTTGTGTGTTTTTTAGTGGTTTCATTAGCACGCAAATCACTTAGCTTTGCAGCAAATGTGGTCTTGCAGTAGATGCATAGACCCTTTTTTCGTCCGTGTCATCCCTGCGTAGCAATGCCTTAAATTCTTCGCTCTTAAGCCAAACATCCCGGCACTTTTGCTTATATTCTCTTGGCATAGCAAAATATGTGTAAATCACTACTTACGCTCATTTTTTATAGTAAAGTTTGCCTTAAAGTGGTGGTTGTGGTATTAGCAAATAACGATAAAACATATGATTAAGCTGCCACTCTTACACACATTTGGTATATTTCTACCAAAACTGGTATATAATTAAATTATTAATTATCACTTAAATTATGTTTAGCGAGTTGGTAAACTTTTTTTTTAACAGATTTTTCAAAAATGTTTTTTTTTTGGTACCAAATTTTTATTCTTGCAAGTGACAACCGTACTGCTACATATTTTTATGAGATTGGTGGCAACTTGAAAAAAAAGCGGAAAAAAGCCAAATGCATTTTTAAAAAAGCCATAATTCCCGCTTCCCGCAATTCCCAAATTTTTCCCGCAATTGGTCTTCAAAAACAGCCAAATTTGACGGGAAAAAAGCTAAGTTGGCAGCACTGGTGTTAATATCCAATTGAGCGTAGCTAGAACTGCATAACAACAACATACATGTTCCCCATCAACTCAAGCAAGCAGTTCAAGAATATCAGTGAGCGAATGAGCGGGAGAGAGAACATGCATTGGAGAGTTGTATTTGATTGCGTGCATACGAAGACAACAGCAACAACAAAGTTGTTGTGAGAGAGCGTGCGTGTGAGGGAGAACACGCATTCGAGAGTTGTGTTTGATTGAGTGTTTATAGTGCAAATAGTCAAACTAAATCACAGCCAATCGAAAAGTGAGCACAAACAAAACAAAGCAACGCCGCGCTCTTTCGTAAAAGACGGAGAGAGAGAGCAACTGCTGCGATCGTAAGCGAATGGAAACTCGCTGAGAGCTGTTTTATATTGAGATTTAAATTTTCTATTTATTTTGTTCAGCTTGTGCTTGAATATAACAGAGCAACTAGCCAACTAATTCAGACATGTGTTTTTTATTTTCAACTTAATTAACAAATATAATCTTTATATATGCAAATATGTATATGTGTGTGTTTACTCTTCGACTATTTTTAAACTATTCTATATTCATGCAAATTTCACACAAATGCTCGTCATGACAAAATTGACGACTTAAGCGAATTTGGTAAAACAATAAAAAAATCAATTACAATTGATATTTTTTTGCCAGATTAAAGCTATAGAAGAATTCATAAATGCACTGAATAAATATTTTTATTATTGTTAATAAAGTTTAGAGTGGCTCAGTCTGCAAAAAATTGGCAATATAGTTTAAATTTTATGCGATATTTGGCAAGTGGAAAAAATCATTTCAATAAATATAATTGAATTCAATTGCAGTTATTGTTGCAGTTTATTTTATTTTATATTTTTATGTGTGTGTGAAAATCGCAGCGTAAAAAGTAATCATAAAAAACATAACAATAAATATTTATAAAGCTCTGTGGCACTTGTATAAACATATTCAAAAATCCATTAGCAACAAAATGCCGATGTCGACAACAGTTTACACAATAAATTTGGAGGGTTAGTTTTCCGCGGAAAATCCCACGCGTTCAGTCCAAATATATGAACAGTCGGAAAATTGAAGCCTGCGGTTACTTTTTCGTTTAGAAAAAGAATGAAAAACTCCAAAAAAACGAAAAGAGAAGAAAATGATGCCAAAAACATAAATCTTGTTGGTATTGAAAATTGAAAATGGCCAGCCAATGGGGGAAGAGGTGGGGGATGGTGTGGGAATTGGGGTTGATAAATAACGAATTGCAATCATAAATCTGGCGCCGAGAAGTATGCAAAGCGTTTTAATTTCAATGCAATTAAAAAGCAAAGGCCACAGATTCGCACAAGTGGCCAGCGCACAGTGGCTAAAATAGACAGAAAAGCTTAGATAAATGTTAAAAAGTTAAATTTTTCTAATATATTTTATTACCAATCCTGTAGGCATCTTATGGATAGTTTTTGTTCAGTTTTAATATATATATTTTTAATTAATAACAAAACAAGTTATATGTATGTGTTTCTATGTATATTGATTCTATATACATATATCTACAAAATTATTTTGAATTAATTTATTATTTATTATTTATTTAATTTTTATTTTTTATTTATTTATAATTTATTTATTATTTATTTATTATTTATTTATTATTTTTTTATTATTTATTTATTATTTATTTATTATTTATTTATTATTTATTTGTTATTTATTATTTATTATTTATTTATTTATTATTTATTATTTATTATTTATTATTTATTATTTATTATTTATTATTTATTATTTATTATTTATTATTTATTATTTATTATTTATTATTTATTATTTATTATTTATTATTTATTATTTATTATTTATTATTTATTATTTATTATTTATTATTTATTATTTATTATTTATTATTTATTATTTATTATTTATTATTTATTATTTATTATTTATTATTTATTATTTATTATTTATTATTTATTATTTATTATTTATTATTTATTTATTTATTTATTTATTTATTTATTTATTTATTTATTTATTTATTTATTTATTTATTTATTTATTTATTTATTATTTATTTAGACAAAAGGAATACTTTAAAATTAAATTAGTTTTTGTTACGTATTTTGTGTTTTATTGTTGTAAAATAAAGCAGAAACAGATTTTAATATGTCGTATAATCAAATGTATTCAGCTAAAATCTTGTTTATATTGTACTTTATTTTATATAAGCCACTTTTGCCGATATTTATTTTTATAGATATTTGTTCTACTGTGCAGTTGGTAGTTGGTCAAGGGGGGAGGCAACGAAAGGAATGGAATGGAAGCGTTGCAGTTGCGGCAGCATTTAATCAAACGCATCTGGAGCAAGATTCAGATTCGGACCAGAAGTGGACATTCAACAATTTGCGCTCGTTTCGAAATGAAATTACGAGCATGCATATAGCGAGACCTTTGGTCGCACTCTTGACCAACCTTCCTCTCCCCCTCCCCCTGTCCCTGTCCCTCCCTGCCCCTTCTCACCTGCTGCTGCAGTTGCAACATGGCTTGACCCAAAGCATCGCACTAACGACATTTGAATGACGCAGTGGCCAACAAGAATATTGAACCAACAGCAGCTGCAGCCGAAATGGACAGTCTAAGAGTCTCTCATTCTCTCTCACTCTCACGCTCTCTCTCCGTCTCTCAATTGGCCCACCGCAAAGTTGGCTAATGACCGTCCGGTGACTGCGGCTCAAAGCAAAAGCCGTCATGACTTCCACTGAGATAACAATTGCCGCGAATTGGCCAACTTTTCGGTTGGGTTTCAGCTTTATTTGCAGATATATTTACTTGATGCTACAAATACACTGTGCAAAAATATGTCGTTGTTGACCAGATAAAATCAGTTAATTGAATTTATTTATTTATTAAATTAATATTAACTAAGTGCAGTTGATCAAAAGTACTTCTAAAATTTAAAATTAAAAATTAAAGTAACTTAATATGATATTAAATTGAAATGAATTAAATATAAATTTATTCTATGTAAATAAAAAATAAATTAAATATTATACTCAAAGATCAAAGAAAGGCCCATAAAAACTCAATAGTAAAAGTAATTAGTGGCAGTTCAGGTATTAGTATAATTATAAGTATGAAGTTATAATTGAAAATCTTTGTTTTAGCAAAACAATTTATAAAAATTATTTATATATAATTTTGTATAATAATAATTATACTAATAGTTAATAATAATTATAATAATATATAATTTAATGGCTTATATTTCTTTATATATTTTTCTATCTACACAAAATATTTAAATATTTTTGCTCAGTGTATATATTTGTTTGCCTGGATCTATGCCAAGAGGCAGGCATAGTTTCCGCAGCAACAGCAACAATAGCAACAACGACAACAAACAAACAACAACAAACCATCTTGCCACCTTGTTGTCAGGTGTAAAATGCAAAGTAATGGCTTTGAATATGCCTTGGCTAAGAGCCTGACAGCCACGTCGCCATGGCCAACAGCTTCAGCACCGAAATCGACAACGTAACGGCCTTTAAAATCCTCTTTCCACTAACAAGTTCATAAACACTTTTCTACCTTTTTAGGCCTTTAGAATACATAAACCATAAATCAATATTAAAATTTACGAAACTATTTTAGAAATACGTAAATTCACGCATTAATTTTTGAAAAATAAACTTTTTATGTTCCCAACTGATTTTCAACATTTTCACATATTTTAAACCTATAAAATTAGTCAGTTTAAAAAACAGTGGAAGTAAAATAATAAAATAAATTTTTAGCTTATTAAATTCATATAGAATAAACCATAAATTTACTTTAGCTTCTTTAATAATTTACATTATTTATTTACTTAATTCAGAAGAGGTAAAAAAGAAATAAATTAAAAACAATGTTGTAGTAATTAAATGCATAAATTGTATGCAACGAAATTAAATAATTTCATATGGTAAAAAATTTATAAAATAAAATAATTTGGTAAAAAATAAATAAAAAATAATAATGTTGCATAGACATAGGGGCAGAAAGGGCATTTGTGTTTGGGCCTGAACTGCTTAGCTCTTAACTCTAATGCAAACATTTCTCAGCCAGGTTTTGTGCCTGTCTGCCTGTTTGGCTTTTGTGCCGGCACTCAACTGAAATGTGAAAAGTGGAAAGTGAAAAGCTTTTGTCAGCGCATGGAAATTTGACGGAAATTGTTTGCTCTGATGGATGCAGATGCTGCTGTTCTTCTTCTTCGTTTTGTTAGTATTGTTGCTGCTGCAAAAATGGCCTACAATGAGACTGTGGCCCGTAATGGTCTCTGTTAGCGTCTGGGGCTAAGTTAGCAGACAGTTTTAGCCAAGCTAACTCAGTGAAATGGCAATAGAATTAAAGGCACAATTTGTTGCCAAGGCAGAGAGGGAGAAAGGAGAAAGAGAGGGGAAGAGGCAGTCAAGCGAAATAAATGCAAATCGCATTAAAATAAATTTTGTTTCGTTCTCCATTTTTGTTTCTCTCTCTTTTTTCGTGCTGGTTTCGTATCGTTTGCTGCATAATGTACTTTTAAAATAGCTGCGTTTGCGACTGGAACAACAAACTTTGGCGACAGGTAGCACACAGATAATTCCGGCTGCTTGTTGGTTGTTGCTGCATGCAACATGGCGCAGACTGGGAGGGGCAGGGGTTAAGGGAGGGGCATGTGGCATGCTGCATTCGCCGTCGACACGCGGCTGCCCCGCCGCAATTACAACGCTAGAAAACACAATCAAAATCAAGTTGAACGTTGAACTTTTTAATGCAAAATTTATGGCCAACTGGCGAGGGGGCAAATTGAGGTGGCAACAAGGTGCGCTGACTGCTTGATACCACTGTACAGTGGTTTGATTGGCCATTTTAGCGGGGAATAATTAGTAACACAAATCAATTTAAATCTAATAAAGTTATCGATCTCAATATTATACATTTTTATAATTTTAGCAGGAATATAAAATATTTTATTGTCTAATCTATTAATACATTTTATTTTAGAATAATAAATAAATCAAATAAAATTGTCGATCTTAATATTAATAAAAATATTAATAAAAATGTATATTAATAAAAATGTATAATAGTTTTTGTGGGAATATAACAAAGGTTTTTTTAGTCTACAAATACATTTTATTAAAAAAATTATATATATATTATAAAAAAAAAGTATTTCGGGGTGCCACAGAAATCGCTTTCGCTTGAATTAAGTGAAATTCAATTCGCTTGAATTTCTCTTAAATTTGTATAAAATTAAAGTGAAATTCAAGCGAAAGAAGATTTCTGTGGCACCTTGGATTTGGATTTATTATTTTCAAAATCTTATAAAATATCTGTAAAGCACAAATATCGAAGTGTTTTTCCTATTATTTAAAATTTTATTAGTATTAGTTTGTAGATTTTGTTTATTGAAAATAATATATTTTATTCTTTGAATAAATAAATAGGCTTATCAAAAAAATGCTCAATCCTTCATTAGAAAATAAAAATGTTTGTTTGGACAAATATTTTAATTTGTTTAGCTAGACAAATATTTTATTTTATGCTTTTTTAATTTTTTTCTTCGTTTAATTTTTTAACTACTTAAAAGATTAATTTTCATTTTATTTATTTATAAGTATACTTATTAATAAACATGAGTTGGGATCTACTAATCCACCAAAACTTTAGTTGAGTCTTTGATCTTCAGTAAATACTGAAGTTAAAATATTCCAAAGTAAACTTAGCTAGACAATGAAATAAAAGAGTCTAGTATATTTGATTAGTCAAATAAAAATTGTAATTATTCCGAGCTAAAATTACCACTGTGCATTGGCGGGCTAAGGTAACGCACCTTCTTCTGTATGTATGTGTGTGTGTGTGTGTCTGTGTGGGTGAGTATGTGTGTGAGAGTGTGTGTGTCTCAGTCTCAGACATATCAGTTATAACGAGGGACAGCTGTGGAATGCTTTGCTGTCATATCATAAATATTTATGAAAGCTGCCAAAAGTGCTTATTGAGAGTGAAAGAGAAAGAGGGGGTGTGTGACAGAGAGAGAGAGAGGGAGTTCTTGTCTCAGCACGTGCGCCGTGTGGCATGCCACGATTTATTATATGCCGCCATTCGAGCCAATCTATATTTGCTTTCATCAAAAACTCATCTTAAATGCCAACACATGCGGCATATAAATATTGCCACAGGCCAACAAATCCATATACTCTCTATCTCTCTCTCTCTCTCTCTCTTTCTCTCTCTCACTCTCTCTCTCTTTCTTGCATAAACAAATATATTCAATTGCCTCGATTCTCGCTGCAACAAGCTGTGCTAAGCCACAAAATAAATCACTTTTAAAACACTTAAACCAAACAAAAAACCATAAAATCATATTCAAATGTGGCGTATGTAAAAATATTTAAGATTAATATTTCTTGAAGCATCCTCATAAAAATTTTATATTAATAACAGCAAACAGATTGACAGGGACACCAAATATATATCTCTGATATAAGAGTTGAGAAATGCCAAAAAAAATCAGAGTAAATTGTCTGATAATTTGTAGTAGACGATTCTAATTTCCATCCAATGTAGCAATATATTTTAGATTCATTTATTAACTTGACTCTTCTAATCTTTTTCGTTATAAGCTTTAAGAGATTTTTCCCAACAACATATTTAACATTGTTCAATGCCAAAAGAAAAATGTTCCTTTTATATAAATTCAACTGAACGATTTTGTTTTAAATATAATCTATATAGCTGTCAAGAAAACAAAAGATATCAAACACATTGTCGATCTGTCTGCAAAGTTGTTTTTATTAATATAGTCAAATTTATAACGAGGTTATAAAGGTGTGCTACAGAAATCTCATTCACTTGAATTTTACTTAAATTTGTATGAAATTTACGTAATTTTTCAGGTGAAAGAGATTTCTGTAGCACACCTGATAGTTATGTAACTCGTTTTATCAATTTTTTACAATTTACTCATTTTGTTTTATCCACTGCAAAAAGGATGAAACTCGGGTAAAAATGGAGGGCTTATTAATCGGACATGTAGGATCCAGTGTAAGCGATGTAATACCTATTACGGTGCTGCTACCATCATCATTCTTTATGGCCAATGGGCCACCAGAGTCCCCACCGCATACACTCCTTTTATTGGGCCTTGAACAAATCCACGTTAATGGTAATCTCTTATAATAATGTTTACACTCATCGGCTGGAAGAACGGCTACATTAATATACAAAAGCTGATCCGACCCATCGTCGTTGGCTATTCAGAAATATAAATAATTAATTTAATAATTCAATATAATATTTTACTGGGACATACCAAAATATGTTTTTCCCCAACCAGAAGCAATGGCATTTTCATTATCATAACTTTGACTTGGAGCTGGCAACTTTGCAGGTTGAATATACGCATTAAATTTCAAATCGACGGGCAATTTAATCAGGGCTATATCATTGCGTTTTCGAACATCATCCCACTCTGGATGCACCACAACATTCGATGGACTTACTTCCATTTTTTGTTGACCCGTCTCTTGATTATTGGCTTTATTCAAGGCTCCAAAGTAAATAATGTAGCGCGCACTTAATGGGTACAATGGATTGTTATATAATAATTTGTATATTAAATATATATCTTGACTTACATAGTACTCTTTATACAATGAGCTGCTGTAAGGATACTTCTTTTGGAAATTATTACGCCACCGCAATCTACAACAGATATTCCATCAGATTCATATATAAGTCCTTCAAAATACACTTGATATGGAAATTGCTTGGCAACTGCAGGGGTTCCATTGATAATGCGTTGCTTAATTGTGGATTTTGCTTCGATATACTTTTGGCATAAAACAAAAGCCAGAAAGATCAGCTGCCACTTGAATTGAGCCATGTTCAGCTTCAAACTTGAAGAAGTACTGACGAACGAAAGAAACTTCCGTGCTTTTATAGTACTCGATATACATATGAGAGCTTCTTTTTAGGATTTATGTTTCCGATAAGAATGATGGACAGCTCGACACTTAATTTATTGACGCCTAATTAGTTTTCTTGGATTAGTTAGGTAAATTGAATTTGCAACCAATAATTTGTTGCTATCTTTAAATTACTTTAGATAACAGCAAGATTGTTAAAATTAACTAAAACCACTTTTTGTGTTACGTGCACTCGACTGTTCCGCTTGTTTTTTAATTTATTTTTAAATTATATATTTAAAAATATAAATAATTTTATTCTGGCAGCAGATAACAATACAAAAACGAAAGAAACGTCTCCAATTGATTTCAAATTTGATATAATTCATATTTTTATTTCGGCAACGATCTTATGAACATTTTGAAAAATAATAAAAAATAAACATCAAATAAATTATGTAATTCTCCCTATTATCCTCACAAAATGCCTTCAATTAAATGGCAGCCTTAATGTTGTAATCTAAAAATGCAATTGATGCTCATGATTATCGCTTAACTCCACAGCTGCTCAATCTGGCAACAGTTTTCCCAACTGGCCTTAACCCACATAGGAGAAAATAAAATCAACTGATTTCCAACATTTCTAAGCTCTTTTTTTCACACACATCCTGACGCAAAACTTTCTCCTTTGGCTGATTGGTGTCTGGAAGCCAAAAAAAAAGAAGATGGTGGAGCATAGTTGTTAGCCAGGCCAAAAACTATCAATTAAACTAATTAGCTTGATTTCCCCGCAGGCTGAAACTGGCGCAGAAATTCAATCAGCGCATTGCAGAAAAACGCAATCAAATGATTAAGTCAACAAATGAAGGCAAATTGTTGGGGCTGCCACAAGTTGCACAATGTTTTCAATGCTGCCCCAAGTTGCAGAGATTGGCAAATTGTCCAGAAATTGCGCCAAAAAAAAACAGTGGAAAATATTCATTGAAGCAAACGGAAAATGCAGATGCAACCAATCCGAGTCCGTGTCCGAGTTCGAGTTTTGTTCCAAATTTGAAGCTGTTTCCCTTAAAGTTTGTCCAACTTTTTGTTGTGACACAAATAAGGAGGGGGAAGGTGTGGAAGGTGCAACCACAGCAGGTGGTAACAGGTGAAAGCAAGTCGCTTTTTTAGACAGCTGCACAAAAAAAAAAGAAAAAAGAGTTTAGCAAACTTTTTGGCTGCCCTAATGAGCGGTCGCCTTTTGAAATTGACACTCTGCATTTTTTGCCCCCTTCTGTCTGGTTTTTTTCTTTTGTTGCACTTACAAATTCGCATTGAATTTATTCAAGTTTAAAGCGTGTGGCATGTGTCACATTCAGAACATTTGCTTCCACTCACAACTTGTGCTACAGATTGAATTCACTTCCCTTTTCTTAGACCTTGTACTTAAAGAATGCATAGAGTATGATAGGTATACAGCACAGTTTTGTTTAGACAAAGAAATGAAATCACAAAAGACTTAAATTTTATTGTTTCTTATATATTGTGTTGCGGTTTCTTTGTTGTTTAATTTTCGTTGATACTTTTTTCTTAAAAAATTGTATATAAAGATTCCTAACTTTTCCACAAACTATCTAAATATAATCAGGGGTGCCACAGAAATCGCTTTTGCTTGAATTTCACTTAAATTTCATACAAATTCAAGTGAAATTCAAGCGAAATCGATTTTTGTGGCACCCCTGAGTGATTGTTTTTATTATTTTTCAATGTAATGCATTTATTTATGTATTTGTATTGAATGAATGAATGTATTAATTCACAGATAAATAAAATTGTTTTTTTAAATAATCTGTATTGTTCTTACTACTTTTTTTGTTAAAAACAATTAAAATAGAATTTTATCTCTTTTTTGCAAATAAATTACTGTGTCAAAATCAAGTTAAGTTCTTATTAATAGTTTTTTTTTTACGGGAATGCACCGAAAACCAAAATTTTTTGCAGTGTAACATTACTTAAGTTTACCATAATTCAGTTCAATATTTTTTATATTTAGTACAGAGTCCTTCACAGTCAAGCTAACTCAATTGTAGCTTTTTCTACGTTTCAGCTGCAGGAAATTTATTTATATTCAATTTGTGAATTTATGCCATTTTTTTTCATATTTTACTTCAAGACGGGAAATTCAGTTTTCCGTCAGATGTAACATGTACTCAAAGTGAGTGTCTGCCTGAGTGAGTGCGTGTGAGTGTGTGTGTGAGTGTATTCGCTTTGTATTCGCACTGGTAGCTGCAGAAGAGTTCGCTGGAAATATCGATCTGACCTGACGACAGCTCAAGTAATTTGCCAGCTAATATTTTCCACAAACTCATAAAGATATTTGGCCAAGACTTAGCGGCTGATTACCTAAACTGCAACTGAAGGACTTGGCCAGATGGAGTTTTACAGTGTTACCTGTGTGAGGTAGATTTGAATACCCTGGATTTTTAGCTACCTAAGTAGGGAAATAGGTAGACGGAATTTAAGTATAAATACTCGTGTATTTTTGGCAATCTTCACTCAGTCATCGTTTGTTTCTTCAACAGTCAACAGTCATCTTAACTTTTTCAGTGATAGCCAGTGCCCAGTGTTAGCCAAGTTAGCAGGATGTTGTTCTTGGCGCCCCGCAAGCATTTGCTTGCGAGCAATTTGATAATTCTGCTCATGATTTACATCATGCGCAAGTGTCTGCAATTATTCTGCATTATTGAGAACAAGGCGTGCCAGAAGCCGGACTGCAATTGCGAGCCAGGACAGCAGCAGGAGGATTGCCAGGATCTGGAGCAGGATCAGGACTCGCCGCTTGTGGAGCGTCGTCGCGGATTCAAGATTATTCCGGATGCGATGCGGAAAACGATGCACGGCTTTGGCTATGGCGAGGGACACTATCAGATTTTCGTGGAGAAAAAGGAGCGCAATTTTCCCACCAAATCACGGCTAAATGCGGCCAGTGCTGAACTCAAGCTGAATCCCAATTAGATTTGAGTTTGCAGCCAGCAACAACAATGTGTGTGATGCCCTAAATCACAACAACAAACATATGTGCCAACATTAACAACAACAATTATCCAAGTGTCTTCTTTGCTAGCAATGTTTATTCATTAATTACGAGTTTAAGCATTCAGCAGCATCTTTTGTATTACTTATGAGTGTATTTTGAAGCGCATTCTCCATTGGCCATTAATAAAAATTATAAAAGCTAAAGCTCAGCCCAGTATTTATTTGATTGATATTCTTTTCTCCTTTGGGCATTGTGTGGCTTGTACTTTTTCCTATGATCAGCAACATTTGCAGCCTTGATGATGATGATGATGTCCTGTGTGTCCTGCTTGAAAAATTATCAGCACTGTCTGTCTGATCGTGTGGGTGTTGCCGCAAAATTTATCACAAAGTGGCTAAAAACTCACAGACAGAGAGTAAGACAGAAAAAGTGGCAACAATGTGTTAAAGTTACTTGCATTGCCCTAGGCAACAAATTCATAAAAAGCACTTTGATTTATCTATGCAGTTTGTGGGAGACAAAATAAAGATAACAAATTGCAGCTAATTGAAATAAATATATATATAATATTCAATTAAATTATTTGTGAGATAGAAAAAATTACAATAAATGTATGATAATTAAATAATGTGAAAAAGTAACGATGAATAGAGATTTAGATAAGAAAAGGATTCAAATTAAAACAGAATAATGATTTATTCAAGTAGTAGCTATTAGCTAATTCAAATATTTCAAGTTGATGATAATGAAATATTAAAAATAATTAGTATCTATTTTAATCTTATAATTTAAAAATTCAAAATTGTATTGTTGTTGAATTGTAGATTAAAAAAAAACTTTATCATTTTAGAATGCTACAATTAAAATTAATATGAAAATTAAATAGAAAAAAGGTCAAATAAAAAATTATCTTAATAAGAGATGCAATCATTTTCTATTTCATTTTAGATTCCCCAGAGTTTTTAATTTTAATTATTTTAAATATATATATATACAAATATTTAATTTAATTATACATATACATTTTTTAATTTTAATGCTCAAATTTGAAATTAATTGTTGTATCAGCTGCTTTTAGCTTGACAATAATAAAAAATTAATAAATAAATAAAAATCCTTCTTTTAAAATGCATTATATGAATTCAATATCAGAAAATAGGATATATTAAAAATCATTGCACTTTAAACAAAACAAATAAGTTCAATTTTCAATTTAATTCAAATATCTTCTGTATGCTAAACTATTAATTCCTACTACTACTTTAATTTATCTTAACCAACACAAATATTTAATTAATTTAATAGTTTAATATATATTTATTTTAGATAATATTAAGCAAGAGTCTGCTTTCAATTAATTCACAAGCCAATCTTAATCTGCAGCATTATTCTGCAATTAAATGATTGATTGATTGATTTTGACTGCATTTCATATTAATTGAAATGTTTATTGAATATGCAATTATATTTCACACACATTTATCCCATTGCCTTGGCTATTAATTAAACTAATTGTAAGCGTAATTAGCACATGTTTAGCCCACATATGAATTATTATTATTATTATTATTATTCGCATTTGTTGCAAGCACTTTCCATGGAATTCCAACTAATGATGCTGAGGAGCATCTTCTTGTCATTCCGAGTGCATTGCTATTTTGCCAGTTTCAATTCATTTCATTCTATTGTTGGGTTCGTTGTTCCATTGTCAGAGATGGGAGGGGAAGTAGGAGGAGTGGGAAAAGCGGAAGAAATTGAAGAAGAAGGAAAAGAAGAGGATGTGAGCTCAGCTTGAGCGTGGCAATTGTTGGCAAATCTATCATCATCATCTTCTTGAGTACGTGGCAGCGTACATACATGTATGAGTGTGTCAGTGTGTTAGTGTGTGTGCGAGTGTGCCAGAGTGTGTGTAAGCACTTGAAGATATTACTGCAAATTTTGCTGCATATTTCTTTTTTCTATTTTGCGTTGCATTCATTATAAATGAACAGATATTTTTAGTTGTAAGCTGCGTTTTTGCTTGAGTTGCATATAAATGATCCACTCACATTCATACACTCACACACACACTCACAGACACACACAGCAACATTTTGTGCTTGTTTGCATTGCAAGCTATCATTATAATCATGATTATTATTGTTGTAATTCTAATTATGCTGCTTGCGAGGCCATATTACACATACGCCACGTCTGCCAACAGCTTCCTTCGCTTTAATTCTCTGTATATGTGTGTGAGTGTGTATTTTATGTGTGTGTGTGTCTGTGTTTGTGTGCAAACGTGCTTCATTTTTATCAATGACAGTGCGTCGTTGCTCATGTGTAAAATGAAAATGTCAGTCGGATTAGCGCCAGAAGCGACAGCGATAAAAGTGCGACAGACAGATAGAAATGCGGACACTCTTTACTTCTCTTCCCTTGTTTCTCTTCTTTCCTTTTAACCTCCTCTCTTCTTCATCACCTCTTCCTATTTATTAAGAACTCTTCTCTGGTAACACCAATTGCCTTGAATGTTTCAATAATTTTCTATAAGTTTATTTGTAAATATAAATATGCCTTCTCTTGTTGTCTTCACTTTTTAGCAATGACATTGGAAAGTATCAGGATTTACACCCAGGGAAATAAGTATATGTGGATAAAGTTATTCAAAAAAAAGATTTAATGCAGATTTCTTAAAATAATCAAAAAGAAATCCTCAAACAATTCTAAATTTCTAAATTTTTTGCAGTCACTCTTAGAATTGTTTGAAGTATTTTTTTTGCGTAAAAATATTTTTTTGTTTGAGCCCGAGGAAAAAAGTAGAAAAAACACTTTTACAAAAATTCAAAATTTTCCATTAGTACTTAAGATAAGTTTAAGAAATCTGCATCAAATCTTTTGTGTTAAAAGTATTTTTTAGACCCCGTACTTTAAAAAAGTATAGGGGTCTATTAACTTTGTCACAAAAAAAATGTGCGTAACAGGCAGAAGGAGGCGTGGCAGACCCCATAAAGTATATATATTCTTGATCAGCATCAACGGCCGAGTTGATATAGCCATGTCCGTCTGTCCGTCTGTCCGTCTGTCCGTCTGTAAGAGCGCCTAGATCTCAGAGACTATAAAAGCTAGAGACTTCAAACTTGGTATGTAGGTGCGTCTATATTGTAAGCAGATCGAGTTTGTTTTAGATTTTGGCCACGCCCCCTTAAACGCCCACAAATTAGAAAATCTTAATTATAAGAACAATTTTAAAGATAGACATTCCTTATTAAGCATAGACGAAGATATTGTTACTTTCCATATTTGCTGAAAATTTCATCGCGATCGAATAATAAACAGAGAAGATATTGAACAACTAAATTTTCCATTATTTGCCATACTTTAGCAGCAACAACAACAATCAATGAATACAATTAATTACTTTTGACTTACAGTCCAGTAACAATGAAATCTATTACTGGACAATAGATTTCAAAGAGCGACTGTGGCGCAATTTGTAAAGACTCCTAGTTTTTTGCTTACATTGTCAGTTGTGTCAGGGGGTCGCGGGTTCAAATCCTGACACGGACAAAATTTTTTTTGTTTTTAAAATCAATTTTTTTGTGTTATGTTGATATTTTATATAAGTGTTGCATTTTTATCAATTCAAAATGTTAGTATTTATTATTTGACCAATAAAATTAAGTTGTTAGCAGATGATCCCCAAATGTTTATTTTAATGTTATTAAATTTTAAAATGATGTTGCAGAAATCATAACTGGCAAAGAATAAATCATTGTAGTCTTAACATATCTGCATTTTGCATTTGTAAAGTTGGCTTCGGTGGCCTAAGGGGCAAAGTTCCCAGTAAATTGGCAATTAGTCGCGGGTTCAACTCCCAGCGAGAGCAAATTTTTTAATTTTTTTTTTAATATTTGCAGACTTTTTAGATCATATGTAGGTCCCGAGCTCGAATCCCGGCTTGAACAGACTTTTTTATTTTTAAGATTTATTAATGTTTTCCTGACATTTTATATTAATGTTGCAGTTACATCAATTCAATGTTAATATTTGATTTTTTTTTGGTTTATTATTAAGAAATGTGGGAAATGCTCTTATCGCTTTCTCGCTTTCTCTAATGCTTAAATCAATTTATTTTGTGCATCTGTTAAATTTGATGATGTGCTTTAATAAATCATTTATTATATCTTTAATGTAAATTGATATACGTATCCTCAATATATTTGGGCGAAAATATATACATATATATTACAATGCATTAAATGTTTGTAGCGACTTATATTACATGACTTTAAGCAGTGTTTGCTTTTGCATAGTAAGTACGGGGTCTTCGACAGTCGAGTACCGCTCGACTGTAGCACCGCCGACTAGTTTTTAATAACTTCATCCACATTTACTTATTTCACTGGGGTATACATTATAATTATTTATTTAATAATAATCGACTAAAGTCAGTCAACTAAAAATAGGTAACAATTTTAAATTAAATATTAAAAATGGTATTTAATATTTTTAAATTCAATACTGAGAAACATATAAAAATATCTGCCATATCCCATTTAATGTCAATTAGATGAATATAAATCTGATAGATTAAAAAATATAAAATAAACAACCGCATTAATTTATTTTCTCCTAAGAATATTGGCAATTTGAGTAAAAATAAAATGGAAAGAGCATTTGAAAAAGTAAAAACATTTTATTGGAAAAAAAATAATAATAATAAATTTTGATTTTTAACAACTAACATCAAGCATTAACAAAATAAATACTAAATAAAATTATTATTATTTAATCGATAAAATTATTTTGCAAATCTTAAATATATAGTGCATTAAATAATTTAAATTTCTATTGTTAAGAACTGATTTAAAAGCTGAAGACCTGATTACAAAATGTAATCACTAATTCCAGCCCTGATCGATACTCATCCCCAAACTGGACCTTGGCTAAAGGGTTGTTGTGCAGTGGTAGGTGCTCCTCCTTCCTTCTATCCCCCTCCCTACCAACCTCCCTCCCTCCCTTGATTTGTGCAAAGCTTTGTCATCAGCATAAAAAGCTAAGCTCTCATGTAAATCATGTCGACGTTGTTGGACTTAAGCTGCAACGCCATCGTCATGTTTGTTGGACACAGAATATCTCTCTCTCTTTCACTCTCTTTCCCTCTCTATATTTGTTGGACTCTCATTATAATTAACAATTTATAAAGCGTTAATACACACACATACATACAGATATACACTCTTATACACTGGCAAGAGCAATTTGCCAAGGCAGCCAAAAGAGCATGCTGAGCACAGCACAAACAAACAAACAAACAAGCCAGATAGTCATTGGTAAGATAGTGAGGAAGAGTGAGAGAGGGAGGGTGCGAGAGGGAGAGAGATAGAAAGAGCGCTGGTAGAGCAGGAGCATTCATTTTGCTTGTAAGCTGCTTTGCCAGCTCATCCTAGGGATACCCATTCACCTACCTCTCTCCCTTTCCCTTTCCTTCCCCTTTTCCCGCCCTAACAACATTGTGCGGCACGTCGCGCGCATTAAGAAGATGAGCTGCATTTTTCATGCATGCGAAGTTGAGATTGCAGCTGCCGCACCCACAAAAGTCGCCATCTACCCCCTCCTCTTACTCTGCCCATCCCTTCAATACCTCTCCACACACACGTGACGTTGTTAGCCCAGTGCACAAAGAGTACACTGACTTATAAGCTTGTGATTATGTCTGTCTGTCCTTAAACAGAAAACATATCCAGGATTCCGGGATAAAAGCAATCAAAACGGTGTCAAAAGTTTTGTACAATCGTATTTTCCTAAAGCAAATTTGAATAACTAGATTCAAGTTCAATTTTTTGAATCATTTTCCAAAAATATTTTGACTATCGGCGCTCTATAAGCATTTTTTGACTATTTTTATGCGGAATGGTTGCCATTTTATTCGCACATTTTGTTTATTTAAGAATAATATCCTGAAAACATTCTTAAAAATTTAAATGCTATAGTCAAAGATTTTAAACTTAAATTTTAAAATAATTTTTTTCTAGATCTCTGGAACTATTAGATTAGAAAGACTATAATAGTTAGACTTACAGTCTTGAGATTTGAAAAATGAAAAAAATATATTTTCTTTTTCTTTTATATTCTCTCTAATTATGTAAATAAATAAATATTTTCTTTTTACCTTAAATTTATTATTTTATTTTAATTTAAATTGAAAATAAATAAATAAATATAATGTAATTGAGATATTGTGATTTAATCTTCTGTTTATTCTTTTCTCTTTTATTTGATATTTTTATAATTCCTTAAATTTTTTGATTGGCTTTACGTATCAAGAAAGTTTTTCCCGCTTTTATTTTCAATATTTTATTTAATAATTTTTTTTTTTTATTAATTTATGGCGAGGTTATGTCTACTGGGCATCTAAAAGTCGAGCACCTCGACTGTAACAATTTTACTTGTTACCATTTCCTTTTAGCTTTGGCTTGGCTTCTCCTGTCATGTCCCCTCTCTCTCTCTCTCTCTCCTTTTCCCTCTCCCACTCTCTCCTGTGTTGGGGCGTGAGGAAATCGCAACTTTCAGCTTCATCTTGTGCTTCTGGAGCATTATCCTGCTCATCAGCGTCATTTGTATTAATTGCCGGGGCATTTTGTTGTGCAATGATACCGAAAATGAGCTCTTCTTTTTTGTTTTCCTCGGTTTTCCTTGTTGTATTTAGCACAGTTTTTCCCTAATTTTCATTTGTCGTTTCCGCGAAAGAACCACGAAAAACTGCTGTCGTTATGTTTGCTGTGCAGTGAAAATGCTTTTCATTTTCATGCTTCACTGAGAGCGCAGTTTTAAGGAGTCAAAAGTAGATATATCACTTTAATTGAAAACTAATTTGTTTTTAATTTTTGTGACTTTTCTTCAATTGGAAATTGTGGGAAAATGAATAATGCAAAGTTATGTAAATTATAAATTTATAAATCATAACGAAATCATTAAATTAAAATTAAATATAAATTCTTTAACATAATTTTATCAGTTTACTGTTTCCAGTTACGAGCTAATAATTGACTGTTAAAATTAGTTGAAAACTATAAAGTTTTTCTCCCTTGGGCATGGAATGTTATTGTCTGTTAATAACGCATCGAAATGAACAATGTGGATAATTTCGAGTTGATGTAGTTTTCGACTAAATGATCCCAGTTAATTCACATCCAATCGCAGATTGAGAATTTGGAAATAGCCGAAAATTAGCGAAAACATAGAAAGTTTGACGGGTTCTGTCAAATTGGCAGTCGAAGTTGCAATTGCAGTTGCATTTTATGGTCGATGCTTAATTAGTGGATGGGTGGAAAACGAACGCGTTTCCAATTGAATTTTATTGAGTCTTTAATTGACGACATGCATGCGGCTTGTGGCTGAAAAACTGAATACACTTTGAAAAAAATCTGACATAAAATAAATTACACAAATTTTACAATTTTTTTATTTTTATTTTAATTTATATGTCAACTAAGTAGAGTTGACCAAAATTAATGTAAGAAATTAAAGTAAAAGTTAAGTAATATTAAATTAATTAAAATAAAATTTAGCTGAAATAACAAAAAAAATGTAAAAAATTAAAAATCTGGGGGTATTCAAAAAACTTTTAAAATGATCCAACATTTAATGCAAGGATTGGGGATTTAAATTAAATGTTTTAGACAAATTATCGTATTAGAATTTAATAAATGTGTTCAGAAAACTACTTTATAAAATTTTAAATATTTTAAGCTTGAATTTTAGAGCGATTGTGTTTTTTATTGTGTATGGAAACATGAATGCGGATAACGGAAAACTGCACGGTAAATGGAGAATCGTAACAATTGCCGAGCAATTTCAACCAATTGCCATTTTGCCAGTCATTGGGCAAACTGCATAATTAGCGATGCAATTGCCATAAACAAAGCGGCTCACAGAGCGAGCGAGATAGACAATGAGAGAGAGAGCGGGACAAAGAGAGCGTATGCAAAATTGCTAGGGAATTGCTTTTAGTTTTTAAGCCAAATGCAACAATGATAATGAGAACAACAACAACAACAACAACAGAAAGAATCAACATGCGAATGATATGCGAAATGACAGCCATTAGCTGCTTCCTCTTCCTGTTCCTGTTCCTTTTCCCCTTTCTTCTCCTTCTTCTCCCACTCTTCCACCAACTTCCTGATTCCCCACTTTCCGTTTCCTGTTTCCGACGTATTCACGTCACCTCGAAGCAATTGGCAATTGTTGCCAACTCAACAAGGCTGCGATTTTAAATACATGCGAGGGTCGACTCATTAATTTCAATTACAATATATGTACATATAATTGCATAAACACAAAATAAAATAAGCGCAAAAAGCTATAGTCGTTACTTATTTGAATTAATTCAGTATATTTATTATTGCATGCTTTTAGGCACTTACATTGCTTGAAACTTAAATAAGCCATTACCACCTTTCTATTTGTCCGATCTTGTTGCATTTAAGTAGGATGATAGCTTTAATTACTAGATAACGTTAATAACCAAAATATATATAGCGGTTTTAAATACATGCGAGGGTCGACTCATTAATTTCATTTACAATTTAAAATTAAATTCAAAAAAATTACAAAAAAAACGAAGATTGACTTTTAAAGAAGCCATAATAAGATTTGGAAAAAATTGGATATTCAGCTAAGAAAAACATTCAAAGTTTAATATTAAAGAAATGTACATCAAAATACCACTTAGAATACAAAAAGTAAGAAATTTAAATCAGGAATACTGTACAAATTTAAAGATACATTTATTCATATATATTTTCTAACAATATTTACATATCCGTTTAAATATAAAATATTAAATATAAGAGGTTTTTTTGTAAATAAATAATAATAAATATTATATTTTTTCCAAACTTTTGCCTTTCTGATATTTTTCTGAATATTTTTAAGAGCACTACTCCCAATATTTGGTTCCAAATTTTTATTTCCAATTGTATTTCAAATTTTATTTTAAAACAATACTCCCAATTTAATTTTTTAAATTTGTATTTCCATATTTTATTTTTAGAATTCCCCATTTTTGTTTCCAAATTTTCGTATACACAGCATTAATTGTCCAAATTCCCATATGGAATCGATTACAAATTTCGGATATAAATTATATTGCTGCCATAATAAATACAAATAAAAATTCAATTTTAATCGGATTGCAAAGTCAGAGAGAGAGGAATAAAGCACAACACGTGCCCACAGTTTGTGGCATTTGTGGCAGCGCGCACATATTGTTTATGTGATATGTTCAAGTACTCGCATTTATAAATAAAGTGCTCGGTAATTACATATCCGTAATGTAAACCGCATGTGCAAAATCCCCCGAGTCATGTGTCAATAAAGCAGCATCAAAATTCAACAAAATTTCCGAATTTTCCTGCCATTTTGCGTTTTCATCTCCGATTTCATTTTGGACATTTGCAATTAATAATTAATAACTATTAACTGCAAGTTTTTTATGAAACAATTGGAAATTCCATTAAAATGAAATTGATACACTCGCAAAGCAGCAACCTTAAATCTTTGGGGCCAACATTTTCCTATTTCCCATTTCCCATTTCCCATTTTCATGCATTGATTTATTCTATCGTCGCCTCGGCGCCATTTGCGAAGGCTCTCAATAAACAAATTTATAGACAATGACGAAGATACACAAAAAAATGTTTATAACGAGCTCTCAATAAACTGCAAATGCACATAAATTTGTTGACCGAAAATGCTAAGGACAATATGTAAATGTTCGATGCACAGTGAGTGCTAAAAGTCGAATCATTCCAGACATTTTATTTGTTCTACAAAAACTAAAATCATTAAAAGTAATATAAATAAATTTTTATTGAGCAAAAGCTTTTAAATAAATTTTTAAATAAATTTAACTAAATACTAATAATTTATAAGTAAATTATTAAATTTTAAAGTGTACTTAAAATTAAAATTTACATCTACAACTATCAATTTTCATCCAAAAATTAAAAAAATTCCGCCAAATTTTAGAAAAATTTCACATTTTAGGCCAGTTTAAAAAAAAATAAAGTTTATCATAGAAAATCGATGATTTTTCTTAATTTTATCATCTTAGTATTATAATTATAATTATAATATATTTTATGATAAATATAATTCATAAATTATAATATAATTTTTCAAATTGTAGTCTAGAAATTTATTTCTTCTATCCAAATCATACTTTGATTTCCCTCAAATGAACCACATATGAAAAACGACACTTGAAGCTATTAGCTGAATTGTTCAAGCAATTACCAATATAATTTCCACTGTTTGCATACTTCCGCAGCTCACTGTGTTTGTTGGAATACGGATCCGCAATGCTGTTTTTTCATTTTTATTCGTGTGTTTGCTTTTATGACTGCAAGCATTTTCAGTGCAAAGTATTACCAATATTTGCAGCAGCTTCCAGAGCCAGCAAACCGAAACAAAAACTGAAACAGAAACCGAAACCGAATCTGACTCGGAATCGGAATCTGAAACGGCGAATGCAAATTCAAATGCCGTGTGAGTTGAGTTTGAGTTTGAGTTAGAGTTGAATTACTCGTTGACTTGGCCGTTAGCTGCCAAATGGGTCAAAGTGGCAGTCAGCCAGGCGGGACCAGGCCGGACCAGGCCACGTCAGGCCAAATAACGTTTGCCAAACCCCAATACACACACGCGCTGCAAAGTATGCAACAAAAAACGAAATTGTGCGCTAAATTTGAAATCAAACAAAAAAGGCAAGTAAATAAAGCAATGCATATGTGTGTGTGTGTGTGTGTCCCTCTATGAATGTGAGTGTGTGTGTGTGTGTGTGTGTGTGTTCATGTGTGTGTGTGTGAGACTGCGTGGAGCCAAAGGCAAACAGAAAGATGCACACGATCTGGGCACAAATGTTAACACAAAGCCACACACATACACACACACTCGCACACACACACATAGCGTGCTACCACATGGCCAAACATTAGTGCAAGCTCTGCCCGCATCTCCACTCTCCACCCCCACCTCCCTCCCTTGCCCCTTTGCTTTTAGCCTGGTCACGTATAAATGCGATTTGCACAATTCAAATAACGTAGATTTTGAGAAACGCATTGCAAACTATTTGCTGGGAAAACCAACCAAATATACACTGAGAAAAATGCACAATACAAATGAAAAAAATTTAGTCATATTTTATAAATATTCTAAAATTACATTTACATAAACAGAAAACGTAATTTAATTATAATTAATTTAAATTCACAATACAAATGAAAAAAAAAATACAGTCATATTTTATAAATATTCTAAAATTAAGTATATTTACATAAACAGAAAACATATTTAAATATTAACAATAATAAAATTGAAAAAGTGGACAATAATTAAACAAAAAATTAAGTTTTTAAATTTTAATGCTGAATCAATTTAAAGGTTAAATAAAAATATACTTTTTGAAAAGGTGCCAAGGGGTAGATCTGAAAACAGGGTAAATTTTTTGAATAAAATTTAATTTTAAAAGATTTAATATTTTATGCAGCTTCAAATTAGAGACCAAACTATAGTTGAATCGCAAGGAAATCGATTAATTTTTAATAGAGTTATGAAAGCTGGACGTTTTTGCAAAAGTGTCAAGTGGTGGGTATGAAAAAGTAAAAAGTTTTGTAAATGAATTGAATTTTTCAAGGGAATACAATTGTAATGCAGTTTCAAATTAGAGACCAAACAATGATACAATTGACATTCCGCATGAAAATCGGTTAAGTTTTAAAAAAATGATGAGTATTTTCAGTTTTCAAAATAGTGTCACGGGGTGAATATGGCAAAAGTGGACAGTGTTGGAAAAAGTGGACTGACACTGATATTTTTTTCTGTGTATAAAGTAAAAGAGTGGGGGTAGAGAGTGGTGTGTGTGTGTGTGAGCGAGAGGTAGACATGTTTACTTCGCTTTGATGGACCGATGAAGTTGGCAAAGAATCGCGTTTATGTTGTCGTTGTTGTTGTCGTTGTTGTTGTCGCTTCTCGTTGCCACTGAAGTTGCAGTCGGCCGTGAATTACGCGCCGCTGCGACTGAAATTCCAAATGCGATCCGCAAATTGCAAAAAAACCAAAAATGGGTGGCTGGAAAAAAAAATGCCAAATGGCAACTGCTCAGCTCATATAATTTTTTTAATTAATTTTTTGCGGTCAGCTTAAGTTGTCGTTGTCGTTGTCCGTTCCAGTTCTCATCTCGTTTTCGTCGTTCTCATTTTCACCATGACATGTTTTTTTAATGCTCAACTTTGCTTTCATTATAATTAAAACTGCGTTTTAATGCGCTTTCGTGTCGCTCTGCGTTTTGTTTTAATTTCCAACAAAAATGCGTGAGTTATGTTTATTTTTTTAAGACCCTGTGGTAAAAAAAATGCAAAGGGTATATTATTTATAATTTTTATTTTTTTTTTAAATTTCCCTTTACACATTTATATTTATTTATCATTTCCATTTTCATCTTTAATTTTTTTAATTTGTAAAACATTAGTACAGGGTCTGTCAAAGTCCAGTCTGCTTGGCTGTAATCTTTTCTACTACTTTTTAATGTTTATTTAAAATGCTGCCACAGAACTGCAAGGACTCACACGTATGTAATTTAACATATACCCGTACATATTTTTATTGCCACGATTTCCTTGCTACGTTTTCCATTGTCCGGAGTCCTTTGTGGAACGTTAAGCGTCAACATTGACGCCTGCTGTGCATAAATACGAGTACAGCAATTTGAGGGTCATGCTGCAAGTCATGTGGCTGTGGATCATCATGCTGCAACCAGAAACCAACAACCAAAAACCAGAATCCAACATCTGGTGGCATGCAAATGGAACGCAATAAATTGCCAAAAGCCAAGGCACCAAAATATGCCAACATTAAATGTCAAATAAAAATTCAAAACAAAAACTCAAATCAAAATGGCAGATTGTGCAAGTGCACATCCATTTTAGCTGTGTCTTCCTCTCTCCTCCACCTCTCTCTCTCACTCCTTCACTGTATTTTCTCTGACATTTGTACCACATCCTGTTCCGTCTTCATCTCCTTCTCCAATTTTGTCTCTGTCATATTTCTATTACAAATATCCCAGCATACACATACACGCAGAGAAAAATCATGCAATAAAAATAAAATTACATTCTAAAATTAAATGCTTTTATAACAATTTGATTTAACTAAAAACATTATTTAATCTTAAAGTATTGGAAAACTTAAATTAAAAAAAAACCCTTTTAAGTTTGCCGTTAAATCAAATAAATTTTACTTAAGTCATGAAATCGAAAATTTGATATTATATTTTAATAATAAACTTTTTTTTAAATTGTAAATTTTTAAATTAATGACTATATTTTGAAAATTTTTATATAAATATAATTTTATTAAATAAGCTCTTAATAATTTAACAAATATATTTACTATTTATACTAGCCAGGGACTGCATTTTAATAGCTGAATTTTAAAAAATATTAAAAAATTAGAGTTATTGGCTGATATTAATAAAAATATGATTATTTTTAGTTATTAAAAGTAATTTAAAAGATTAAAATCAATTCAATTTTTATCTTAAATTTTTATAATAAAAATTTGTAATAATAGTTAGGTCTAAATTTGCATATAAAAATTGAAAAATAATAATTACTTTTGATTTTTACCATTTAAATTTATTTTAATAATTAAAAATAATTTTAAAATTAAAAATTGCAAATAAAAGTTTATCCTGTTTTCGAATTTGCCGTTAAAAAATAGCATTTGTCTATTTTTCCCACTCTTCAAGAACGCTTTTCTGTGCTTCAATTTTTTTAAACACATAACTACTATTTGCAGTCCCTGATATTAACGACAAAATATTTTTAAATTTAATACAAAAATGTCTGAACATTTTTCTCTGTATGCACAAGTTTATCAGCACACACTGAAGCATTCACGACTTGCGTATACTCTAACCAGCTGCAAAATTGGCCGCTCTTAACAAAGACAAACAACTTCAGCCAACTATCTCCGTATCTCTTTCTCTGCTTGACTGTCCATAGTTTTGTCGACTTTGTTGACAACAAGTTGGCTTAAAAGTCTCCTCGAAGACAAACTGTGCATAGAAATTGCAGCGACAGCAACGCCCACTTCAGGATTTATGGACAGTTTCTTGGAGCTGCAGTTGCTTGAAATTAAGTTGCAAGCTAAATTTACACACTCAACTCAACACACACACACAAATATATATATATAATGGGCCTCACATGCGTATACTTAATGCGGACGGCAATGCGTATACTTAATGCGGGTCAGTTTACGAGCTGTGTGCATAAAGCTGTTAACTGTTTAAAAAGTGCTTAAAGTGCGGCATTAGCCTCTTGTTGCTATCATCACACATTACTCACATTTTATGGTAGTGACCTCTTATCTGCCCCCTTTACGCTGTACACCTCCACCCCTTCTGATCCTTTAGTTCTTTCCTACCAACCCTTTTGCCTCCCCTGCAGGCATGCAGCAAATAAACACACACTTCGCTGCGCTCCATAAATTGCGCATACTGGAATGTGGGGCATGCATCAACAGTTCCAGCCATAAGTAAAGCGACAAGCTTAACATTTTTATGACAATCTTGATGTTGCTTCAATGCTTGCCACTAAATGTTGCAGTAATAAAACCGCAACAAAAAAAAACTTTAAGTAACTCTCGATATTTAATAATTTTTTTACTGCTGCTTAATGTTTACTTATTTTATAAATACTTTAAGTAATATCTATTTTATTTATCTTATTATAATAATAATCAATTTTATTAAAATAATCAAACACTCTATGCACCTAAACAATCTCATTTAAAAATAGTTCAAAAGCAAGTAATATAAGGAATTGAAATTATTAATATTATTAAATTGATATCTTATTTTCAAATTAATTATAAGTTATTTTAAAAGAATTTTAATACCAGTCATAGGATTAAATCATAAGTTCCTTAAAACTTGTATCACTAGGATGTTAAATAAATAAATAAATAAAATCAAATATTTAGAAAAGAAATTTAATTAAATTTTAACAAAATTCTTATTTTTTCTAAAAATTTAAGGATTTGGTATTTTTTAAATTTTAATTTGTAATATATACAAATTTAAGTGATTTATGCCAAGCTTGTAAATAATCAATGCGCTTACATTCTATGTAATATTCAAATTGCTTTGATTGAGAATTTAGCTAGCCAAATAATAGGATCAACAAATTGAGCACGTCAAGTGCAATTTGAATGAAATTTCAACTAAAGCTCAAGTCTTAAATGTAACGAATATTGTTTACCTGTGAAAAGTAAGCTGCAAATATTCTTCTTGAAAAGACAAACTAAAAGTAAAAGATAAGATTTGAGGGAAACGAAAAATAATTCCATAAAGCAAAGCTGCTGATAAACTAGCAAAGGGTTGAAAGAGCAACTCAACAAACTGAGGGATTAGCTGTTGGTGAGGAAGGAAGAGTGGAAACAAATAAATAAAATAAAAATTGGAAGCAACAACGCGATTTCTTAAGCGCTTATAATTGTAAGCTCTGTATATAAAATTCTAAATAAAATAAATTAACAAATTTTAAGCACGCTTACTTTCTGAAAATCCCTAGAGATACTTGTTATCAACTAGTTGTAAAGATAATTACCATATTTAAAGAACTTTTCTGACTTTCAACTCACTTACAAATCTATAATCAATTCTCCAGCAAAGTATTTTGTTTTGATTGCAGTTAAAGCTGTTTACTGTTGCCGTAATTGAAGTTTTTATTTCTTTTTTGTTAGTAAACTACAATTTATTTATGAACTTGCTTCGTTAGTTGTGCAGCTGCTCATTAATTAATCAATTTTAAAAATATTGTGTAAATGAGCAAACTTGGAAACAAGAAGAAATGAAAATGCAAACAAATATGGCCTGAGAATCTGTTGCCCAAAGCGAATCTTGAGTAATTTGTTTTGTTTACTGGGCAGGTGGCATTAAAAGAGTGCGAGAACAGTTGCTTAATCCCCAGCCAAAGTCAATAAATATGAAGGAGAGAAGCAGGAAGAGAAGAGGAGAGAGAGAGAGGAAGTGGAAGTGAGATTCCAACTTTTATGCGTGCTGAGTAAATTTTATGTTGCGTATAATTAGAGCAAGTTTTGCCCTGGAGATTATTTCGTTTGGTTTCGTTTCGTTTGTTTGTTGGCCACGTTAACGTATCTGCTACCATTTAAGTTAATTTCTCACTGTGTGTGTGTGTGTGTGTGCGTGCTGTTTATGAGTGGGCGTGGTAGCAGAACAGAAAAGACCAGTGACCACTAAACAACGCCAAATTGACCCAGAGAAATAGAGCAAGTAATTGAGATTGTAATCGTTACTTACTCGTATATAAGTATTTGGTATCGGCTTACAGCACAGTCAATAAACTGGCCAAGAGACAGAAAGGAATGAGATTTCTCTGGCTGGGTGTGAAACTTTTCTGGAGCATTAAGTTATTAAGTCATTGAACGTTGTTGTTGTTGTTTTTGTTGTTTGTGGCTAAGGAATATTGAAATATGCTGTAAGCAATTAATAACAGGTCCATGGCCAGGCCATTTTGTGGCTCATAAATGGCATGAATAGCTTCGATGGATTTCCGATATCATTCTCCCTCTCTCTCTCTCTCTCTCTCACCCCATCTCTATCTCTTTCTTTGTTGTGTGAAATTTGCGCAGATATTTTCAATGCCATGGCACGTAATAACGACAATGAATTGCACTTGAAATGCTGCGAGAGCTAGGAAAAACCAAGTAAGAACAATACGCTCAGGTTGCTCGACTGTTTGATGCCCAGTAACCGTAGCTTCGATTAAAACACACTATAAAAAACTTATAAAATATATTTAAAAAATAAAATTATAACTTCTATGGGAACAATCGAATGCAAATTAATCTTTGGTGTGAACAATTTTTATTTTTTTCTTAAAATAGCAAATTTAGCTTTTACCGCCAAAATTAAGCCCTTTCTTATTGCAAAGTCCAATATGTAAAATATGCATAAATTTACTTTTTTCGCTATTTATACAAATAAAAAAGTTATTCAATACAATATATAGCTAAGGTGTTGGCCCCCTGCTCGCTTTGCTCGCCAGCTCAACTCTGTCTACACAATCACCATAAATTATAACTTTATTTTATAAATATATTTATACGGTGTGATTATTATTCCTTATACAGTCTCTAAGATCTCTGCTCAAGCGGACGATCGGACACTCTCACAAGCTCATAAGCCTTTCAACCCTACAGTTACTGGGCTAACAAGTTCGTCACTCGCCTGAAAGTATGCAGCAAACGGGAGGGGCGGGCTTAAGCGCTTTGCCACGCCCCCAATAACTGTACGTTTTTCAATATCAAACAAATAGACAACGAATTACATTGTAAGTAGCTCACGTGCTTTGGATTATGCGTGATATGCCTCGAAATTACTTCATTAGCAGCCACAAATTGCGACCTGCATGCTAAATACTAACAACTGCAAAAAACACACACACACACACATACATAGCCGTTGACACACACAGACAGACAGACAGACAGACAGTAGGGAATGTCATTTTTTATGCAAAGCAGCTGCGATGTTGAAATTTGCTAAACAGCGCAAAAAATAAAAAAAGGAACTATAAAAAGGGGAAGGAAACCCGCTTAAATGGCATTTCAAATGCGCTTAATAATCAATATTTTGAGGTAATAATTGTGTGCGTGTCAGCACCAAAAACAAAAAAAAAATGTTACAGAAGTGTAAATGCAAACGAAATCTATTTTCTATTTTCACCTTTTCTGTTTACACGTCAAATCAATTTGCCAGGCATTGCACGATTTTCTTGATTTGGCCAACAGATAAAAGTAAACCGCAGAAATAAATTATAATTTAGCTGAAAGTGGCAACTCTTAGATGAATCAAGCATACGCAGCGTGTGACCATAAAATTAAATAAATTTTTTTTACTCAATTAATTACTGCCCAAAAAACCTTATATTAGTTTTGTGACAAATTTAAATGCTTTTAAATTGAGCAAAAATATGTAGATAATATTAATTCAATTTTAATTTTTAAATTTTACTTTCTTTTATTGAAACATAAAAAACTATTGAAAATAAAGTCTTAATTAAAATTTGAATTTCAAAATGATTTGTATTTTTATTTAAATAATATTGTAATTAATTATCTGGAATATTAAAAAAAATCATAATATATAATTATAATAGAGAATGAGTTAGGCATTTATAATTTTTTGCGCATACGCACCGTGTAAAAACATTGCAATTGATTGCAAAATTGAGTCAAATTAAAATCTGAATTTTTACGTAAATAATATGTAAATTGGTTAAACAATAAAATTAAATAAATAATTTTTAAGCAGCGTTAAACAAACACAAATAAATTGAATTATATTGCTATAGAATTTAATTCTTATTACTGCAAACGATATTAATGCAGTATACAAAAGGCAGCGAGTATTGTTATTAAATCTGAAATAAAAACAAATCGATTAAATATTATTTTAATTTTATTTAATGCGAATTTTATATATATTTCTGTGACAATTAAATTTCTGCTCAACTTGTCAATGGGAAATGTGTAACTCGCACTCGGTTTGCCACTTTCCACTTTCCAATTTCCAGTTTGGAGGCAATCACGCATACGTCCCGTGCGACAATATGGCCGGATATTTGCATTAATTTTAATTTAATATTTCTTTCATTCGGATTTTTTCCGTATCGTTTGTCGCTGCTAGCCGCAAAATTAAATCAAAAGGCAACCAATTTTTTTCGCCATCATATTTCCTGGTCAATTTGCGTGTGATAAAAAAATCGGAGTGTAGGGCGAAGGGAGTGGCAAAGTGGGAATCGAAAAATCACTGGACCACAGAAATATTAAGCCAGCAATGGCATTGGATTTGTGCACGTAAATTAACTCAATTCATCGATGCTCACAGACTGATTTAATTAACAGCAGCAGCAGCAGCAGTTGACCAAAAAGCGAGTGCATTTTATTATAATTATTGCTGCCTCAAATCCCTTTCGTTTCTCTCTCTCTTTCTCTCTCTCTCTCACACACGCTCACTCATTACAACATTTAGTTGGCAGCAAAGGATTTGAAAAACTTTTGGCCAAGTTCTGCACGCAATTCAAGTTGGCAATGGGACAAAGTCACGTGCGAGCACGAATAGAATTAATAAGCCAGCGGGGAATGCATTGCATGTGTATACACAGAGAGAAAAATGTGAAATTATTAGTAAAACACTTTGATTTAACTATGCTAGCCGATGATTGAGAGTTGAATAATGATATAAATAACAAATTAAATATGAATATAACTAAATTATATAACATTTTTATTGTATTTATATTAATTACTTTATATCTAATATAAAGTATTTAAATTTAAAGAACTGCTTGGGAATTCTAAATAAAATAACTGAATTGAATATTTTTTATTTTATTTATATTACTTAATTACTTTATATCTAATATAAAGTATTTAAATTTAAAGAACTGCTTGGGAATTCTTAATAAAATAACTAATGCCTTACATATGATCAGTGAATATTCTAATTTTCAAAAACAAATCAACGATTTTAAGATGAATAAAATAATTAGAAAAACAATGAAATATAAAATATACTTAATGTAATTTTGATAAAATTCACTTTAGCTAACTATGTAAATACAAATGATTAGAAGGTTTTAAATTATTATTAACTTTGACTTTTATGAATGATTTTAGCTTAATTTAAGAAAAGAAATAGAATGTTTTGAATTATTATTAGCTTTGACATTTATGTATGGTTTTAGTTAAATTTAAGAATATTAATTTTTAATTCTAATATCTATTATGTTTCAATTTATAATTATTAACTTTGACATTTAAGTATGATTTAAGTTAAATTTAAGAATATTATTTTTAATTCTAATATATATTATATTTAAATTTAGTAGATAATTTTTTGTAATTTATTTATTTCTAATAACTTTTTTTAAACGGGTTTTAAATTATTTTTAATTTAATATTTCTGTATAGTTTGAATTTAGTTAAATTTATGAATATTATTTTTAATTCTAATATCTATTATATTTCAATTTAGTATGGTAATTTTTATTAATTTTTTTTTTTATTACTTTTCTTTAAGTGTATTTGTATGTTAATGCGCCACATGTGGCACAATACGACAGCGTACACCATGCGTATACTTAATGTCGCTGACATGCAACACAGCATGATGATGAAGGGCAGGGAGAGCGGGTGTAAGGGAGCTAAGGAGTTGCTGCAAGGACATTTGCGACATTGTGTTAATGCGGCTTATGTGACATGCCAGTTAATTACTCGCACTGCTCTGTACAAAACGAAGCAAAAACTGCGTCAAACTTGTCGCCAAACAATGAGAAATGAGCAAGTCTCTACCCCCTACACCTCACTCTCCCCCTTAACACTCCCTTATCCCCCGCTGTGCTTGACTTGAAAATGCTTTTTAACGTCTCCCACTTCAGTTTGTTTACTTTGGCAAATGCTGCACAACAACGTAAGACGAGTGTAAGTATTTATATTGTTGTTGTTGTTTCTGTGTTGCTGTTGTGAATTTCATCGGTTTGTTTATTTATTTGTCTAGCTCTTTTGGCAAATATATAATTAAATCCAACATTAGTTGAAGCACTTCAAGTGTCTTTGACAGCCACCAATTTCAGCAATTCACATTATCTATGCTCCTCTTCTTGATTCTCAAGTTATTTCCCCGAAAGCAATTGAAGATGAAAGCTTAAGCTTCCACAGAATTGAGCAGTCAAGTCTTAAGTTTCGTCGCCATTTAACTCTTCAAGTTATAAGAGTCCAAATCAAAGCAAATTCCCGCTCAGTTTCAGCTTTAAGCCAAATCAAAAGCAAAGGCTTAAAGCATTTTAATCAAGAAATAAATGTCTCTCTTCTATTTTCTGAATTATGGTAAATGTACTATTTTATTTTTATAATTAAAATATATTATAAATGTTTGTTAAAATGTTTGTTTTTTTATAAATATTAAAACAAATTTAATAATTACAGCAGAAATTTATAATTTATCCTTTTCCAGAATACCATAACTAAAATAATATTTATTTTCCGCTTTGATTATTTTTTTGTTTAACTTAAAATATTTCTTTCTGATATCTTCTTTTTTCAAGTGATTTTTATTTATAATACAATTAAATTGTTATGTTAAATAAAATACCTAAAAAATTTCTCGTTGACATTGTCTTTGAAATTTAAGCGCCACCGAATGCTTTAAAGCATTGTCTCTCAACCGACACTCTCTCTCTCTCTCCTTCTCTCTCTCTCTTTCTCTTGTTATCTCTTCTTCCTTCTCCCACTCACACTTTGGTCAATTTATCATGTTTTCAACTGCAGTCGGCTTATCCGGGTGGGAATGTTGCCCAAAAAATGTCACAAGGCGGCAACATCAGACAGTTCCTGGAACAACAACAACAGCAACAACAAACACGAGAACAACTGTTGTAACATTGTAATTTGAAATGACGGCAAAAACGGCGTCTGTTGTGAAGGTTGACGCGACCCCTAACCCCAGACCTCTGACCCCCGACTCCTGACCCCTGACCCTTCCTTGATCCATTTAATTTACAAGTCACAGACAGTCCAGACAATAACAGAGTTCTCTTTAAAAAATCTAAACAGCAGCAGGAGTGACAAAAGGACAAATCCCGTCGTTGGTAAAAAAAAAAAAACCAAAATAAAAAAGACTAAAGATTTTTTCTTGTCCAAATGAACACCAAAAAGATTTACTTTTAAAGTTTCTAGGTCAAAAAATAGAACAGCTTTAAGCTTTAATAATTTGAAAGAGCTGATAAAATTTCAAGCTGAATGTTTGATAGTATTTTTAAGCATAATCACATAATAAACAAGCGCATAATGGAATAAGCACAAGAAAGGGACACACGGAGAGAGAAAGAGAGGGGGAGGGAGAGAGAGAGAGAAAGCGACAGACAGCTATAGGCTTTCATTAAAGCAGGAAGCGAAGCGAAAGAAGAAAAAACAGCAAAAAAAAATCCAAAGCGATAATAAATACGAGTTAAAGTGTAAAAAAAGAGGAGGAAGCCAGACAGACAACATCAAGATTAAAAGGCATCAAGTGAAAGGATATATGAATAACACTCCTAAGCACATATAGATTCGCACACACATACAATAACACACACCACAATGGATCATTTTCTGAAAACAGTTGGCGAAAATCTTATAAATATTTTAATTAATATTTGAAAATTTATGGAGAAGCTTCTTTATTTTTGAAAAAAAAATTTCTAGTCTCGATAGACTTGTCAAAGTTAAAATTATTTAAAAATAATAAAAAAAAACGTTTTTAACAATTAATAATTTTCTCTAAAAATCAAAACAAATAAAAAAAAAATTTTATTACAAACTGGACCAAATTAAACTTTCCATTTTTTTTGTTTCAAGTAATAAAACTAGGCAACTTGAATTTATTATTTTAATATTATTTTTATTTTTTTTTTTTAATAATAATTTGTATATTTTATTTAAACAAGTTTTCGGTTACCTTTAGTGGCAACTTAATCTAGTTTTACATTTAATGGAAAGAACAATTTATCACAGGGCATACAGATATAGAATTTGACAATATTATGTTATTTACAGTACTTACAGGTAAAGACTATTTGAAATATTTTAAAGAATTTATTTTTAAAAAATTCTTTGAAGTATTAAGTATTATATATATTAAAAATTGTAAGCCCACTTTTGTCAGCAACTTTAGTAAATCGAGCCATTGTGCAGGAAACACACTTTATGGTTGAAATTAAATGCGAGTCCAAGAGATTTGCTGCATTTGAAAGACGCACAAGTTTCCGGCAAACTGTCAGTCAAACAGCCCTATATTCATGTGTGTGTGTGAGTGTGTTTATGTGTGTGTATGTGTGTTTTATCCCAATGGTGTTGTTTGCGGTTGTCGTCGCTGTTCACTTTCGGTTTCTGTTTTCCAGCCATTTGCACTGCTTTTTTTGCGCTTAATTTCACTCGACTTATTTCTGCTGTCATTGTTTTTGTTGTTGTTGTTGTTATTTTTGTTTTTGTTCTTTGTGGTTTTTCCTACATATGTGCGTGTTATTAAATTTAATTTTTCATATTTATAGCTGAGGTTAGACAAATTTAATAGCCAAAGTTTTGGTGATTGTTTTGGGACCCAGCACACAAAAAAATAAAATAAACCACGAAACGAAGCTGTATTTAATGTGTTTTAAAGCCCAAACGAGTATTGAATGTGAATGAGTCTGAATCACGAGTACTCGCATGCTATAAACTTTGAATAAGATGAGTCATTTGGCTTTGAATAACATAAAGTTTAAAGCACACCCTCAGGTTAGATTTCAAGTTCAAAGTTATGAGTCTTCATTTTTCTCATATATATTTTCCCCTCATGAATTTCTGAATGATTTGTTGGCCAATTTGCCTAATTGGATTCCTTGTTGTTGTTGTTGTTTTTGTTAACAAATTGAATGGGAATGGCCAAGGCAATGGGGAGGAGAATGAGGACCAACATTGGTATTTTTAATCTTTATTATATTCATATTTTAGCTTATTTATAACACAGTTTTCAGAATTAACAAGCCAAAAACTCGGTTCATATTTTTTGTGAGGGAGTTTATAAGTTATTTGTAAATTTGCAGGATGAAATACTTATTATAAAAAACGCTTTGGGGATAATAAATGATAAATGTGACTAATCAAACTAATGAGCTAATTCAATCTGCATAAGTATTTATATTTTCTATATGTGTTCAATATTTAATAGAATAATCATTAAAGTCATTTCATTAAGTCCTTCTTCATGCAAATATATTTTAATCTAAGCCAAGCTCGTAAATATATTTCTTTAATAACTTTTATTAATAATTTATCAACAAGTGGTTCCCAATTTTTGAAGTTATCTTATTTAAATTAAATTTATTCAGACTGTATTCGATTCTCAACTGATTTTTAAAGTTCTTTTACATGCTTTTCCACACATGAAAAACATGTAAAAGAACTTAATTTATTTTTTATTTTGTATTTATTTTTTTTCTGTCCAAACAATTTTCTAAAATACAAAAAATGAGTTCTACTTCATGCACTTGTCCCTATCAAACTCAAGTTGTATCCACAAAAGTATTCTGATCACATTTTCGCAGCGATTCTCAACTGATTTCTAATCTGATTTCGCGTGTTTTTCTTTTCCTTTGTTTTGTTTTGGTCTATACAAAAATGTGGAATTTATAACATGTGATGTTGCCTCTTGCCATCAAATTGTTGCTCCTTTTTTTCGGATGTTGTTTGAACTTTGGCAAAAAATCTTGTGATTCGTTTAGCGCGTTGCGAAATTTTGCGCTAAATTGTTATTGTATACATGTGTGCGTGTGTGTGTGTGTGTGTAATATTTAGTTGTTGTTGCTGACACTGCTGTGTTGTCTAAAACATTACAAACAAATTGAGTTTGGCTCGAATGATGCTGTGTTGGCTGCTTTCTCTCTCTCTCTCTCTCCCTCTCTATCTTTGGCCCTTTGGCCATAACCAGACAGGCAGACAGACAGAAGGCCAGACTCTGCCACGCCCCAGCCGCCCCTTGAGTGACTGCAGCAAACTGTTTTACTTTTGGACAACACACACACACAGACAGCAACACATGTAGCAAGCGCAGTGGAAAACAGCCAAAAGTCACTATTTTTTTGTTTTTTTTTTTTGTTTTTTGTGGCTCTGGCCTCTTGTAATTTATGAGTTTTGCGCCTCAAGTTGCACGCCACACGGTGGCAACATGTCTCCATGCTGCATCCTTGCGTCCTTGTATCCTGTGCACTGCAGAGGCTTATCGCCATTGTCTCTCGCCGTCGTCGTCGTTGTCTCGTTGTTAGCTCAGTACTCAAAGTGCGCAAAGGCTTATAAGTTTGTGACAATGTTTCTTTCTTTCGCAATACTTAATACCTAGATCTCAGGGACTGTTGAAGTTGTAGCAACCACAATTTAATTGCTACAGTGTTTCACTAAAGTATTCGAAACCGCCTAACTTTGTCAAATTTTTGTATAATTAAAAAGCTTTGAAGCATTTTTCTTAATATAATCTTATGGTCACATAAATTCCGTTTGAATGATACAATAATTTCTATAGCCCATTAAGTACCTATTGAAAATTTAGATTTTTTGCAAAAGTCTACTTTTAAATTTTCTTCCTCGGTCTCATACAAAATGTTTTGAATCAAAAAACTTTTTAAACTAAAATTGCTTAAAATAACAATCTTAGCTCCTTTTTCCTCCTTTTCATACAAAAAGTAGTTTTTTAGCAATTTTCAAAAAATCATAAAAAACATTAGCAAAGAGATTTTTGAAAATTTGTAAAATATTTTTAGAATTTTTATGTTAAATATTTGTATTATTCATTGAATTTTTATTTAATTGGAAAAAGAATTACAAAATGGATTTTTAAATTGCGATTACAATTGAATTCTACATGGATATGTTCGAATCCTGGCAGGATTGTCTGGTACTGGGGCTGTGCAGAAACTGGTACTGGGCATTTAAAAGTCGATCAGTTGGACTGTAGCGTTTTTACCTTGTTTCTATTGTTGTTGCTTGGCAGTTTATGAAAACTGCAGTGGCAAATGTTTGGCTTTGCTATCTCTCTCTCTCTCTGCCTCTCTGTCCGTCTATCTCTTTCCCTATTCCCCCTCTCTCTCACTCTCCCTCTCTCTCTGTCAGTCTCGCTCTCCCTTGTTGTCGCGTTGAACTGGACCCCCTGGAGTGCAATGTCCTTGTTTATGCGCTGACACTCGTTGTTGCTGTTGTTGCTGTTGTTGTTGTTGGTGTTGCTGTTGTTGTTGTTGTTGTTGCTGATGTGCCGCTTGATTGAATTGTGTCCTTGTCAGAGCCATGTCCTGCAGCCTGATGTCCTTGTGCGTGTGTTGTATGTGTGTGTGTTGTCCTGCGCTCACCTAAAAGTTTAATTAACTTTTCAGCTCAATTTCTAAACACGTTTTTGGCTTTTAGTTTTACCTTTTTATACACTTGCAGAGGGTATTTTAATATGGCCACGCAATGTGTATCGCCTTTAAGAAGGCGTTATAGTAGGCGTGGTCAATTAATTGTTTTAACAATGTAAGAAATTTAAGAATTTTTATATAAATTCCTTACATTATTTTATATAATTTTATGGCTTTTTACTTTTTTCTTCATTTTTTTTGTTTAGTTTACAATACGTCGAAGTCGTTTAAATCAGATGCCTTTTTTAATATTTTTGGCACGGAAACGATTGGTTTAATATCAAATATTACTATGAATATCGTAATGGGATTTTTTAATATTGTCTGACTTATTGATTAAATTTAACTAAAATCGAGCTATTATTTTTTTAAATTTCATAGAGTGAGTTTTTGAATGAACATCTTTTCCGTTTTTTAATTAAAATTAAATAAATACATTAAAAACTGTTTTATTTTTGTAAAAATTTTTCTTTTAAAACAATTTTATTTTCATTTGTTTTTTATTTATTTATTTACTTAAAAAAAAAAAAAAAAAGGGTATCAAAACTATGGCATGCTCAATATAACTTTTTCCCTTATGTTTTTATTTTTCATATTTACATTTTCATCTTTTTTTTAAACCACAAAAACTTGCACTAATTTCATCTGCAATTTAAATTCATTTTTGTCCAAAAACGAGTTGTGAATTTTTAAGGTACGATTTTCTTTTGTCAAATGAAAATCTCTTCCCTTCTCTCTCTGTACCTCTCATCCTCTATTTATGTATCTAACTCTCTAGATTTCTGCTTTCTTTCTTTCTCTGTTTCTTTTTCTTTAAACTGTTTCTTTAGATAATTCTGCTGCTGTTGCAACAAAGTTCAAAGCTGCTTCAAAGGAGTGTATGTATGTGTGTGTGTGTGTGAGGTGTATATGAGTGTGGGTGTTTTTGTATAAATATACATATGTATTTGTATATATTTTGTGTTTTGTGGTATTTGCCTTTTGGACTGTCAAGTGACTTCAAATGACAGCAACGGCTTTTGACAGCTGCAAGCTCACGGTATTACAACTGACAGCTGGCACTGTATGTGTGTGTGTGTATGTGTGTATGTCTATGTGTGTGTTTATGTGTGTGTGTTTATGCGTGTGTGTTGGTTTAAGGATGTGCACAAATTTATGTTTATGTTAACAAAGTCGAGCCATTCAAGTGGCAAGCCAAAAACAAGTACACACATGCCGAGAGAGAGAGAGAGAGAGAGAGAGAGAGAGAGAGAGAGATAGAGAGAGATAGAGAGAGAACCACTGAACCACCGCCTACACACACACATTGAATGCAGTCATGTGCACAAAGCCGAAAACATTGTAACATTGAGCGCGAGTTGTGCAAAGATAACGAGACAGATGGATGATGATAATAAGCAATGAGATACACTGAGAGAAATGACAGGCGAGAAAGGAGATGTAATATCAAAAATGCAGGAGTGACACATTTCCACTTTTTCTGTTAACTAAACAACAAAAGAAGACAGAAAGAAGATGGAAAATATGTAATGAGCTTCTACACTGAGAGAAATTGGAAGGAGAAAGAGGGTAAAGGAATAAAGCTTAAGGATCGAGTTGTCTAGCGAGAAAACGAGGCACAATGATGACTCCGTGAGGGATAATAATTTATAATAAGCTTATACACTGAGAGAAATGGAAAGAAAGAAGAGTTTGAAAAAAGAAAGAAGCAGAGAAAGGTCTATGAAAATGTGCAAGACAAAGATATAGAAGGTCGACACAGCGATGCATACTGATAGCACGCACTGAGATTATACACTGAGAGAAATGACAGAAAGGAAAAGTAAAATCAAAATAACCGAGACTGAAGAATGACTTCTCGATAGTAAGTTTTTATTTCCTTATTGCCCATAGTACATATACAATGAGCTTCTACACTGAGAGAATTTAAAAGGGGATAGGGGGAGAAGAAAAACAGAAAAAAGAAAGAAGAAAGACGTCTTCGAAGATAAGTGGGACATGAAGATAATGATGGATGATGATTATAAACAATGAACTTCTACACTAAGAGAAAAACTCAGGAGACAGTTTGAGAAAGAAGTCAGTCTTACTCTACACTGAGAGAAATGAGAAGAAAAAAATTAGAAGTAGGAGAGAGGACGAAGTTTTCGACAGAAAGACGAGTTCTTAATGGAAAATAAGCATCTACACTGAGAGAATTTAGAGGAAGATATAGTGAGAAGAAAGACAGAAGGAGAAGACGATTTCGAAGATGAGAGGGACAAGGAGAAAATTAAATAGAAGAATGTATGCTCGATGGATGATGATAATGCACTGAGAGTTTCTACACTGAGAGAAAAATGTTAGAGAAAGAAGACAGACTTATGGCACACTGAGAGAAGTGAGAAGAAAATTAAACTAGAGAGAAGAAGTAGAGAAGTAGAGGAAACGAGCATCTGCACTGAGAGAAACAGAAAGATATGGTCGTTTCTTCACTCCTCTTCCTGCTCTGCGGGTGGTGCGTGAGTGCCGTGTGGACGTGGCTGTCCCTGTCCCTGGTGTCCCTGGGCCTGCTCGGCGGCACTCGCCTCGGCGGCCGCTGCCGCCTCCATCTCCTCCCTGTGCTTCTGCTGCTCCTCGAGCATGCGACGGTTCATGTCGGCGGCGTAGTCCGCAAAGGTCAGATTGATGTCGAAGGGCGTGCGACGGAAGATGTTTGCCGGCGTATAGTTGTTCTGAATGGGCCAATAGAAGCCGTCGTCATCCCGGCCGAACGGAACTTTCCCGTACAGATCGACGAACTCGGCGAGCGTGTAATAAAATCGAGTCGAGGCCAGGACAAGTTCAATGCGTTGAATTTCGGGCAGCAGGCGACGAAAGATCTCGGGCGCCAGGGTAGCTGTGAGTCGGGCAGACAGGCGATGGGCCTGCATGGACATGTGCGACGTGGCCTGTTCGTGCTCCTCGTCTCCGCTGCCCTCGCCCACGCCCTCCATTCCCGCCTCTGAGGTGGGATCGATGCCAGTTCCTGAATCCCCCACGGACATTTCCGCTGTTGCTCGCGGCTCCAGACTGTCCCTGATCAGTCCGCATATGGTGTGCATCTTCTCCTTGATGATCAAGTGCTGCTTGCCCATCAGATACTCATCAGTTGGCGTGGACGGGGGAAACTTCTCGTTGAGAAAGGCGGCGGGAATGCGACGGAAAATCAATTCCTTGGTGTAAAGCTGTGGAGGGGAGGATATCATATAATTATTAAACATGATGGAAAGTAGATTTAATTACATCAAAAATCATACAAAATGGAAATAAAATAAAAAGGTTACAACAAATAAAAATAAGTAAAGTATTTACAGTATTCTTTAAGTATTTACAGTAGCGGACAAAGATATCCGGACCATAGGAAATACGCATGACTGCAAAAAAAATTTCAAAAATCTTTTCGCTTGTATTTTTTTTTAGATTGTTAAAAATTACTATCTTAAGTAACTTTTTAGATATTTTTAAAAATTCATAAAAAAATACTAGCGAAGAGATTTTTGAAATTTTTTGACAGTCACTCTTAGAATTTTTCGATGAATTTTTTTGCATCCAAACATTTTTTGCTTTAATGGGTTAAGAAATGTTTTGTATCGTTCAAACGATTCGTAGGCTTCTCACGTTTTTCCTATGGTCGACCAAAAAAAAAACCGCTCTTTTGTTGTGTCCGGATTTCTCTATCTGCTACTGTATATGATAAGGAAGTCTAATTGGAAACAAATTTATTCAGAATATACAAGAGTTTACTGAGTACTGAATATCAGAGTTTGGTGTAAATATCTCAAAAGCCAAACAAGATTTTTTTTACTAAACCTTAACACTCGACTGATTATTCCTAGGACAGAAATATGACAAAATTTGCTCGGGATGTACATATCTCAAAAAATATTATATAATTGTTATAGGTCTATTAAGTTTGTCAAAAACGCTGTATAAATTTGATTGTTGTTTTATGAGTCCCGATTTCGTATGACAAAACTTACGGAAAGCTCTTTAGGAGAAATATCCAATTTACAATTATAAGAAAAGTATCCAAGTATAAATTAAATCTTCTCCCCCACACTTACATCATTGATGTGATCCTCAATCATGAACACACGATTCGACTGCCAGAACTCGTCGACGCAGGCCAAAAGTTCCGAGCAGAAGATGCCCATCATGTCCTCGCCGCTCTCCAGCATCAGCATCGTGTAGTCGTTCATATAAACCAACAGACCGCACATGGGATCGGGAGTGTAGGACAGATGGCGACACTTCTTCTGCAGCTCCTCCAGCAGCTCCGTGAAGAGTGTGTACCTGTCCTTGGGACCTGCGACTACCTCCGGCTCCGGTTCCGGCTCCGCTTCCTCCGCCTCCGCCTCGACGGGAGCATCGTCGTCCCAGTCAAAGTTGAAGGTGCGCGTCACGGTCTCCTGCTCGGCATTCGTGGGATCTATGAAGTTCAGTGGCTTGCGATTCTCCAAATCTGAGATGTCGGGTGCAACTTCCGCCGGCGTGGATGGATCCGAATAATGTTGCTGTTCATCCTCGCCCGTCCATGGCCTCGGCTGTTCTCAGTGTATCTCCATCCAGATTGGAGTGTGTTGTTCCAGTGCTGACTCTTTTATTCGCACCAGGAGCTGCCTGGGCTTTAGTTGCACTCTCCCTCGCCGGATCCACGTTCTTGGCCAGTATAAAGATGCGTTGATAGAACACCGATGTGCTCATCTTCAGCAGCTCCTCGTCCACATATTCCACCAACGATTTGCGCACCTGAAAGATCAGCGGACGCTTCAGTGTGAAACAGGGTTGCCTGGAAGCCGCCGATTGTCTGGCCGGCTTTGTCGCGGCTTGATTCAATGTCGAAGTGTTTCGCGTCAGTCGATTGGTCGCCATATCCGAGCAGCGATTAATCCAGCCAAGGAAGTGTCAGAAACTCAAATCACTCGAACAAGCCACCCAAAATATTATTGTTGCTTACTATTTTATTATTATTGTTGTTGTCTAGCAACAGTTACGTCAAATGGTTGCTTAGTTATAAAAACTAAATTAAGCTGCTGCTCTTAGACTTGAACTGTTTGGGAATTATAAAGGGAATTTACGATAAAAGTGTCAAAGAAATTTTAAGCATGCTTTGTTAGGTCTTAATTACGTTTAGTATTTAATTATTAGAAAGAAACCTATAGTAGAGGCTTTGAAATTAAAACCTTTGACTTACAGTGGCTCACAGCTTATTTCAACCAGCACCTTCAAATAATTTTGGGCGTATTTAAAATCTAAACTAAACGAGATATCAAAAAATATTTAAATGCGGGTTGTTAGTTTGATGATTCAACTTATAAAATATGAACTCACTTGTTTTTATAAATATTTTTACAATATTTCATATTAGTTTAAAAGCTAAAACATCAACCAAAAACAACGCCGCAGCTTATTTCAACCACTTAAGAAAACAAATTTTGCTTTAATGTTTAAACTGCTTGGGAATCATAAGAGAATTTTTTAACGAACTCTCTGTAAGTTTGCATATTTATATAATTTTTTGCTCTATCAAGCACCTATCGCATGTCAGATACCTGCGGCGTGCTTAAATAAATTTGTGTACTTATCCAAAAAAAAAAAAAAAATTTATTAATTAAAAATTTAATTCTGTTCTTTAGCTGAGATTAAGTAGATTTTAATAATTGAGCAAAAGTACGTTTTAAAAGTTATTTAAAGTGTGGAGCGTTATATTTATTATTAATTAAAATTATGGTCAATAGAGGCTCAGAAATTTAAACTTTTTATCAATGTGTGCTTTAACGATTAAACTGTTTGGGAATTATAAGAGCGTTTTGGAGTTTTTAATGTTTAGCCTTTTTTTAATTGAAATAAATGTCAGTTTAAGGTATATTATTATTAATTTTTATATAATTTACTTTGACAACTGAGGAAAAGTATGTTATTAAAGTTATTAAAAATGTGAAGCATTATATTTATGATTTATTATAATTATGATCAGATAATGATCCTTGTTAACTTAAGAAAATATCTGTGAGAGTAACAAATGTATTAAATTATATTCAGAATATTTTAAATTCTTAAAACATTCCACTAAATTGGATAATTTTTTGTGTACACCTAAAACCACCCATTAAATTTAACCAAACACCTTTGGCATTTTTTGCACAGTGTATCCCTGTTAAACTGTTATTATTTGACAATGTGTGTGAGTGTGTTTAACGAGTGTTAAGTGTGTGTGTGTGTGTTTGTGTGTGGGTGTGTGTCTTGCTGTTGCCTCAATTATTATTATCGTTCGCTTGAAATCCAAACGTTGTAGCTGCCTTTTGCTTTTCAGCGAGTTAATTTATTCATGGCGCATTTATGAGCAACTACAACAACAAGGCGAAAGTAACAACAACATCAGCACTACAACAACAGCAGCAACAACAACAATGATGACAACAGGAACAACAACTATAAAGGTAGCAAATGTTGTTAAACTTCTTCATCAGCGTTGTTAGAATCTGTTGTTGCTGCTGCTTTTAGTCTCAGCTTATCTCCCTCTCTCTCTCGCTTTCTCTCTCCCTTCCTCTCTCTCACTTTCTCCCTATCTCTCTCTCTCTCTGTAAGTTTTGCTCTTTGAACAATGTGAAACACTTGGGCATACAACATGTTGAAATGATAATGAGCGAAAATTGTTTTTTGACTCGCTCCCCAGGTGTTTTGTGTTCTGCACAAAAGCCAAGAAATTATCTCCATTCCTTTCCCTTCCCCTTACTTCTTACTCTCTCCTGTCTTCTGTCTCCCAAATCCCGATTTATCCAGAGTCTTTTGCTTTGGGGTTGAGCGACCATTTACAGTTTAGTTTATTGGCTTGAAAGTTGCGTAGCAATTTGTGGCATTTGTTGTCTTAAATACAAGTACATGTCTGTCGTCCAGGAGACGCTGAAATCATCAGAGATTCATTCTTGAGAGAGTTCAGCTTGAAGAGAAATATTTCAAGTGATTTACGGTTAGCAATGCCAATAACAGTCCACATATGTATTATATTTTCAAAGTGTTTTACTCAACTTAAAAACAGAAAATGGTAGTCACTTTACCGAATAATTATTTTGATTAAATTTGATCTAAAATGGGTTTTGTGATGAATCAAAAACACAAAAATATCTGAGCAGTAACAACTTAAAATAATATCAATTAATCGATTAATTAAGATTTTCTGGACTTAAACTTTTTTTTTTTTTTTTAAAATCATCATAGATAACATGTGAGAGAAAAATGTTATATGATGACCGTGTTTACCATAACTAATCAATCAGTAAACAAGTATCAGAAATCAAAAAATGTATGATGGGCTTCTGGTGAACGCTTTGATGAAAATTTAAGGCAAAATCGAAGAAGTCATTTTTGTTTGTCAAAGTTTAAATATTTATTTTTTTTTTTAACCAAATTAATATCAATAAAGTGGTTTTCTTTTTAATTTTGTTCTATTTATTTTCAAATCTAGTGTTCTGTTGATTACGCTTTGGTGTATCGATCACAAAGCATCACAATCACAGAATTTCAGCGTACTATTTTGGTTATGAATTTTCAGTCATCATAAACCCAAAATTTTAAAACATGATTGCTCATCACTGCCGTTCACCAGAATAGTCATACAAATTTCTTCGATATTCTGTTGTCGATTTGTTGTGGTGAACACGACCAATGTCTTGCTTCGGAAATGACATCAGAAAGCAGAATACAAAATTGAGTATAAAAATTCCATGAAATGATTATAGTTATGTACCTAAAGATAATTTTTATTTATTATTTGTATAAAGCAACATTTGCCAGCTTTGGTTTAAAGAGAAATCTGTCACTTTCAACTTTTTTGTACCTTTTTCTTTTTTTGAAAATCATCACGAAAAACATGCGAGTAAAATTCCTTAAAAATGTCAGAATACAAAATAGAGTATAGAAATTCCTTGATATGATTAAACGTGTATCTAAAAATATTATTTATTTATTTACAAAATTAGAGAGAATATATATCCAAAAATAATTGTTTTTTATTATTTGTATTTAGCAACATTTGTCAGCTTTGGTTTAAAGAGAAATCTGTCACTTTTACCTCTTATTAACCTTTTTTTTTAAAAATCATTACGAAAAACATGCGAGTAAACTTCTATAAATTCTATAAAAATGTCAGAATACAAAATTGAGTATAAAAATTCCATGAAATGATTATACGTATATCTAAAAAGAATTGTTATTTATTATTTGTATTAAGCAACATTTCTCAGCTTTGGCTTAAAGAGAAATCTGTCACTTTCACTGCAAAAATGTCATTGCATATCAGTTTCGCTTTCGTTTTTGCCTCGTTTCGTCTCGTCTCGCCTCGCCTCGCAAATATGTGCATTCAAAATCTGTCCCCGTCTTGTGCCGACAGCTCGCTGGGAATGTTGCAGGCAGCGTTGATTGCACCCAAGTTCTTAGTCAATATTTGTCAATTTCAATGAAATGAGAATTTGACATGCAAGCAAACAGAGTCCTCCACAGCCATCATGAGTATCCTGCTGTCTATAGCCTGCTGCCTTCTGCAGGATGCAGGATGCACACCAGGCTGAGCTATGCAAACAGAGGAATCGCATGTACGAGTCAGATACCAACCTTGGCTGGAGTTAAATGTGAAGGCAGACTTGTCTCAGAGAAAGGACATTCGCAGGACAACAGCCAGACAGAGACAAAGGCTGAACGAACAACGAGTAGGTAAATTAATTGCGATTTGTATGCTCTGGCATTTTTGTGTGGCAAATTGATTGATGTGCAGGTTTCTCGAGTGCCACAAACCAAAACCAAAGCCAATATTAAGCATGTTAAATACTTAATTTAACTCGTATTGAGATTGATTCAAATATGCAAAGTAACGAGTTAAAATAACGAGTTAATGTAACGAGTAACAATTTGAAGTAAAGACAAAAATATATCGATAAAAATAAAGGTTAGTAATAAACAGACACAAATATACACTAATAAAAAAAAGTATATAAAATCAAGATTTTGGTCTCAGAACTAAGAACTCTGGTCTAAAAAATGAGTCAGTTGTGAATTCTAAGTCTTAAAAAGTGTGTTGTTGTTAACAGAAAAAGATCTACGATTTTTTAGAATAATCTTCTAAGTTTTAGTAATTTGGTCTAAAAATGGTATTATATTAAGAACAAACTATTTAAATTTGGGAATTTTATTCTTATATTAGAAACTTACGATTTTCAAGATAAATATTCTAAGTTGTAGTAATTTGGTCTTAAAATATTATTATTTCAAGAGAAAAATATTTAAGATGAATGTTCTTAATATTTGAAAGTGTTCTTTTACTTTCAGTGTATGTACCTTACCTAATTTTTGCAAAGCAACGAGTATTAAAAATAACGAGTAAACGGAAGCAACGAGTAATCATTGGATGTGGAGACAGCTAAACAGTCTGAAAATAAGTTAAGTTAAGATGGAGACATCAATATATATTTTATATTTAAACAATGAAAACTAGCGAGTACTAAAAGTTACGAGTAGCAGAAGTAGCAAATAATAAACGAGCAAAAATTGGATTTAGAGGCAAACAGACAAACTTAAAAAAATATGAGTTACAATCTTTGACGGACAAAAACAAATACCTAATACTCGTACTAATAATAACGAGCTAGATATTAATAAGCTAACGGGTAAAAAAAGGATAAAGAGACTGAGAAACAGACTTTTTAAATAACTGGAAAATAAAAGTAAGGGTTTTATTTTTATATGGAAATTTAAAAATAAATATTGCTTTTAACTTTTATCATTCCAATTAATTTTAATACATAATTAAAAATTTAATTTTTTTATAAAAATTGCAAATAAAAGTTTATCCTGTTTTCGAAATTGGGCGTTAAAAAATTACATATGTCTGTCTGTTCTTCCCACTCTTCTAGGACGCTTTTTGGCGCTTCAATTTTTTTAAAAATCATAACTATTATTTGCAGTCCCTGATAAAAAGGAACATTAAAACATTATAGAAATACTTAGAAAATCAATATTTTAAAAAATTGCAAACTAACGAGTAACGAGCGGCAACATAAAGTTTACTTTGCTCTCCTTCAAATAGAATGTTCCCGAGATTTTTTAGAAAGGGAAGCTGTTATTGGAAATAATAACTTTGTTTATTAAATCAAAAATATATTTTTGGTAATTTAATGCTTGCCAGTTTAGTTGCTCTCTTCTACCCTTCGGTTACAATATGTTACTAATCAAAATGTTTAGTCAGCAATTGCGCAAATCTAAATAACAAATTCAATTAAAATTAAAACAGCCCAGCGAGGGCCTACAAAAAATACACTCAATATTTAACACTTTTGTCCACGGGGCGAATGCTGGATATTTTATTATGCAATTTAATTAAATAAGAAGAACATCAAATTGGGAAAAGTTGAGGCCAGATGCGCTGGCAATTTGTTGCTTGTCACAAAGTTTTACCAATGCAATTAAATTGAGAACTGAAATCGAAATTGAGAAATTGAGAAATGGTGAAAATGCATTCAGCAAATGCGACGAGCTGTTTAATCAATTGAATCCTTGTTCACGAGTTCTGAAAGGACCCAAAAAATGTCTGCACTTTGCCAATTTAATAGCAGCTAATTTCGTTGGCCAACAGAGCAGAAGGCCTCTTGGCCCAAAATCAATACTGCCCCTCCTCCTCCAAGTGCCATTTTCATGTCCAATCTTCGTTTCATTTTGGCCATGTGGATGTTCAACGCAACTCAATTATATTTTTATTTATGCGTCAACATTCGCGCACTCAACAAATAGCATTGAAGCATCCTTTTATTGGTAATAGGGGGAAGGGGGAGCAGCCTGTCTTAGCCTTAGACAATGGAGAATTTATTGTTTCGCCAATCTAAGCAAATTTCTTGCGTCCAAAACTTTTTTTTTTTGCTATTGCGTTCGCTCAGCGGACCATTAATAAAGTTATGTATTTGATTATGAAACAGCCGAGCGGAAACGTTGCGAATGGATTCAATTGCTTGGCAATTGAAGGAGGGAAACAGGAGAGGGAAGTAGGGAAAAGGCAGCCAGACAAATCATAAAAAAAAGATGTTCGTTTTATGACGCAACTTTGCTTTAAATGAAATTGCCCAGTGAAGCCCAAATCCAAAGCTCTAAAACTGATAAAATTAACAGCCAAAAGCATTCCCAAAAAAGTTTTTGCTGCTTCTCAATCGCATGGCAAAATTCGTTAACTCATACAAATTTTTGAATTTTTTTGTTTGAATTGCAAAAACAAAGACTTTAAACTACGACTAAAATTTAAAGAAAACAAATACAGATGGGAAGAAGTTAGAAACATAAACTAGAAGAAAAATATTCAGAGCTAAGAAATCAGAAAAGTTATATAAAAATTTAGAGTAGAAAGGTCGCAAAAACTATTTTATTAATATTATAAAATGTAGGCAATATTTTAAAAATATTTGAATTAAAAAAATTTTTTTTATTTATTTATTTTTATTAAAAGTTATTATTATTATGACTATTATTATTATTATTTTTTTTTAATAATATTATTGTTATTATTATTAAAAGAAGTTAGAAGCATAAATTAGATGAAGAATATTCAGAGTTAATAAATGAGAAAATTTAAAAACAAATTAAGAGTTTAAAAAATCCCAAAATCTTTTTTAATAATATAATAAAATGTAGTAAAAATAAAAAATGTTTTAATTAAAAGACTTCTTTTTATTTAATTATTTTTATTAAAATGTAAAAAATATAATTTTGAGTTTTTTATTAATAATTTCCAAATTACTTGCTTCTTAATTTCTTGTTCCTTAGTTTGTTTCCAAATTTTTATATCCTTGGTTTTATTTATGAACTTTTTTAAAGGAAATCCAAAGTTAAAGTAAAGTTGAGATTGAGAACACACTCGTCAACTTTGTGTGGTCAGCGTGAACCTTTTCTCTCACCGTCTCTCTCTCTATCACTTTCTCTCTCTCCCTCTTTCTCCTTAAGCGATTTCCATGCCGCATTCCGAAATGGCACATCCAATGCCTAAGCTTCGTCGTTGTGTTAGTGTGTGTCTATGAGTATGTCTGTGAGTAAGTGTGTGTAAATGTGTGTAAATTCCACAAATTCCATTCTTGTGTGTAGGTTGAATTTCCCACATTTATGAAGTCATTTAAAGCTCTTGTTGAATGCTTAAAGAGCTTGCCGTAATAAAAAGAAAAAAAAAGAAAAACAAATGTATTTCTATTTTTCTACATTTCGAATGTTTCTATACGAATTGTGAAGTAGACGACTTTTCCGATGACAGCAATTAGCATTTAGATAAACGCTTTGTTACCGACCGACAAACATTTTTGCATCCTCTTTTGAATTCTACAATTGAAAATGGAGTTAAAATGGAATCAAAATGCACAGGCCATGAAATTGCATGTTCTCTCGTTATGGGAGCAATAACAACAACAATGAAAATGACAACAACAACAGGTCTCGATTAAAATAAAACTGTATAAATGTAAGAGCATGTGTGTGTGTGTGTGTGTGTTTGAAAATATCAAACAATTAAATAACACGCCAGCAAAAATAAAACGAAATCCAAACTGAACTCAATTTGCTGGCATCTAAATCATTTTTAATTTGAACAACAAAAAGATGTCGCTGTGTGTGCGTGTGTGTGTATATGTGTATGTTGGGCACATGCACTCAAAAAAAAAGCAGTGACATTTTAATAATTGTCAAAATGTTTTACTTTCATTTGTTTAACTTTAGTTTCTAATATATGCAATAAAATATTTGGATTAAGCACTTACTTAGAGTATTTAAATCATCTCTCAAAGTCTTTAAATTTGTGTTTTTTATTTAATAATAATCAATATTATTATAAATAATCAATTATTCAATTCAAAATAAATTTATTTATTATTTCAAAATATTCTTATAATTTTTAATTAATAGATTTAAAATCTGTCCTTTTGAAACTATCATTTTTAATTGTTATTTACTTATGTCTTTCTATATTCATATTAACTTTGACATTGATTTTTTTCTGAGTTATGTAATCATTCAACTTTTTTTAAAGTAATTTATATTTTTTTAAATCTTATAATTTAATATCGAAAAAGGGAATTGTATTTATATTTACTCTGCCTCTTTTTCTTTGGGTGTAACAATATAAAAGTGTAGCCTACATATAAGCATAAGTTTAGAAAACATACACATAAATACATATACAAAAGAACTCACACATGGGAGAAGTTGCATAGAAGCAACAACAACAACAACAACAATAATGCAATATACTCGGCTCCATGTACCGTTACACGCTGCTGCACAATTATTCAAATCCACGAGCCATGACTGCCAACAGCAGTGAGAAGCGAGTAGAAGAGTAGAAAAGCGAATAGAGAAGGTAAAAAATAAAGAGAAGAGTAGAAAGCCGTAAAGTAGAGTATGAAAAAAAGACTTTAAAGCAGTTGAAGTCTTGTTGGTATCCGAATAAATCAATAGTATATGTTCTTCAGTTTGCTTCTTTAAAACTTTAATATTGTCTTTTAAATAAATTTTATTTTTATATATTTTAAATCTTTTAGTTTAGTTTTAGGCAACATCAAAAAGAAGAGTATTCATTCTTCGGCTGCCCAATATATTTTCACCTTGTTGTTCGTACATTTATTTTGCATTGTTTTATTTGTTAATTTTTTTGTAGTGTTCTCTTTTAATTTTCAACAATTTGTCACAATAACAAAGCATTTGAAATTTGTACAACAATTTGCAGGTTGTTATTTTTTGTTGTAATTAAATTAGTTGTGCAGTTGTAAAACGTTTTATTTTATTCCAGATACGTTCTAAACAATGCGAACAACTGCAAATGAAACTAGTTTTAGACGGCAAACTAACTTTTAGCATATGCAATAATTAATTAAATTTTATTTAATCTAATTTTGGATTTGATTTTAAATTTTCACGAAAAATAAAACAAGTCAAAGGACTTGTAAATCCCGTGAAATTTATGGCCCGTCCACGTGAGTTATACGAGTTCGGGCTGAGCTTTTAAAGCCCAAAAGAAAACAAAACAAAACCCAAAAAAAAAACTATCAATTACGATGATCATATTGCTAACAAGCAGCTGCTGCAGCTGCCTTACTCTCGTTCTTGGCCTGGCCAAGAGGCTAATAAATACGCCTAAGCACTGTCGTTCCATTCGGAATGACAACACCAAGCAAATTACTTGAAATCAACGTGAGGCGCTCGAAGAGTTTAACAGCTTGCATTTTTAGGCCGATTTTTAGATTAAATATTTTTTAGTTTGAATTTTTCAAATTCTTGTGCTATTTTAAAAATAATATAATAAAATTTAAAATTTTCAAAATTTTTGACGTATTAAAAAAATGTTAAAAATAAACTATGCGATTTGAAATAATACATTTTTGATTTTGGATATTTATATACAAATGTTTTATTAAAAATTGTTTCGATTTTTAAACGCAATTTATTTTTGATAATTTTTAATTTTTGAGTTTTCTAGGTTTTGATTTGTATACAAAAACGTTTTTGATATAGGATACTTACTAAACTTTACTTTAATTCACTTAAAATAGAAAAATATCTTTTATTTTGAATTTCTTGTAATTTTTTCTTTTTATTTTTCGTTTCTTTCCAAATAAATTAGATTAATTTATTATATCCTAGTTTCCTATTCATAAAATTAAACTTTACTTAAAAAAAATATCCTTTATTTCAAATTACCTATAAATTTTCTACTTGACAAATAAGTCAAGTTTTCTAGTTTTTTCCAAGTTTTCTTTTATGTGTCTAATTATTGCACCAATTTTTGTATTATTAGTCTTAAATGTGAAAATCCATTTGGGGAGTTCTGCTTGAGTAACCCTTGGCTGTAACGAGAGACACACTCTGTGTCCTTCAAGCCCATTAAATGAGCAAGAGCTTTACGCGTTTTCTCTCTTCTCTTTTTGTCTGTCTTCCTTCGTCTGTCGTCTGATTGCCTGCCTGCAACATGGGGCGTATGCGCAACGTGACGGTGTGGCTGCCACTTACAAGTAATAACATGCCCGACAGCGGCATAAAAATCGGCGATGACAATGCGTGTGTGTGCCATAAAAAGGCTTTAGAGTACGCCCGAAAAATAAAGTCATGCTCTCGAGGAAAACCAAAATCTAAGCACATTCCATTCCCATTCCCATTCGTCGCATAAAAAAGGCTAAAAAGTGATTGATTTACCTGTTGTGGGAGTGTAAAATTGATGTGTCCCAGCTGAATGAAAAGAAAGCAGCAAGTAAATGGAGAGTGAGCCTGGTCAGCCATTTGCATTGCCTTCTGCTTTCTCTGGCCTTCTTATTAATTTTTTTTTCTCTTTTTTAGACTCTATTGTTGCTTTTGCTGTTGCTGCCTTTTTGCTGCTGCTACTTTTTTTCTGCCTTAAGGCGAGTGTCAAATGCCGTCAGAAGTTTTGCTGTGTAGCTTAAGCTCTATATCGACGATGGCCCCTCTACAATCAGGCAGTTAGGTAAACTGGTAACAGGCAGCGGGTCAACAAGCCAACAAGCCAACAGCAGCAAAACTTGGTTAGTTAAAAGTGTTTGTCATTGTTGACACCTTTCGTCTTGTCTTGAGCAACTTGAGACAGCAACTCTGACTCCATCTCCAACTTCAGCTCCAACTCCCTCTTCAGCTTCATTTTCATCTTTATCTGCAGCTCCTTTTCCGACTGAGACGGCGACAATGACAGCAAACAGCGCAAAAGGGCAAAGTTTTCTATTGCCCTGGCATTTTCTTTACCCTGTACTCTCGCAACAATACCCTGTTCTCCGGAAATGTCCCAAGCGAGTATGCTCAAACTGACAACAGTTTGTGTATTTAATTTTCCATATCAACTCTTTTAATATTATTTTTTATATTGAAGGCAAAAATGTATATATTTAATTTAAATCAAAAAAAAACATTTAAATATCTTATGTGTAAAAAAATTTTAAAAATATTATTTTCTTTATTGTATTAATTCTGTCAATTTTAAGTAAGATTTATAAATAAAATTTTAAATACAAAAACAAATTTTAAAAATATTTTAATTCAAAAATTATTTTTATTTTAAAATTGAAATAAATCTTTTTATAATCTAAAATTTTAATTATAATAAGAAGTGGGAATTTAGACTGATCAGAAAAAAATTTTGCTTGATTTTTTTTACTAAAAGCAAGAAGTTCCTAAAATAAGAGACAAAGTCGTCTCAAATTTAAATTAAAAAATTTACAAATATATTTTCTTTACTATCTCAATTCTCTCAATTTTAAGTAAAATTTATAAAAAAATTTTCAATTAAAAAAAATTATAAAAAATGACATAAGTTCAACAACTATTTTAAAATTTAAATAAATCTTTTATAACTGAAAATATTCATTATAATAAAAAGTGGGAATTTACACTGATAAGCAAAAATTATGTTGTTTTTTTGACTAAAAACCAGAAGTTCTTAAAACAAGAGACTAAAACGTCTGAAAATCGTCTTATTTAAAAAAATTTTAAATAAAGAAATATTAATAAATAATAACTATAATAAAAGTATGTTTACAGGGCAACTGTTAGTCGTGCATGCTCTATTTGCATTGACTTTTTACTGTTGTCTTTTTGCTGTGCTTTGCTTAGTAAAGCTGTTCGCTGTCCTGACTGACATATGGGCGTAAATCGCGAGTGGGCATGGTCGCATAAGAGGGCGTGGTGGGAAGAAGCGGTCCGGGGCGGGGGCGGGGGCAAGTTCACGTTGATTGCTGTTAAATATTTGGTGGCGTCGCACAAGTTTTCTTAAATCTAATTTATTACATTGGCCAAAGCAGTTTAAAGCCTAACTAGCAATGACAACAACAACACAAGCAAACATATACAGTTGCGGTCAAAAAAATAGTAGTGCCTGCAATGAACTTACAAAAACTTAAAATTTAATGACTTTTAATTTATCCAAATTTTTATATAATTTTTTTAAGATACGTTAATATATTGTTAATCTATCTGAGAAATCAAAGATAGTGAACAGTTATTATTTTTCGACTTAGGAATTTTTTTCTTGCAATAGCCTGAAAAATGGGCGGTCAAAATAATAGTAGTGATGAACATATTCAAATATTTTAATGATGAAAACGATCCAAAACCCCCTTTTTTTTATTTAAAAGGTTAGATATGTGAAATGCACTTAATAATTAACAAATTTAATAATTTGTTGTGAAGCCTTTATCTTGAATTACCGCCTTACAACGACGGATCATGGCTTTTACATCGTTCTGTTTGTATTGAGCTCCAGGCGCTCCTAGCGATCTTTCAAAGATGAATATTATTTGTTGGTTGATGCTTGGCAATATCCTTCTTCATATCGGACCACAAATTTTCAATGGGATTCAGATCGGGGGACCGTGGTGACCACTCCACTACATTAACTTTTTTCTATGCGAACCATTCTTTCGAAGATTTGCTGATATGCCTTGGGGCTATGTCCCGTTGGAACCTCCAAATTATCGGCATATCATCTGAAAAATACGGTAGCATAGTGTCCTGCAGAATTTTCACTTGTTCGTGGCTTTCCTTTATGGTTATGATCCATTATATGGGTTGGACCCAATAATGTGAAAATGCGCCCAGGTTATTATTCTCATACCACAATGTTTGATGGTCCTGCAGGTGAATCTGGGCTGATATTCGAACTTTAACGGATACCTTACATGTTATCGAGATCCTCGACAAGCAATAAAAATAATTTTGGACACATCCGACCACTAGAGGTTTCTTTATTTCTCTAGGGTCAATTCAGATGATCCTTAGCAAATCGAAATCGCTTTTGGGCAGGTATTTTTTTCAATAACGGAATTTTTCACGGGCTTCTTTCTGCCAGATTATTATTTCGCAAACATCTAAGAATGTTTTACACACTTTGGTCCATACCAAAGTCCTTTTTTTTAAGTGCTGCAGGAGCAAAAGGGTCGCGTTTCAAAAACCTCACTACTTTTGTCACTTGTCTTTTGGACATGGATCGAGGTCTTCCACATTTATCCTATTTTGGCGACTACTTAATGGCGTTTCTGATTATGGTTGGCAATCATATAATCAAATTTTTCCACTTCCTTAAACGTTATCCTTTTTGAAATAAATTTTTTATACGAGCACGCTTTTCTGGAGTGCAATGCTTGCCACGCCCCATTGTTACAACTCTAAGCAAAATATTTTTTTTACAATTTATAGAAAATTATCAAATAACAATTATAAATATCAAATCAAGTGCCTTTCCTGCGTAATATCCTTTTTTTCCACTTTTAATGCATTCACTACTATTATTTTGACCGCCCATTTTTCAGACTATTACAAGAAAAAAATTCCTAAGTCGAAAAATAATAACTGTTCACTATCTTTGATTTCTCAGATGGATTTACAATATAATAACGTATCTTAAAAAAGTTATATAAAAAATTTGGATAAATTAAAAGTCATTAAATTTTAAGTTTTTGTAAGTTCATTGCAGGCACTACTATTTTTTTGACCGCAGCTGTATATATATATATATATACACACCCACCCACCCATAAACATATTGAGTTTCTCTATGTGTGTGTGTGTGTGCGTGCTTGTGTGTGTGTTTTGCGTGGGTTTATTGGCATTGGTGTTAAGACCTTGTGCATGCCACATTCAGCTTTTGTCTTGGCCGCAGATTTGCCGCAGAGTGTGTGGAAAGCTCATGTGACTTTTAGACAAGCTCTTCCCCCTTCCCTCTATCATAGCCCCAATTTGCTGTTATGTCTTCATATCATTTGCTGTAAAATGAGACATGGCCACAGCTCGCGTCATTTATCATTTTCAGTTCGAAATTTGAACAGTTTCAAGTGTCGTCCCCAAAAACTGTGATGGAGCACAGTCTCAGAATTGCCACCCCACCTCTCCATTTATTCCTACTACTTACTATGTATATCTGGCCCATTTAAAGTGCAGTTGAACTGCAATTGAGTTGGCATTTCATTACGGGCAGCCATAAAACCAACCGAAGTTGCCAAATAAAATGCCAAAATGGGATACAAAAAAAAAAGAAAAGAAAATCCCAAACTTATCAACGTAAACAATTCAAGCACTTCAACTAGTTTCAGGCGTCTCGATAGTGCTCCAGATAACGCCATTTTCAGAGAGAGAGAGGGAGACAGAGAGGGAGAGAGGGAAACAAAGAGATACTTGTGGCTTGGTAGATTGCATAATGAAAAGTTCCAGACGCATTGTGGGATAAATAGCAAAATTTTCCAAAAGTAAATATTACTTTTGAAATTTAATAATTTTTCAATAGTTTGTTTTTATTTATATATTTTAAAAAATTTAGACTTTTTTTAGAATTAAGACTTTTTTAATTTTTAGGAATTTATTCAAAATTTATAGAAATTTAAAAGAAATTAATGGGCACTAAAATAAATATTATTTTTGAAAAATATAGTTTATTTCGTAAACTTTTATTATTTATATATTTTACAAAATTTATTTTTCATTTAAGAACTTTTTTTTATTTTTAAGAATTCGATCAAACTAATTGAAATTTAAAAGAAATTAATGGATACTAAATTATTATTCAAAGTCATGTTTTAGTTCTGAGATCTGTGAAAGTTATGAAAAGTTTGAAGCAAAAATTAAGTTTAAAAAATAATTTGCAACAAAAATTACTATTTGGCTATTTTGAAATTATAACAAACAATTAATATTTAGACTGAAGATACCTAAATATAAATAACTATGTGAATTTTTAAAAATATCAATTGTTTTTTTTTAACAATAAATTATTATTACTATTAGTACTAAACAGATGCTTAATGTAATATTAAAATAATTGAAAAAAAATATCAAAAAAAATTGTAATTAATATTTACAAATTTAGCCTCTTTTGCCCACTGTAAGCAGTGCTGGCTAAAACTTCAGCCGGAGACAAAATTTTTATGAGCAAACTTTCAATTACCGAACTTTTTTCTTGCTTGAATTACTTTTGAAATGCTTTTACACACACTCACACACACACAGACACATGTGACACAAAGACACACACACACACATATGCAATTATAAGTACTTATTTGCAATGTGGTGCAAACCACTTTAACCTGACCTTCAAAGTGTTGCCACAAATTCACAATGCTCGCTGTTTATTACTTTCGACAATTTGCCGAGTCAATTTACGAGCCGCGTTTTTCGCCATTTTTCAACTTGTTACTTAACGTAACTTTTTGAAAGCAATATTTCGGCGCATTTTTGCACACTCAAAATAATATTTTAGAGGCCAGACAATGGCTCGAAGACTGGCCAAAAAGAGTTTTCAGTATCTCTCTCTTTCTCCCTCTTTGTCTCTCTTTCTCTGCCTCTCCATTTAAGCCATTTCAACGCCAGCTGCTGTACACATAAACATAAATCATAATCTGTTGGCACAGTACATAAATTATTGACGCTAAAGAGTTCACAATGTGCAAACAACACTCAGTACACACACTCCTTCAATACACACACACACACATACACACACACACGTACACAGTGATAATAGCTACTAAACACCTACTTACAGTTTGGAGCGCAGTTATTAAAAAAGGAAGAGGCAAAAGCTAAAGTCGAAACTGAAAGAGGAAATATGGGGTGAATTGGCAGCAGGGAGACAAGGAGACAGAGAGAGAAAGAGAGACAGGGGGACAGGGGAAGGGGGAAGGGGGAGTTTTATCTATGCTCTGTAAAAAGGATTTTCTCATCTTGCTTTTAATGGTTGCATATGCAGTCTGTTGTGGCATTAATACGAGAGTAATCGCAGTTCTTTTGCTTCTTTTGCTGCGTTTTCTTGAGTGCAAGTTGGGAGGGAACACGGGGCGTATGAGTTATGAGTATGTAGCAAATTCAATTTAGATGTGCTCGAAGCAAAAAAACGACAAGCAAAATGTGTAGCAAAGTGAAATATATGGTTTTATTAACAGCCTTTGTCCTCCATGGTCACTTTTTGCTACTAAAAGTAACATAAATGGAAAAGCTATTTAAAATCATTCTGTATATATTAAGTTAATCTATAGCCTACGGATTATTCCTTTAAATCTTGTTCTCTATGTCCTCCATGGTCACTTTTTTGTACAGCCATTGCTGCTAAAAGTAATAATAAATGGAAAAGCTATTTAAAATCATTCTGTATATAATCAGTTAATCTATAACCTACGGATTATTCCTTTAAATCTTGTTCTCTATGTCCTCCATGGTCAGTTTTTTTTTACAGCCAATGCTACTAAAAGTAACATAAATGGAAAAGCTATCTAAAAACATTCTGTATATAATCAGTTTATCTACAGTCTGTGTGTTATTGCTATTAATCTTGTTCTTTTTGTCCTCCATGGTCACTTTTTTGTACAGCCATTGCTACTTAAAGTAACATATTTGGAAAAGCTATTTAAAATCATTCTGTATATTTTCAGCTAATCCATAGTCTGCGTATTATTTCTATAAATCTTGTTCTCTATGTCCTCCATGGTCAGTTTTTTTTACAGACAATGCTACTAAAAGTAATCATAAATGGAAAAGCTTTTTAATATCATCGTGTACACAGAAAAAAAAATCCGGGATATTTAGTCCGGATTCAATCCGAAACGATGTCAGAAGTGGGGTAATCTCGGATTTGCTTAAACCAAGTATGAAATACTTGATTTTTTTAATCCCGAATTCAATCCTGAAATTCTTAAATTCAGGCTAAAAAAAATAATGTTTATTGTTACATTTAAATTTTTTTTAAGGTTTTTTTTTTTTAAGATCTTTTTTTTACTTATTTTCTTTTATTTATCTTTTTTTATATTTTTTTTTTTTACTTTTTTGTTTTTAATTTTTTTTTTTTAGTGAAGAAAATGTTTGAATGCAATTGACTGGTGGGAATCGAACCCAGGTCTTTTTCAAACAAGTCGGCGACTCTAACCACTGAGCCACCAGACCAGTTGAAATGAGAATGGCTGAGAGAGAATGAAGTAATTTGGGCTTATTTTCCCATTTTAATCCCGATTCAGGCTTGATTGTTCAGCTTAATCCTGGAAACATACTTAAAAAATGCAGGCTCAAATCAAGAATTTTAGGCTTGATTTTAGAACGGCATTTTTTTTCTGTGTATATAATCAGTTAATCTTAAGTCTGTGTATTATTCCTAAAAATCTTGTACTCCCTGTCCTCCATGGTCACTTATATTTGCTGAACTGAATTTCCCTGCACTTCACTAAATAGATCAATTCGCATATCAATTGATTATCAATTCACAATCAATCTGCTTGTAATTTATTCAGCCCACTTGCTGTGTCCTCCATTGTCACTTTGCATGTACAGTATTCCCATCACATTTATAGACATACCAATTTAAGTTGCCCTCCGGGCATGTCCAATCCAATGTACAGACGAATATAGCTTAATTCCTCAGCTGTCGCATCATTCACGATTAACTCGACTCTGTCAATGCTGCGACACATCCAAAAATAGATCCAACACAATTTCTGCAAATCTCCATAGACCACAAATACAAAAACAAATGCAAATACAAATACAAACACAGGCAAAGCGAAACGACAACATGTGAGCATGCTAAAAAAGTAGAAGTCGGATAAAAAATGTTGGGATAAAAAAATAGAAACTGAAAACTGGCATTTAAATTTCTATTGGCGTTTTGCAGTTTGCAATCCACACAAAATTGACAGCATCAAAAGGCGGCAAACAGAAATCGACAGAGGAGCTAAGCAAACACCAAACAACAACTACAAGACCAACAACAACAACACCGACAACAACAACATCACTAACAACATCGACACCAAAGTTGGACACCGTTGTTGGTTGGATTCAAATTAGCGATGGGAATCGGTTAAAATAAGAAATAGAGTCGATATTGACATCGGAATAACTTTCACATCGAATCACATTTCGCAAATACATGTATACCAAACATATAACAAATCGCATTGTAGTATATTTCTTAAATTAGTAAGCGAATAAATTCAAAAATATAAAAAATTAAACAGCCTAATTTATTCATTTTCTAAATCAAATATTAATTTAAAAATAAAGAAAAACATTATTTTTACAAAGCTCGTGCACAATTTCAAACGCCAAATGGGGTATCCTTTACTTAAAAATCGATTTTTTAAGGAAAACATTATTTGGACGAAATTAATTAATTTTAAATGCTGAAAATGTACAGACCAGGATTAAAATGACATTCAGTTTGGAAATCGTTTTAATTTTGGCATAGTTATAAAAGTTGAAAAAATTGTTTCGTATTAAAAATCAATGAGTACATCGCATTAAATATCATATATGTAAAAAGCTTTTTACATATGGATATATTTATTTAGATGATATTTATTTTTTTTTTTATTTATTTGATTTATAGCGCTACAAGACAAGTCTTATCCCATAAAAAAACCTCTTTACGAGGTAAAAGTCTAGTGACGAAAACATTTTCATGCCCCAAAATTTCTGATATCCAATTTTGTGACGAATAATATTAAGTTTTACACATAAATTATTTTAAACAAAATTTTGGCACCCGGCACATTGCGCTAAAATGTTTCAATTCTAATACTAAATAAAACTCACTGTTTTGCGCAGTGCCGAATGCAAAAATTTTGTTTAAAATAATTTAATTTTAAAATTGCAATATTTGATGTGATTTGTTGTGTAGATTTTTCTTAAATTGTCAAAATGTGGGAAAAAATACCTTATTTAACCTGTAACTGTTTACCCTTATAATTAAAAAAAAAACTTTTAAGGTATGTCTAAGAGCTCTTCGAAATACCTTTTCAACGACATATAGATCGCATCTGTAGCTTCTATCATTTGGATGCTATGGGGGCTTAAATTTTAGCGGTTTTTAGCGATTTCCCGCTAAACTAGCGATTTTTCGAAAAAGTAGAACAAACGATTTTATATTTTTGATTATAAAATGATTTATCTGCCGCAAAAAGAATTCACCACTTGCAAGCAGTTTATTTCCGCATTACGCTGCAAGCAGTGTACATACTGCATATGTACATGCAGTAGTGTAAAGGTAAAAGGTATATTCAGTTAATAGGTAATATCTTGTCCAAACGAATTTTGACAGATACGTGTTATATGTCAAAAAACGCGGAATCAAATTGCCTATAACATATAACATATTTTAAAGTGATCTCATGTGTAGATTTTTCTTAAATCGCCAAAATGTGTAAAAAAATACCTTGTTTCACCTGTAGCCGTTTACCTTTTTACTTAAAAGAAAAACTTTGAAGGTATGCCTAAGAGCGGTTTTTAGCGATTTCCCGCTAAACTAGCGGTTTTTCGAAAAAGTCGTAGAACAAACGTTTCTAGATTTTTGAGCGGGAACAAGTCCTCATTCAAACTTTTAAGCTAAAACAACGATTTGATCTATACAAACAAACAAACAAACAGACAAACAAACAAACAAACAGACAGACTGACTTTTCATCTCGTTTTGAGAAGGGCACCAAAAATTTCAAAATAAATTATCTTTCGAACCAGCGGTCGGATTTTGATGATCGAGGTGTCATTCGACGCGTAATTTTAATAAGAATAGTTAAAAATTAAAATAAAAATAAAAAAGGCTCCACCGGCCCCATTAGCTCCAATCATTTAAATTTTTCCCTCTCACTTACACCTGTTTATCTCACGAACCAGGTGAGTTTTCAAAAGTCTTAGTATGCACAATTGTAAGTTTAACTGATACCTTTCGATCGGTATATAGCTCGACCTGATCGGACAGTCATAGCAAATTTTCCATTCTTCCTGTGTATATATGCTAGTCGCCTTCGCACCCTTCGTGCTGCTTTCGTCACTATCGCGGACTGCCGTCCGCAGTGATAAATTAAGGCGCTAGTCAAACTTAAGTTTAAGATTACATTCAAGTTTTGGAGAGGAATTTAGCTTAGGTTAAACAATGTAAATGAAAAATCAATTCTTATAATTCCTATAGCTATTATTATTGCTATTTATAATTATATTTTCTTTTGTTTTTTTTTTTTTTTTTTTTTTTATTATATGTATATAGAGTTTCTATATCAATACCCATCGCTAGTTGAAATTCAGTTGCCACTGCCACAAAAACACCGCCTGCCTCATTGATGAATTTGATTTTGCTGCGACCTACGGCGAAGGTAAACAGACTGAGACTGCTAACAAAATGCAACACGAAACGAACGAATGGAATGAAAGGAACTAAAAGAACGAAATGTTTGAAATTTACGCGAAATGTGCACAGAAATGCTTTTAAATTTACTGCAGATCGGAATATTCCCATGGACATACAAACATTTTAAAGGGTTGCATTTGGGGCAAACTGTTAAAAAAAATACGTGTTGCTATTTGAATTTGTCACTCTCCCAAAGCAGTTGAGATTTGAGTAATATAAGTAGGGTATATTAGACTAGATTAGTGTTTTAATTTATAAAAACTTAAATATAAATAGTTTTACTAACTGGAATAATTGTCAGCAATAAATAATCTAATAAAATTATTATCTGTTAGTCATAAAATCAGTGCATTATTTGATATAGTATATTTACAAAATTAAGTAATTGTCCCAGTAGAACAGATTTTTATTAAACATATTTGCATATATATATATAAATAAAATATTACAAATTATTTCTCTGTTATTTATAAAATCATTTGCAATTTGTTCTCAGTCGGAAAGGGTTTAAATAAACATATATAAAAAAAAATTATAAAAATTTGATTTATTTGTCCACTGAAGTTTAAAAATAGTTTAGTTAATTTTTACTGGTAATGATGAGACTCTTAGTATCTCTAAATACTAATTTGAATTATTCTATATCTTTTTATATAAAAGCTAAGACTAAATCTAAGGCCAATTATTGACTTTTTTGCTTTTCTTTTTAAATAACTTCAAGTTCAAGCTTACACCATTTTCTAATAAACATCTTTCCTAGTTAAATACTTTTCTAGGTTACCTCAAAGCTTCATCATTTATATTATATTTTTATCTACTCGTGCTGCACTTGAGCTTAAAACGGGAGCATTTTTTAATGAAGTATCTGGTGTGTGGATTGTAGGAGTGTAGCGAAGGACACTTGGAAGATAAATCGCTGGGTCAGGTCAGAGGTCATGTGTTTTACCATGAATCAAAGTGAAAAGGTTGTCCCCAGAGGAATGGGGCATAGAAGGAGCATCGATTGTGCTGGGTCAGCAATTAAAAGCATATAATTCATGCATCAAATACAACTACAAATATTGTGAAAGTAATTTTAGCCCCCATCTTGAAAAAAAAGCAGCTTCTACTTTTGCCTTTTTAAAGGTTTCACCTGGTTGAGGTTTTTTTGGGCGCATAATTAAATTGTAGAACTAATTGGGCTGGAGCTGTCAGCTGATGATAGAGATGGCGATGGCGATGGAGATGGAGATGGAGCAGCCACAGTCAAAGTCAAAACTGACGTGTCTTTAATTATACGCAAAGAACACACGAAAACACGTCGGACACGGAAGAAGAAAATTTGTGTGCGTCCCACAGCGGCGAATGGGGGAAAATTCATTTCACTGGCGCTGGGAAAAACTCCCCCAACGAAACGAAACGAGAGAAGAGAATTAGAAAGAAGAGTGCATAAAAGACGAAATATACACTCAACAAAAAATGTTGCCGTCAAAAAACTATAAAATTTAAATAAACGCCTTAAGTTAAAAAAATTGGTGTTCAAATTTTCTTAATTAATTTCAATTAAATCTGAATGTACAATTTTTTTTATAATAAATTTGGCAAAAAATTTATTTCAATTTTAAATAAATATTTTACAAAATATAAAATATTTAATATAAATTTTTTGACTTTAAAAAGTAACTGAACTTCAAATTAACTTTTTTAAATTGCACATGTTTAGAAAAACAAATTCTACAAATTTTAAGTTAATACTTTTAAATTAAAACAAATATTTTTTACAATACTAGAACATTTTTCTCATTTTCGAGAAACTGAAATTCTATGTCGACTTTCCAATATTTATTTTACCCTTATTTAATCGCCTTAAGTTAAAGTAATTGGGTTTCAAATTTTTGAAAACTGTTTTTTGAATTTAAAAGCAAATTTGTTGAAACTAAGGTTTTTTTCAGTTCAATTAACTCTAACTGTACAAATTATTTTTAATAAATTAAGCAAAAAGTTAAGTTACAAACAAAAAACCCATAAATATTTTGAGCTTACACTTTCAATTTTTCATAAATGCTTTACAAAATATACAATATAAAATATACATATTTTGCGTTTTATAAGTTACTGAAATTCAAATTTATTTTTTTAAATTGTAAATTTTTAGAAAAACTAATGCAATAATACTTTTTAATTAAAAAAAAAATTTTTTTTCTAATATCAAATTCAATGTTGACTTTCTAATATACATGTTAGTACATCAATTTTTCTCCCAGTGTACGTGGCAAATATGTAGCGACAGCTGCGACAATGACACATGATTATCAGGCAACATGGCTGTTATTGTAGTTGGCTGACCTGCATTGGCCAAGTCCAAGTCCCCGGACCAAGACCAGTTCGAAGACCAGGACCATGACCAGGACCAGGTATAAGGCCCATCCTCTTGGCCATGTTGTTGGTTGGCAGCTGGCGTAGCAAAACATATTATAACATATAGCTGAGCATTAGGTAGAGACTTGAACAGAACGGGACAGAACAGGAGAGGACAGGAGAGGACAGGTCTTGCCATGTTTGCCTGTAGTCAATGGGTGTGTCCTCCTGTCCTGTCCTGTCCTTACCTGTCCTTGTTGTTGTTATTCTTTCTGATGCTGTTGTTGTTGCTTGTGTAGGACATGAACCATTATGCATGCGTATGATTAATGAGATCATGTTTCTGTTGATGTGCTCAACAGAGGTTGAGATGGAGATAAAGATGGAGATGGAGCAGCTAATAGCCTTCTAAGCCAGCACTAACAACAGACATGATTTTGCTGGCAGATAAAAATCTCAAACAATATTGCCAACTGTCCTAATCCATAATCAAATATTTCAATAAGTTCCCTTTACCTGACTAGAGAGGAACAGAGCACTCTGTACCTTATAGCGATGAGATGAAAATAGCATTTTTGAGCTTATAAAATGTAAATCAATTCAACAAATATTCTTGTAAAAAAACAATATTTTTAAAAATTTAATTTTGAATAAATACAATTTATTGCTGAAATTTTGTTTCAATTTGTATTATAAAATTGTAATATAACTCCTATTTAAATTTGTATAATTATAATTTTACATTGTAGGTAAACTGTTTATTTATAAAATAAAAAATATAAAAAAAATTTTATAATAACAATTGGAATATATATTTCCAATTGTTATTATAAAATTTTTTTTATATTTTATAAATAAACAGTTTACCTACAATGTAAAATTATAATTATACAAATTTAAATAGGAGTTATATTACAATTTTATAATACAAATTGAAACAAAATTTCAGCAATAAATTGTATTTATTCAAAATTAAATTTTTAAAAATATTGTTTTTTTACAAGAATATTTGTTGAATGTATATTTAAAAGTGACATAAGTATTTTATGATTTTTTAATTCATTGATAAAAATAAGCAAATAATTTGTACATTAGAAACTGCAATATAATTCTTATTTAAATTATGTATAATAACAATTGAATTAATTTTGAATAAATTTAAATTTGAAATTGTAATTTTGTTTCAATTTGTATTAAGAAATTTTACTAAAATTTCTATTTAAATTTGTATAATTATAATTTTACATCGTCAGTAAAGTGTTTAAAAATAAAATAAAATATTACAATTTTTCTGTATTTTTAAAAGTGACATGATAATTTTATAATTTTTTAATTAATTGATACAAATAAACAAATAATTTGTGCATCACAAATTGCAATATATTTCTTTATTTAAATAATAATAATAATAATTGAATTAAAAAAATAAGATAGTACATCATAGTTAAATAATATAATAATAATTAAGCCAAAAGAACTATACAGTATATCATTTTTATATTAATAAATGCAAATTCCCAAAAAATGTACATTTTTTTTTTAAATTTAACTATTGTCAATTTTAATCACTACAGTGCCTGGTTTAAGCTGAGTGCAATGCATTTTGGCAGTGCCACAACACGAGCCACAATTATCGTGATGTTGCCTGTTGTCAGAGTTTTCGCTGTGCGCGAATTTTAAATGCACAAATCCACTTCAGTTTGGTTGGTTGGCCTTGCAAACCGCATCACAAATTCAGGACTCTTTGTCCAAAAATGCAGCCGCCAGTCGCACACACTCACACATGCACACACACGCCCACAAACTCACACACACACACTCACATGGATTGAGGTTAGCCATCAATCAAATGTGGGCTAAAAATCGCTTGTAAAATGTTTTTGAACCAAAATCATCAAGCATCAAAAATGTTATGCACCACGCGGCGTATGCGTGATGCCTGCTGTGCATGATAGAGAAAGAGAAAGAGAGACAACGAACGTTTATAATTATCTGCGTAACATTTTAATAATTTCCATTTATTTTTAATTAACTGGCCACGCACACACAGAATTTGACAATTTGGTTTGCATAAAATTGACGCTTTGAACTTTTTGGAATTTTCGCAAATTGTTGACAAGTCTTTTGTTGTTGTTGTTGTCAGTTTGACGCTCAACTGCACACAATACACATTTTAATTTAGCGCCGGGCGCTGTCTGTTTTTGGGGCACTGTGCTGACAGGCGATTTAGATTGATTGCCCAGAGAGATAGACTGAGAGATTAATTAATAAATGCAAAAAAAAAAGAATAGAACTTAATTTATAATTGTTTTTTGCACGCTGCAAATTGGCCAGGACACGCCTCCTGCCTCTAAATTCTGTTTGCCATTGTTGTTTGGCATTCATTAGCCATGTCGCTTTCAAGGTGTCGCGCAAATGTCAAACAATTCTCTGAAATTAATTTCATTTCATTGCGCATTTTGTTTTCATCCCTTGAGGGGGTGACAGGGGATGGAGGGAGGGGTTGGGAAGACAGCTTAGCAGTCGCTTAAATTAAATGTCAAATATTGAAGCACACAAAATTAATTAACAATATGAACAGTGAGCTTCAAAGCATCTTCTTCTATTCTATTCTATCTATTCACTGGCGGCCGACGGTGCGTATGATTAATATGGTCAGGCGTTTAAGTGACCTCGTCGCACGTGTTTCGCATTTCTTTTACAGTTTTTAAAATTCAACAACAAAGCAATGCCACGCCCACCAACAGCCTACGCACACTTGACGCCCCCTTTTGCCCTGCCCTCTGCACATAAATCTCTCAAGTGTCACATAAAATTTCCGCACATGCACGGAATCAAAATGAAAAGCAACAACAAAGAGACTATAAAAAAACAAAAAAAACAATACTTTGATCATGAAAACGAATTGGAATATACACTATAATAATTAATATATAAAGTGTAACTTAATTAGTGAAAAGTTTTAATATCTTCCATTTTCTAAGTGTACTTGAAATTCTAAAATTGTTAACGTAACTCCATTAATTTGAGGTAATAGGACAAAACTACTTTGAATATTACAGCAATCTAGCTCTTTATTTTTGGGCATAAATAGTATGTCAAGTAATTAATATGACAAGAAACTAAAATTAACATTTTAGCCAATATTTTTCCTTGTAAGCGCTAATTTATAAAAAGCCAAGAAAATGTGGTACATTTTTTATTCTGCAAAATATTTATTTTAATAATTAAACTTATAAATAAAATCAGTAGACAATATTGTTTATTATTATACAAAAGTCAATTAATTATTAAAAAAAAAAATACATATTTGTTTAATTTTCTTTAAATTTAAAATGCTAGCCGTTATTTATTTTTTATTGAAAATATTTGTATTTGAGCTAACAATTTTTAAATTAAAAAAAATAAATAAAGAGTTAAGAAATTGTTTTTTTTTACGTTTTATGCAATATTTAAACTTTTTTAAACTGCAGTAGACAATATTATTAAATAAGTACATATGTAGGTCAAAAATTTAATTTTTACAAAAAAAAACCAAAAAAAATATTGGTTTAGTTTTCATTAAAATAATAATTTAAAAAGTGCAATTCATTATATATTTATTACCAAAAGCTGCATTTAAACTATTAAAATAATGGAGAACTTTTTCTTAAATAAAATTGTTGCATTTTTGTCTTTGTCAAAACAATAATATTAAATACTGTACAAAGTTTAATAAGTTGCAGTGCAAAATTTAATTTTCAGACAAATGTGATTTGTTAGTACAAGCTATTCTTTTTTTAAAGTGTATATATTTAGTAAGAATAAGCAACAGAGAAAGAGGCGAAGAGAGAGATAGAGGGAGAGAGAGTTGGAGTGAGAGTGAGAGAGTCAGAGAGTGAGAGATTGAACGGTTCTCAGAGACGGTAGTGCAATAAGTCAAGTTATCAAAGTTAATAATTCTTAATGTTAGTGCATAAATAAGACGGGGGCAATGAGGACATGCAGAACAGACAAACAAACAGACAGACAGAGAGCGGGAGAGAGAGAGCGGGCAAGACGAACGATATGTCACTGACAGTGCCCCATAAAAGTATGCTACATGGCAGGCAAAAGCGCACAACTTCAAATAAATACAAAGATGAATTTTTCGTAAATTTATGCAAAAAGGCAGCAAAGCAACAACCAAAAAGAAAATACATGAAATAAAAAAGAAATGAAGAGTAAAAGAAAAGAAGAGAAGCGAAAAGAGAAAAAGCAAAAGCTGAAGGCTAATTTGCATAAAGAAATCGGCTGGCGGCAAACGAAAATGCCGAAATATGATTCCATCTCTCTCACTCACTCACTCACCCACTGTCTTTGTCTCTCCCTCTCCCTTTCCCTCTCCCTCAACCTTTGCCTGTTTCCTTCTGTATTCAGTGGCGCGGCAAATATGAAACTCAAAGTGTTTCATGCTGACATCGCGACATAAAAATATGTATACACACATACACACACATGTAACCATCACCATATATGTATGTATGTGTCCATGTGTGCGTGTGTGTGTTTATATAACAACTGCTTCCTTTTATTTGGCAGGCCTTTGTGGCTAATAGCGCACACTGTTTGCCTAGAAACACAGTGGGCATAAATGCTAATTAAACTACAATATTATTAATTTTAAATTCTAAATTTAAATATGTTTATTTAGTTTAGAACATTCGATTAACTATACTTTAGGCAGCCTTTTGATTATTTTTGTTTAATTTTAAAAAAAGTATTTAAAATTTTCAATTTAGTACAACTTTGCAATAAAATCAAGATTTTTTTTATTGGCTTCGATTAAATTAAGTATAAGTGATATGTATTGAATAAATGTTATAATTATGTGTTAATTGTTATGTTTAATTCCCCAAATTAAGCTTTTAAGCATTACTTTTAACATAAACTGTCGTAAGTTCACAGTTTTTTAAATGTTTTTACAAATAAAAAAATGATTTTATGAATATTACAATGAATAAAAATGTCCAACCTTAATTAATTTATATAGATTTATTTATTTATATTTATAATACGCACAGCAAAAGCCAGATAGACAAAATCTTTATTTTACTTTCATTAATCTTAATTAGTATTTTTTTAAAAAGCGAATCTGACTATTTTGCCCCACTGTAAGTGAAAGTGAGAGAAAGCTGAGCAGGAAAAGCATAAATGCCACAAAACCCGAGCAATAAAGCGCACAATGATCCATGCATGTGTGTGTGTGTGTGAGTGTGTGTGAGAGTGTGTGTGTGTGTATGTGTGTGTGAGTGTGAGGAAGAATTTGTCATTTGACCATTGTGGCATTGTGGTCAAGTCAAACAGTTAACGGCTTTGAGGGTTCAGTTTTTATGTATTGCAAATGTAACTTTTTTGTACATATCCTCGATCTTTCGTCCTTCGTCCTTTGGGTTGTTCGAATTCGAAATGACATTAATTTTAATGTAAGCCTTATTAGTTGATAAACATGTAGATAAATAAACCCAAAACACTATAATATCAGGATGTTCTTGTCAAAACTATTACCTAACATTTGAAATGTATTGAGAATATTTTGGGTAAATTTTTATTGCCACAGTCTGAGAATTGCCGAGAGAAGCGAAACATGTAAAAAATAAATTAATTAAAACATCTAATCAATGCCAAATTCTTCAAGGTCTCATTTAGCAAACTGACGAATGTAAAATGCATAAAAATTAATGTTAAACAATTTTAACTGTCACTCACATTTTAATGAATAAATTTCCATTTGAGCAAACTTAAAGCTGCAACTGAAAGCACATTAAAAAATGACGCTTAAAGCTAAAAAGCTAAGAGCTTATCTAAACTGTAAGCGAAATCGCTTTTATTCTAGCTTATTTTGAGTGCCACTTTAAGCTATTATCATAGCCATATTATCATAAAGATGGAAAGATAGAAAGAAATCACGTTTGTATTCAGTTCAAGAAACATAGGAGAGAGAGAGAGAGAGAGAGACAGAGAGAGAGAAAGAAAGAGAGAGAGAGTGTGTGTGAGAATGATAGAGAGGCTCAAGTTGGCCCTTAAGCAGTTAGTTAATTAGCTTAGTTCGTGTCTCTGTTAACGTTTTAAAGAACTTGCTTTGGCTTAGTTGAAATTTTATGAAAATAACTTTAAGCCGAAAGGCACAAAAAAAACGTCGAGAGAAAAGTGAGAAGCTGAGTGAGAAGAGTGAAAAGACGAGTGAGAAGAGGTTCATTGTGCCACATTTCATTTGGTTAAAAGTGTGCTCGTTTTAGCCGTAAATGATGCCCTCGAGCCAACAACTGACTTGACTGGGCTTCCTGAGTAGAGCAATTGCATCATTTCTTGGACACGGACACGGACTCGGACAAGGACAAAGATTTAGACACGGACACGGACTGCAGTCGAGGTATAATGCTGTTAGCCAACTGTTAGCCAGATACCAATTGGGAATACGCTGTTGGTTTTAATGGACACACAACCAGAGCTTTGCTTGAATACACTCAGAGAAAAGGGCTCTTAAATTTAAATATTGTATTTACATTTCTTAATATATTATAAAATATAATAATATAAATAAAAAAAAATATGTATATGATAACAATTCATCTTAATTTATATTTATTTTTATATTATTATTATATTATATATATTATATATTATGTATTATATTTTAAAAATTAAATTTATGTTTAATTACATAATCAAAGTATTTTCTATTGTGATAAACTCAAATAATAATTTTCATTTATTTCTCTAAGTGTATTCGACTATTTTTCTAAACTCTCCAAGGTGATTATTTTGCATTTGTTGTGCCAATTTCTCATTCTTCCTGCACTTCCTCTCAATGGGGCAAAATAAAACTTAAGCGTGGCTGAATCATATTTTGATTTCATTATTCAGCATTGTACTGAAATTTTTTGTAATATAATAAGTATACTATTTTACAGTTTACTGTTGCCGAGGCTACCAGAGATAACGTGTACCCTCATTATAATGTACTATGTGCTATTTGTTGCTTTATTTTTAGATCTGTTTTAATGCGTTGCACTATGGTCCAGATTTAGTTTTTTTTGGCATAAAGTCGATTTTTCGATGTTAATATATCGTTGTTTTCTTATTTTAATCTGAAAGTAAATTAATCATACATTATAAAAATTTTTATTAAAAGCTTTAAAATCGTCACCAAAGCTTTTTGAGAGCTTTTAAAAGTGAGCTAGCGATCAGTTGATTTCCGAATAGAATTTTGCGCCAAAATATTTAGTTGCTTTGCGTTGGGCCACACTCGTTAAATTGGTCCAGAAAATTCAACTAAATTATGGAAAGTAATCTTCAAGGTATGCACTTTTTAATGTATATTGTTATTTTATGTGTAGTCCTAGGGATTTAGTGTTGTGTAATGTCCAATTTATGTGTATTTTTTTAGAAAACTAATATGCGTTCTCCGTGTTTCGTGGAATATAACTAATAAGCTGTTCCATGCTGAAAGCAACTAATTGGTCCAGATTGTACTTGTGAGTGTTGTCTTTAGCCACAAACCAAAAACTCAATCCCCGTTCGTCCCCTTTTCTCTAATTTTTTTTGCTAGAAAATCTGACTTTTTTCGTAGTCAGTAAGGGAGGGGGGTTAAAACATGGTCAAATTAAAAAACTAAAAAAATTGTAAATTCTACTTTTGCCTGATTAGCAAACATGCGAAGAATGAAATATTTTCCTCTATATTTAAGTTTATAAACAATTTTTTACTTTTGCAATGAGTAGGAAAAAAGAAGGGGGGTGAAGACAAAGTCCAACTAAAAAACAAAAAAAATTATAAATTCGACATCAGCCTAACTAAGAATTATGCCAAATTTCAAGTCCCCATCTTTTCATTACGATTTTATAAAAATATTTTACAAATATTTCTCATAGTCGGATGGGGGGGGAGAGATAAAAGCGTGGTCCAAATCAAAAAAAAAAAAATTCTAAATTCTAAATTAGTCTAACTGAGGTTCATGCAAAGTTTCAAGTCTCTAGCGTTACAATTAGACTTTATGCCAAAAAAAACTAAATCTGGACCATAGTGCGTTGGCGCTCAAATGATTTTCCACTTATTGTTGCTCTTTATTTTTATGTTGGCAATCAGTTTGATTGCTGCACTCTATGACTGTTTATTTGTACTTTAATTTTATATTAATTTATTTAATATTATTCAATTTAAATAATATGGTAATATAATTATTACCATATTAATGTTTTGTCAATAGCCATTAAAGAAAAGAAAATCCATATGTTTAGGAGTTTTATTTTCTAATAATAGGCGACAAATTAAAGTACAACTTTTTATTCTTAGTAAATTTATTGTAAGTAAATTTATTCTACAGTCGTCGGATAAAGTATTTTGACAAAACTAAAGTTAAATCTAGCCATAGTTTGAACTTACTTTCTGTTATGTTTGGCATCAATGGAAAGGTCAATTAAATTCCGCTTGAATGATACAAAACTTTCCTTGACTTGACTTTTTTTTGATGCAAAAAGTTTCTTTAAACAATTCTTATAGTGACTGCAAAACAAATTTTTCAAAAATCTCTTTGCTAGTATTTGTTAAGATTTTTTGTATGGAATGATCTCAGAAAAATTGTCTATGAAAAGTAGGAAAGTGTCTAAAATAACAATTTTTAGCAATTCTCAAAAAATCTTAGATCTAGGGTATCTTCTAGTCGACTAGAGAGATGACGCTCGTTACTCGTTTAAGTTGTTTGTTTTTGAGTCGCGCCAAAACAACCTTTGTTAACCCTTTGTGTGTGTGTGTGTGTGTGTGTGTGTGTGTGTGTTGTTGGCTGTTGGCTCTTGGCTGTTGCCATTTACTGTGTTGGCCTTTTGTTTTGCCATTTGCCATTTGGCATTGCATTGCATTGAATTACTAAATTGTTACACTGCTTCGCACTCCGACAACTACTGTTTACTCTCTCTCTCTCGCTCTCTCTCTCTCTCTCTCCCTCTCTCTCTCCCTCTCAGTTCTCCACATTCGCCGTTGCGTTGCACATTGCGCTCGACAGGCCGCGTTCAAATCTCCACTGACCGGAAACTAATTTGAAAATGTTATTCATTATGCATATAGTGCTCGGCAAAAATGGCTGTGTTATTTTTCGCGCACTTCCTGCCTCACTTTTCACAACATTTTTCATCTTTACACCCGCTTTCCCAATCTCAGCCTTGGTACTCAAAGACAACAAGAGTTGATGTGTTTGTGGCAATTTCCAGTTTGTTTTTATTTGTATTTATTAATTTCAATTCCTAGTGCCTAAAGCTAACGCTTTTTACTTAAGGCACTAGACACTATTTAAATCATCAATTCTTAAATATTATAAAGATTAAATAATTTACAATTAATTATTAAAATTAAACAAATTACAAATAATAAGAAAAATAAGAATTGGTAACAAATTATAATAAATTAAGCCTTAGTTTTAAGTTGTAAGTTAAATTTTCATTTTAGTCAACAGTTTTAATGAATTCAATAATCTCTTGTCATATATTATTTTTGTACTCTTTTTAATTTTATATTTAATTTAAATTTATTTAATTAAACTTTTATCTTGGAGACTATCAAAGTTCGATAAGCTAAATTTAGGAATTAACATTTTCTTTTTAATATTGATTTCCCAGAGTTTTCAATTTTATTTTGTAATTTAAATATATATATTTTTTAAATTTAATGCTTAATTTTAAGTTAAATTTTTAGTCAAAAAATAATATAAAAAATATAAAATAATTATTTTCTGTATTTCATATTTTTATTACTCACAGAATTTTAATTTAACGCAAAATCAAAAACAAAAAAAAGCACAAAATTTTCAATTGCGATCAAAAATTGAATTTGATAATTGAATCGTACTGGGCATATAGCAGTCGAGTGCGCTGAACTACAGATTTTCCCGCTTGTTTTTTTATTATTATACATATACTCACTTTTTAGCCATGCACATTTTGTTGCAGTTTCTTTAAGTGTGTGTGTGTGTGTGTGGAAAAGTTTAAGGAAAAGTTGTACGCTGCTCAGATTTTAACTAGAGTCTGAATCTGTGTTTGGCCGGGACTTTTAACCAGCTTTGTTGTTGTTGCTGTTGTTCTATTTTATTTGTTAAAGCTGAATTAGCGGTCGTCGTCGTTTTTTGCCTAAGTGGTTTTGGTTTTCATATGGAAAAGCGAGTGGGAAAATCCATTAGAAAAGAAAAAAGGCAGCTGCATCGTCTCTGCAACTCTTCAACTTCAGCTCCAACTAATGCCAATGGAGAGCCTCTTGAGAGAGAGAAAGTCTCTCCAGCTAAAAAGGACATAAATAATAAGTCGACAAATTAAGTTGCCTGTAGCCGCAACTAAAACAATACAAGCGAAAAAGCCACAAAGAGAGAGAAACGAGAGAAGTGCGAGAGAGAGAGACAGAGAGAGAGAGGAGCGGAAGGATAACGAGAAAAAGTCAAGGAAGCGGAAAATGCATTGCTGCAAGGGGAAAAGCCAAAAAGGAAAAGCCCGCAGAAAACAATGATAGACAATCGCGGAAAAAGAAATCGCAGAACTTTTCAGAGAGACCCACAAAAAAAGTCTGGCAACGATTTAAGGTTTTAAGCCACGACTCGGCCATAGATAACTAGTAAAAAGGGACTACAGTCAAGTGAGCACGACTCTTGCTTGCCCTGTACTATCGAATGCTATACAAATAAGTTTAAAATATAACAAAAGAAAAATAAAGGATTTCCTTTAGGAAAATTTGCAAATAATAAAAAGAATTTTAGAAATATCAGGAATAATTGATTAAAAAATTAAGAAAAAATTAAAAAAAAATAAAAATAAAAATAATATTAGAAATATCAGGAATAATTGATTGAGAAATTAAAATTTAGAAAAAATTGAAAAAAAAAAAATAAACAATGTTAATCGGCTTCTATAAATACGTATAAAAGGCAGAAAGGCAAAAAATATTCAGAGAAAACATATTAGAAAATTTAAATAATTAAAACATTCAGAAAACATTAAAATAGAGCAATTTTTTATAATATTCGGAGATGTATGTAACTAAAATTTAAGATACTTCTCCAAATATTATAAAAAACTAATAACTAAAAATTTAGTTCCGTCTCCAAGTAATTTAAAAAATGTATTTATTTTAATGTTTTCTAAATTTTTTCATTATTTCCAATTTGTTTTCTCAGAATATTTTTTAAATTTCAACTTTCTAATTTTTCTTTTCATTTTTTTCCGATGTGCTTTTAATTTTTACAAAATTATTCAAAACTTGTATGAATACTTTATGGCTTCCGCCACGCCTCCTTTTGCCTTTTCAATTCATTTTTTTTTGACAAACTCAAAGCACACTCTTTGTAGTTGTTAAGTACAGGGTCTAAAAATGTTGGCGTGCGTTGAACATGAACCAAAATGGCACCCACAAGGACTTCCGGCAGACATCCGGTTTAACAACTCTGTTATCCACACACACACACACGCACACACACACACACACACACACACGCACACACACATGCACATGGTCGTTCAAAGGGAAAGAGATAGGGATACACATACACATACAAACATGTGAGTACCAAAATCAGCGACGATGACAAACTGCGCCCCCCATTTGGAACATTAACAAAGTGGGCGTGGCACCGAAAACTGGGCAACGACGACGTTTTTGTCATAAACCCATTAAATGTCAAGGGCGAAATTCATGTTGCATGTTTACACAGAGAAGTGGAGAGGGAGAAAGAGTGAGAGAGGGAGAGAGGGGGAGAGGGATAGGTAGATAGATAGACTGTTATACCAGCAGCAGCTGTGGCAACAAACAATAACAACAACAACAAAAACAACAGCAAGTACAACAAGCAACAAAGTAGCTTTAATTAATGAAACTCATTAAAGCCATGCCAGCCCACAAAAGCAAACTTCTGGCCAAAAACCAAGCCGACCAGGCCAGGAGTAGCAGGCCTAGACAGCGAGAGAGACAGACAGAGAGAGAGAAAGACAGAGATACTGACTGACAGACAGAGAGACAGAATGAATGAAAGAAGCGCACGCTTTGACCTGCCACAATGCGTGCTGGCCATATTTATACATTAGCCTAGACCACGATTCTGGCCAGGCCAACTGGCACTCCATTACGACTGACGACTGACGACCGACGACTGCTGTGCACTGACTGCTCTCCGACTTGGCCAACTTAGCCGATGTTGAGACACAACACGACAGCAAAAAAAGACACGAGAGAGCATTGACAAACTGGGGAAATTAGTGAGAAAAGCTCCGTTTAAGTCCGAATTAAAGCTACAGTTGCAGGAGGGGGAAAGCAGTTAAGTAAGAAGTACAGTAAACAGCAAACCAAGTTAAGCAAGCAGTATAGCAAGCAGTAAACTAAGCAGTTTACGAGTAGCAAACCAAGCAATGTGTGTTATATTCGTGTTATACGAAATCTTATACTGTATAAGACTGCGCTAGTCTTTTACTGATGCTGTGGTTCGTCGAGAAACGAATTCAAACAGATGTGAGTGCAATCAGTGAGTTGTGAATAAAAAAGATTATTTAAAAAGTCAAAAATAATCATTAAAATTCAATTTTTAATAAAAAGTTGTGAAATAACCCTTACTTATGATTTTCCCAACAAAAAAAAAAAAAAAAGTTTATTTTGATTTTTTTTTATTATTTATTTTGTTAGTCCGTAACTTTTATTTTAAGAATAAAAATGTTCAAGTTAAAGTGAGTATCTTTGAACCAAGTGGTGTATTACCAAAATTAAAAAACATTCTTGATCTATGACTTGAGACCTTAAGGATCCGACTCTATCTATTATATTTTATATTTTCTACTATATTATGTTGCAGTAATATACATATGTTCAAATGTATGAAGTAATTAGTGGCAAACAAAATACCAATTGATACTTAAAATTCCAAAAATATATGTAGTAGAAATCATAAAAAGCAGTACAACAAACTTTACTTCAAGCGGTTAGGAAAAGAACTAGTCTTATACGAAACTATTCAAATTTAATACGACTGTTAGACGAAGTTGCTCTAGTCTTATACGAGAGTTATACAGTAGCTGACTTAAGTGTTTTATATTGCTAAAGGTTTTTAAATTAAAGAAAATCAAACAAGCATACGAAAATTTTTTGCTTATCTTAGGTGCATTTTTGTGTTTCTAGTATTTTTATTATTATGTTTTATAATTGTTTCCTCTTTATTTCCTTTTGAAATCTAGTACTTAGTATAAGAGTTGACTGCTAATGAAACCTTGCTTAGCATATACACAAACCGCAAAAATAGCCGCTAGGGGCATTTTTATGCATACAGAAACCTCCCTTAGTTTTTAAAAATATTTCTCTCTCTGCGTCTTTCTCTCTCTCTCTGTTGCTGTGCTTGTTCTCCCACTCACACTGCCGTTTATTACGCGCCAACACACCTGTATGAATTTGTCTGCTCTCTTTTGGTGTCTCTCTCTCTCTCGCGCAGTGACATGCGCCACAGGGAGCTGTTGTTGTTGTTGTTGCCAGGACTAGGCCAACAGGCTGACTGCTGACTGCGCCGCCAGCTGCGACTGCGACGCCAGCGTAAATGCTTTGACAACAACAAAAAGAAAGAAAGACAGAACAGAACTGAGCAGAAAGAAAGAAAAGAAAGCGCAAATCGACGCTGCCACATCCTGTGGCATGTGGAAAGTCCGGCACCTGCTGCTGCTGCTGTTGTTGTTGTTGTTGTTGTTGCTGTTCTTGTTGTTGTTGTTGTTGTTGCAACAGACAGACACAAAAGCCATTTATTTAGAATGTCAAGCGCAAAGCGGAAACACCAACAAACATAGACAACACATCAAAAGGGGGAGGGTTGTTACCCCCCTCCCCTCCTACCCTTCCTGCCCCTTGTTGCCACAATTGGTTGCCACAACAACAACAGTTGGCCATAACAAGCGCTAAACTCTGAGCTGCAAATTTATTTGTTGAATTACGAATTTTGCTGCTGTCGATTGCAGATTTAAAGTTAAAGTTAAAGTTAAAGTTCAACTGAAATAAACAATGCAATTGAAATATTTGCGCACATTACTCGAGGGGCAGGTGAGGCACAAAAGACAAGGAAAAAAAACACATATTTTAATGCCTAGGGAAAATGGAAATCATTCTTAAATTCAAGCGACCATGGAATATATTTTTAGTGCAGTACGAAATGGCTTAATTGGCTTATAAGCTTGTAAAAATGTCTGTCTGCTTATATGAAAATCTAGATCTTAGGACCGCCCAAAGTTGGATATTGCTGTAGTCGGAACCTGCCGGTATCCAGTTTTCAATAAATAAATCAAACAAATACTATAAGTACATAACAAACCTCAACTCGAAAGATTCTCGCTATCAAACGAAATTAGGGGGGAGAGCATAGGCTCGAGGGGGCTTCAGTCCCCGGGCATAAGTGATTTTCGCCCACCATTATAAGAGTTTGAAATTCTGACTCATAGCCTTTGAACTTCATTCATGCAAAGTTTGGCATCCAATGCGACAAGGTCATTTGAATACCTTTTGAATGCACAGTCACAATTTTCTGCTTAACCCATTATGTACCCACTTGACAACTTTTCGAATTTTTGTTAAACGTCTAATTTTTCAACTTTTTGTCCTCGAATTTTTGAAAAACAAGTTTGTTTTGATGCAGAAAGTTTGCTTTAAACAATTGTATAAAATTTGCAAAATTTTCAAAGTAACTCTTCGCTAGAATGTTTTAAAAATTTGTATGAAAATGGCGATAAAGGGCGACTTTTTCCTCGATTTTCACACAAACAGTGCCTTTTCGCCATTTTCAAACACACATTTTTAAAAATACCTAGCGAAGAGACTTATTTGAGACTAAAGTTCTGAGACTTTAAGCATGTACTATAGTAGTATTTATAGACTCGTATGCAAAGTCTATGCTTTTAAAAATATCTGAAAATATACATAAATCTCACAGACTACTAGAAAACTAATTGGAAGAGGAGCTCGGAGCAACTAGAGCAAAGGCTTGCCCACCGCTGCTTTTTAATATAAACGATCAACCTCTCTAACTTTCTCTTTATCTCTAAGCAATATACTGTCGACTCTTAATATTTTTAATTCTATCCCTTTCTGTTTTCTCTCTGCGCAGGAGCAAATTCAACGCATTGCGGGACTCGCCTGGTCACCAAATCAGCAGAAACTGGCGATTGCCACCGCCGATCGTCACATTCTGCTCTACGATGATGCGGGCGAGCGCAGGGACAAGTTCAGCACGAAGCCGGCGAATGCGGCCAATGGCAAGAACTCGTATGTCATCAGAGGATTGGCTTTCAGTCCCGACTCCACCAAGCTGGCGGTGGGACAAAGCGACAGCATTGTCTATGTCTACAAGCTGGGCGAATCGTGGAATGACAAGAAAGTCATATGCAACAAGTTCCCGCAAACTGGAGCTGTCACTGCGCTCATCTGGCTGACTTCGGGTGCCATTATAGCGGGTAAGCGGAAGAACTACACACAGAGAAAAAAGTCGTAATTTAATTCGACATATTTAATATATTTGATATAATTACAAATTACTGAAAATAAGCAAAGAAAACCGATATAAGAACAAAGAATTTTGAATCTTAAGGCTTCATTTTAAGTACGAAAGCTTTGATTATTTCGCTCAATTGATTCTCAACCCTATCCCATCTCGATCAGGTCTAGAGGATGGCAAGGTTCGTGCTTTGCACTGCAAGAGCAACAAGTCGCAGAGTCTTTACGGTGGTGACAGCATCTGCATCTCGCTCGCCTCCAACACCAAGGGAAGTGGCTTTCTGAGTGGCCACAACGACGGCACCATCATACGCTATTACCTCACCGAGGAGGCCAGCGAGCCGCTGGGGCGTGTGGTCCAACATCCTGTGCCGCCCTTCGCTCTGGCCTGGCCACAGGGCGGCTTCTGTGCCGCGGGCTGCGATCAACGCATCAGCTTCTACGACAGTGGGGTGAGTAGATGGGGGAAGAGAGAGAGGCAAGCAGAGCTGCAGTGCTGCCCACCCTTCGGGTCACAACAAAAAAGAAAAACTAGCCCTTGAAAAAGCGAGAAATAGCCAGAAATTTCGTGGGTAGCTTAAAAAAAACGCTGGAGTAGTACTGCTGACACTTCATAATTATGACCGTATTAATCTTCACGATTGCAACCCGGTAAATCTGGCGGGGAAATAGCTCAATTGGCAGCACTGCAAAGCTGTGGTGTCCAAACTCGAACAATCAAACATTTCTCGCGAAGTCAACGATACGTTAAACTGCTTTACACTGAAAAAATGAAATAAATGAGTTTTCGAACTGTCGCATCGTTATAGTTGGCGACGTAAGTAGAGCATTAGTTGCAGTGTATGATAAAAGTCTTGCGCTGTGCGATCCCTCCTCATTGAATGCTGCTCAGCGACTGACATCAGAAAGCATCAGCCGATCAGATGCTTCGTGAGAGAAAAAAAAAGCCGAAGAGACGCGTCGTGAGAGAACAAAAGCTATTTATAGAACACACGTATTCTCTCTTGCTGTACGTGTGTTGGCTGCGACGCCGGCAGTATTATGAGCTCCTTTGCATTTTGGGCTTGATCATCACTGCTTTAGACCAGCGGTGGGCACGCATGGGCTCCGGGAGCTAGCGGCTGCTCCCAACTATATTTCTGCCTATTCGGCGTCGTGAAGTCGTACAAAAGACTCGCGAGCAGCAAGGTCAATCTCTCTTTCTCAATATCTCTCTCTCTCTCTTTTCTCCCTCTCAGGGTCGTCAGCAGCGTTGCTTCGACTACTCTCGGACGGAGGGAGAGCGCGAGTTCACGGTGGCCGCGTGCAGTCCGAATGGACAGGCCGTGGCCTTTGGCAGCTACGATCGCATCCGGATCTTCGCCTGGAGTCCGCGCCAGAGTGCGTGGAGTGAGAGCGCGAGCAAGGAGATCAGTTGTCTCTACACGCTAAGTGCCTTGATCTGGCGACGCGATGGCGCTCGACTCGCCCTGGGATCCGTGAGTGGCGCTGTCCTGTTGTACGAGTCCGTGTTGAAGCGGACAATTTGGCAGGACAAATTCGAGCTGATCTTTGTGGCGCCGAGTCAATTGCTGGTGCGTTCCCTGGCGGAGCCGACACAACAGATGACCATTGAATCGCAGCTCGGCCTGGAGATTGATGATGTGCGAATTATGGGCAAGGATAATTTCCTGGTGGGTCGCACCGAGGAGTCCTTGATCCTGTGCGATCTGACGCGGAATCTGGCCAGCGAGGTGCCTTGGACCGCTTCGGGCAGACACGAGCGCTTCTACTTTGAGAATCTGCATGTCTGCCTGATCTTCAATGTGGGCGAATTGAGTCTGGTCGAGTACGGAGACAATCGCATTCTCGGCTCCGTGCGCACGGAATTCGTGAATCCGCATGTGATCTCTGTACGATTAAATGAGCGTGGCAATGGCAATGGCAGGGAGAACAAGAAACTCGCCTTTCTGCTCGACGCCAAGACAATCTGTGTGGTGGATTTGGTTAGTCAACAGATCAGCGGCCAGATCAATCACGAGACCAAGATCGATTGGCTGGAACTCAGCGAGACGGCGCACAAGCTGCTCTTCCGGGACAAGAAGCTGCGCCTCGTTCTCGTCGACAACTACAGCGGCAAGAAGCAGACGCTGCTCAGCAACATCTCCTTCGTCCAGTGGGTGCCGCAGAGCGATGTCGTCGTGGCCCAGAGCAACAGCAACCTGGCCATCTGGTACAACATCGATCTGCCCGAGCATGTGACCATCCAGACCATGCGGGGCGAGGCCATCGAGGTCTTGAGAGAGAATGTTAGTATCTTTGGTACTTTTTTTTTAAATTTAATCTTGATATTTTTGGTATTTTGTTGGTATTTGTGTGGTATTTTTTGGTATTTGTGTTTTTTTTGGTATATTTTGAATTTTTAATTTTTGGATTATTATTAATTTATTTTATTATTTTTTCGGTAATACTCGCTATTTTTCAGTGTTTCTTTTTTTGGTATTTTTTCTATATTGTTTTCTTTTTTTTTCATTTTTTGTGCTTGGTGTTTTATTTTTTTTTGTATTTTTGACACTGTTGGTATTTTTTATAATATGTGATATTTTTACATTTTTTGGTATTTTCTTTTATTTTGGTATTTTTTATTAATTTTTTTATTTTATTTTTGCTACTTACGGTATTTTTTTTGGTATTTTTGATACTGTTGGTATTTTTTATTATTTGTGATATTCTTTTATATTTTTCTTTATTTTGGTATTTTTTATGTATTGTTTTTTTTTTTAATTTTTGGTACCTGCAGTAGTTTTTTGGTATTTTTAAAACTGTTGGTATATCTAATTATTTGTGATATTTTTATATTTTTTGGTATTTTCTTTTATTTTGGTATTTTAAACGTATTTTTTTTTTCATTTTGTAATACTTGCGTTTTTTTTAAATTTTTGATAATGTTGGTATATTTTATAATTTTTGATATTTTGATATTTTTTTAACTATTCTTTAATTTTAGTATATTTCATATGATGTTTTTTATTTTAATTTTTGGTACATGCGGTATTTTTTGGAATTATTGATACTAATGGTATTTTATATTAATTATGAAAATTTGATATATTCCTTGAATTTTTTTTTATTTTAATATTTTTATGGTTATTTTTATTTTTTTTTTTTTTTGAAATTGTTGGTATTTTTTTATTATTAATATTTTTTGAATCTTTTAAACATATTTTGGAATTTTTTTTTCTTATGTTGTGTCACATAGTATCACAGACCATGGCCCAGACCCATCTAGATCTAACATGACTTATTTCCTATACAGGGTCGCACTGTGGTTCGCACCCAGGACGGACCGAGCGAGCACAGTTACCAGCTGGACGAGGGACTCGTGGAATTCGGCACCGCTGTCAACGACAATGACTTCGGGCGGGCCGTGCACTTTCTGGAAACGCTGGGGGACAAGCCGGCGGCGAAGGCCATGTGGCACAATCTGGCCATCATCGCGCTGGAGGAGGGCAACCTACGGGTGGCCCAACGCTGCTATGCCGCCCTGGGCAATGTCTCGAAGGCGTACTACTTGGCGGAGATGATCGAGCAGGCGGATGACTTTGAGCAATCCACTGGCAATCCGGGCATTCATTGTCCCGAGGTCAGGGCCAAGCTGGCGCTGCTCGGCTCCGATCTGCGTGCAGCGGAGCGGATTTACCTGGAGCAGGGCGACATCGAGGCAGCCCTGGGCATGTACCAGCAGCTGCGCATGTGGGACGAGGCGGTGGCCCTGGCCGAGCGAAGGGGCTATGCCCGCCTGCCGGAGTTGCGGCAACAGCACATGGACTTTCTGCTGGAGACGGAACAGCAGGAGAAGGCCGGGCAGGTGCTGGAGGATGAGGGGGAGCTGCAGCAGGCCATGTCGCTGTTCCTCAAGGCCAACAAGCCTGCGCGGGCGGCACGACTTGCTTTGAAAACTCCCCATCTGCTGCAGGATGAGCAGCTGATGCTGCAGGTAAGTCAAGTTAAAGAAGTAATCATGCGATCTATTGTGTCAATTTTTATACCCGTTACTTAAAAAATAGGTAGAAGGGTATATTGTATTCGTTGAAATGTGTGTAATAGGAAGAAGGAAGCATCTCTGACCCTATAAAGCAGCGGTGGGCACGCAGTGGCTCCGGGAGCAGCGTCTGCTCCAAACTTAGGTAGACACTTGTAGGGTTGTTGCTCTTGATGTTGTTGTACACAGAAAAAAAATCCGGGATATTTAGCCCGAATTCAATCCGAAACGATGTCAGAAGTGGGGTAATCTCGGATTTTCTTAAACCAAGTATGAAATACTTGATTTTTTCAATCCCAAATTTAATCCTGAAATTCTTAAATTCAGGCTAAACAATTTTTATTAATTATGATGTTTTTCTTTACATTAAAATTTTTTTTTAAACATTTTTATTTTCGTTTTTAAATTTTTTTATTTTTACAATTTTTAAAAAAAAATAATTTTTTTATTTCTTTTTATTTTTACCTTATTTTTTAATTGACAGGAGGAATTAAACCCATATTTTTTCAAACTGAACTCGGCGACTCTAACCATTGAGCCACCGGACCGATTGAAATGAGAGAGGCCAAGAGAGTATTTTCCTCTCGAGCTCAGCAAATGTGCACCATCCCATTTTAATCCCGATACAGGCTTGACTATTCAGCTTAATCCTGAATACATACTTAAAAAATGCGAGCTTAATTTAAGTATTTTATACTTGATTTTAGAATGGCATTTTTTTTCTGTGTAACTACTATTATTACCTATTATCCTACGAAATCGTAACAAGATCGGCCAAATAGAAAGGCGGTAATGGCCGATTTAAGTCTCAAGCAATGTAAGTGCCTAAAAGCATGCAATAAAAAATATTTTACATTTATTTAAATAAGTAACGGGTATCCTTTAGTCAAGAGCTTAACTATAGCCTTTTCCGCTTGTTTATTTTAATTTTTTTCACCCTAATGTCACTTTAAAATCCCCAGGTAACCGAGGGATTGGTGCACTGTGAGCTCTTCGAACTGGCTGGCGACATTGCGCATCGCTTGTCCCGCCCGGAGGCGGCGCTCGCGCTCTACCGCAAGGGCGGCGCCTTTGCCAGGGCCTTGGAGCTGGCGCGTGTGGTGTCGCCGCAGGAGGTGACCGCGTTGGAGGAGCAGTGGGGAGATTGGCTGGTCAGTCGCAAGCAACTAGATGCGTCCATCAATCACTACATCGAGGCGGGAGCCACGCAAAAGGCACTCGAGGCGGCTGTCGGGGCCAAGCAATGGCGCAAGGCCGTCCAGATAGCCAAGGTGCTGGACGAGCCGGAGCTGATCCAGCGCTATGCCCTGGATCTGTCCAAGCACTTGGCCTTTGCGGGGGATCTCGACGGGGCCGAGGATCTGCTGGTGCGTGCGAATCTCTACAGGGATGCCATCGAGCTGCTCAACCGTCATGGCAAGTGGGAGCGTGCCTATGTCCTGGGCGAGAAATACCTCAAGGCGGATCAGCTAAGGGAACTCTTTGTCCAGCTGGGCAGCAGCCTGGAGGAGCAGGGCAAGTACCGGGATGCGGAGAAGGTATTGATTGCGGTGAACGAGCCCGACCTGGCCATAGCCATGTACAAGCGCCGGGAACTCTACGATTCCATGATACGGCTGGTCGAGAAATACCACAAGGATCTGCTGGACAGCACGCATCTCCATCTCGCCCGTCAGCTGGAGTCCCGGGGCAAATTCAAGAATGCCGAGCTGCACTTCATCGCCTCCGGCGACTGGAAGTCTGCCGTGCACATGTACTGCTCCTCGTCCCGCTGGGAGGACGGCTATCGTGTGGCCAAGCAGAAGGGCACGGAGGGCGCTAGCCAACAGGTTGGTCTTGTTTCTTAAATACGCTTATTTTTTTCGGACGATATTTGGTGGTGATGTAAATCCAAACTGTGAAAATCGACAACAAATAATCGAGCTTCGATATTTTAACAAATTATACCGATGTATCAAGTTTTAACATAAAACAAACTGGAATCACCATTATCCAAAGATATAGTTCGAATTATGGAATAGTTATTATGGTTTAAAAAAAAACATAATTTAAATTTGTATTACTTTTTCAAAACTGATCTGGCTTTCAAGTGGAATTCCATTTTTTATCATGTTTTTAATCAGCGGTGGGCAAGCATGGGCTCCAGGAGCTAGCGGCTGCTCCCGAATTCAGATTTCGTGCCCACCGCTGTTTTAAATTCATTTTGCATTCAAATTTAATTAGTGATGTTGAAAAATTTTTGAGATAAACATTTTTAAACAAAGCCTTAGCCTTAGCTTTTTTGAAAATTCGAAATTTTAGAAGTAAGGTTTAGTTAACTTGAGGTCTAGTAATGTCTATAACAGGGACCGCAAATAAGAGTTATGAGAAACTGGATAAACTTTTATTTTCAATTTTTATATAAAAATTATAGAATAAAAGTTATTTTTCAATATTTATTTTAGCAGTTGAAAATAAAACTTTTTTTTCGATGTTGCTGATGTTGTTGATGTTTCAATATTTATTTAAAAATTATAATTTAAGTGTTACTTACAATTTTTATTTTAGCGGTTGAAAATAAAAGTTATTTTTAAATTTTTATTATTTTTACTTTAATTTAATAAAAATTTAATAATAAAAATTCATAAATAATTTTTATTTTCAATTTTTATTAAATTAAAGTAAAAATAATAAAAATTTAAAAATAACTTTTATTTTCAACCGCTAAAATAAAAATTTAAAGTAACACTTAAATTATAATTTTTAAATAAATATTGAAACATCAACAACATCAGCAACATCGACAACAAACTTAGTAGAGTTTACTTGTGTTGGGAGCAGCCGCTGCTCTCGGAGCCACTGCGTGCCCACCGCTGCCATAAACTGATTTTGAATTGTATTTGAATGGATTTTGATTCAATTTTGATATGCTTTTGAGTCGATTTGATTTGAATATTTTTTTTTTAAATATGAACATCCCTACTCTATGCTAGGTGGCCTACATGTGGGCCAAGTCGATGCCGCTGGAGAGCGCGGTGCGTCTGCTTAGCAAGCTGGGACTGCTGGACACGGCTGTGGGATTCGCCTGCGATTCGGGACAGTTTGAATTCGCCATGGAGCTGTGCCGCTTTGCGGGCAAACCGACGGATGAGGTGCACCTGAAGATCGCAATGTCGCTGGAGGATGAGGGCAAATTCGAGGCAGCCGAGGCGGAGTTCCTCAAGGCGCACAAGCCCAAGGAGGCGATCCTGATGTACCAGCACGCCGGGGATTGGCAGGCAGCTCTCAACGTGGCCGAGCAGCATCTGCCGGATGCCATCAACGATGTGCTCATCGGTCAGGCGGCGTCGGCGCTGGAGACCCGCAACTACCAGGACTATGAGATGCTGCTGCTGCGCGCCCAGCGCCCAGACCTCATCATCGAGCACTACAAGCAGGAATCCCTCTACGACGATGCACTGCGCATTGCCGAGGAACATTTTCCCGCGGCTCTCAATGATCTGCGGCGCCTCCAAGCGCAGCAACAACGTGGCCAGCTGCAGGGCGAGGACTCTGGCGGAGATTCGCGTGCTTATTTGCAACGCGCTGCGGAATTTGCCAAGCGCGAGCAATTTCGCAAGGCGGCCGAGTGTCTCATGCAGATCGATGCGAGCAATGCCGAGGATGCGGCCACCTTGGAGCGTGCTCTGCTGCGTGCCGCCGAGATTGTCAACCAGTTCCTGGAGGGCAAGGACGCGCAGGACTTGGCAGAGGCGCTGGGCCCACGTCTGCTCGCCATCAAGCAGATCGGACCAGCTGCTCAGCTGTATCTCGCGGCGGATCTGCCCAAGCAGGCGGTGGATGTCTTCATCCGTGCCGAACAATGGTCCAAGGTAAGGAGAATTGTATATTTTTTGAAAATGAAATGTATACAACAGGAAGAAGGGAGCATGGTTGGTTCCTAACTATATAATACTTGGGTTAGACCCCTTTCTCTTTGTCCTGACTGACTCACTGACTGATCTTTGTTTAGCCCAAACGGTAAGAGCTAAAAGGATACATTTTATCACAACATCTCTGAGAAGGCAGCATGGTGCGACCCTAATTATTACTTGTCCTAAGCTCCTTTCTCTTTGTCCTGACTCACTAACTGATCTTTGTCGAGACCAAACGGTTAGAGCTAGTATGATCAATTTTATCACAGCATCTCTGAGAAGGCAGCATGGTGCGACACTATCTCTATACATCTCTTAAATTGATTCTTTTCACTTTGTCTCAAACGGTAAGAACTAGAAGGCTACAGTTCTTATGAAAACCTTTGCTGATTTTTGAGATTTAGATGCGAAAATTACAAACTAACTTTTTGCGATTGTCAAAAACATACTTACCAAAGTTGGTTCAAATCAGATTACTATGTCATATAGCTGCCATAGGAACAATCGGATGCAAATTATTCTTTATTATGAATAACTTTTGTTGTTTTGTGAGATATCCCAACTAAACTCACAGATTAACTCTGCTTCTCCTGGAGAAAGTGGCAGACTTCGCATTTTCCCGCAAAATATGTATTTTTCCCGCATAATCTGACCTTATTCTCGCCAAATCTGGATTTTCCCCGAGAAAAAATCTGACCTTTTCCCGTTAAATCTGGCTTTTTCCCGCAAAATATTACTTTTTCTCCGCCAAATCTGGCTATTTCCCGCAAAATCAGACCTAATTTCCCGCCAAATCTAGCAAAATACCCGCCAAATGTGACTATTCCTTCGCAAAATCTGTCTTTTTCCGCAAAATCTGACTTTTCTCCCGCCAAATCTGACTTTTCTCCGCCAAATCTGTCTTTTTTCCGCAAAATCTATCTTTTTATCCGCCAAATCTGGCTAATTCTGACTCAATCTGACTGTATTCCTCTAACTTTTTTCCCTCCGTCTGCTTTTTCTCCGCCAGGCACGTCGTCTGGCCAAAGAGATCGACGCGGAGCTGCTGTCGTATGTGGAACAGCAGCAGAAGTCCCGCCTCAAGACGGAGGGCAATGTGGAGCAGCTGGCGGACATTGACATCATCAGTGCACTGGATCTGCTGGCGGAGCAGGGCCAATGGCAGCGCTGTCTGGAGAAGGCCAAGCAACTGAATGCCTCGGTGCTGCAGAAGTACGTGGCTGTCTATGCAGCCCAACTCATCCGTGAGGGAGATTGCATCAGTGCCTTGGGCTTGTATCTGAGCTATGGAGCACCGGCGATTGAGGAGCACTTCAATATCTATGCGAGAATCGCCCTGGACTGCCTGTCGCTGCGCGAGGAGCAGTCGGAGGGGGGTCAGGTGTGGTCACGTCTGCGGGACTTCCTCTATCGCCTGCTCCAGTCGCTGCGTGCCTCGGATCATGTCCAGGCCAAGTTTACAGCCAATGCCGAGCAGTATCTGATGATTGCCCATTACTATGCCACGAGATCCGCCTGCAGATCGTTGCCATCGCTGCAGGCCGTCGCCGTGCGTCTCTCCCTGTCCCTGCTGCGGCACACGGATGTCCTCCCTGTGGACAAGGGCTTCTATGAGGCGGGCATGGATTTGCGTCAAGCGGGTCGCGAGGCGGAGGCTTTTGTCATGTTGAATCACTACCTGGACGTCTGCGAGGCCATCGAGGAGGGCTCGGGCAACCTCGTGGATCACTCGGATCTGGCAGCCACAGATTTTCCCAGCTCTGTGCCCCTGCCCGAGGACATTCACCTCAAGAACGAGCCCCATCTGCACGAGGAGGTGCGCGAATGGGTTCTGGCCGTGAGCATGGATCAGCAGGTGGATCAGCTGCTGCCCAACGACGATCGTGGCTTGTACGAGTCCAGTCTGGGCGCCAATGACACGCCCTGTCTGCTCAGTGGTTACCCCGTGCGTGGTCGCCAGCCTGTCACCTTCCAAGCCTCCAACAATCAGGTCAACCGCGATGTCTGGAGCAAATTCGCGGTGGCGGTCAAGATGTCACCCGGCAGCAGCATCACGGACATCATTGCCTTTGTCGAGAAGTGGCAGGGCACGGCCAACTACGTGATGCACTAAACGGGACACTGAACTGGGCACTAAACAGGAAAATGCTGGAAAAGATTAGGCACTAAACTATAAAGCTGGAGAGGATTAGGCTGGGCTGCTAATACAGCAAAAGTGGTACTTCTGTTTTGGGAACATTTCTTTAAGAGTTATAGCAGTAAAGGCTTAATTGATTCAAATATCAAAAATTTCAAATTTACCAACATTTTCAAAATCTCATAACTTTGTTAAAACTTATCCGATTTTGACAAACAATTTCTATTTAATCGTTATTCGACTTCTGAATTAATTCTGCATTACAATTTCACTTGAAATATTTAAATTTTTTTCAAAAAATTTCTATTTTTTCACCCTTACACCTTTTTCAAAATTTTAAACTTTCAGAACTCATTGAATACTTATCCGATTTTGACTAACACTGTCTTTTAAAACATTATTTAACCTTTGCTCATTTAAAAAGTTTAAATTTTTTAAAATTTTTTAGATTCTGTTTTTTTTTTTCGTTGTTTTTTATGTTTACTCCTTTAAACTTTTTCGAAAACTTTAAACTTTCATAGCTATGCTAAGAATTCTATTGTTCATTCAGAAACCTAAAATTGTTTCAAAATTACAAAAAATTTTTTTTGTTTTTTTTTTATTTTTTGTTTTTTCCATGCTTACTCCTTTAAACTTTTTTAAAAACTTTAAACTCTAATAACTATGTTAAGAATTGTTTGATTTTGACGAGCAATGTTTTTTTCAACTATTTTTAGACATCTTTTTGAAAATTTTTCCTTTTTTTTAGTTTTTTGAAAGTATTAAACTTTCATAGCTCCGTTGAAACTTATCCAAATTTCATTATTAATACTTTTTTTTCCTTATTTGATCTCCAAATTGTATTTAAATTTTATGCCTTTGAAGTATTTTAAATCTTTCGCAAAATTTTGTATAATTTTACAATTAATCATATTTGTTGTCTATATTCAAACTTTTTGATGCTGAATACATATATACTTTATAGTGTCTGCCACGCCTCCGTCTGTGTCTCAAGCCCACTTTCCAGATGTCCAACTCTATATTTAAGTACAACATCTATACATCAATAATCAAAACAAATTTAAGTAATTATATGCTCTATTTAACCGTCAATAAATGTTAATTACAATCATATTTGTTTATCATATCTTATCATCAATAATTTTACTTTTGTTGAAAGTCGTCTCAAGCGATTGCGACCAAATTACATTTCAGTTTTGAAAAAATAATCATAATATATGTGTGTATATTAATTATGTAAGAACTAGGACTTTAACGCCTCTCATATCTTGGTGTGCAGCTGCTGTGGTATTTTCGGATATCCCATGCAAATCTTGTCCAAATCGAAATCTTGTCTCGGTCGACTCAGTGACTCAGTGTAACGTATTGAAGAGATCCCCGGCTGAGGGAAGCGGCGCCAAGCCGCCAGTTACATCCGGCAACTGGGTAAGATCGGGCAGATTCGATAAATGATCGTGGATCTCTTTTTGCAGGCCCAACATCTTGGCCAGCTTCTTCTTGTGCTCCTGCAAAGAGAGAAATACAAGAGATAGAAGAATTAATTAACTGCTTGGGAAATTTAATTAAAATAATTGAGCAAAAAGAAAACAAAAAATAAATGAAATACAAATTTAATGTAAAAATTTTAAGTCCAAAAAAAATTTAAAAAATCAAAAAAGTAGCCCGGGATGTCCAAATCACAGGTAAAAGCTCTATCTGCTAGATTACTAAGCACACGAATAGATTCCTCCTTATACAAATTTTTAATTGCAATTTAAACATTTTGTATTTAATTTTTGGCAATATTGCAGACAAGTAAATTACAAATAATAATGTAATAGTTGATAAATATAGAAAATAATATAAAAAAAATATTTTTTTAATGCCAGCAGCCAAAGCAATTGTTTATTGTTGGACCCACATTACTTCTGATAATACTATTAATTACTAAAACTCTTTTATCTTCTCTGATTGTTAACAGATTAAAATATCATACATTACAAATTTCAAAGACTGTAGCTTTTAAATTGCTCTTTGGTTGCTCCAAGTCTTATAGTTTCTAATATCTAGGTGCTCATGCAATCGGACAGACATTGTCACAAACATTGTCTTTTCTCCTCCTTAAACTCAGGGCTAAATACAGTGGCTCACAGCTTATTTCAACCAGCACAAAAAGCTTCAATTCATCTAACTAAAATAAAATCCTCATAAAAAGTATTTACAGAAAACTAAAGTTATATCATTGAAAATTATTTGAACATTTTTGAGTTTTTGTAAAAATCAAGTTTTATCCTCGATTTTTAGAAAAAAAATATTTTTGTGCAAAAAGTTTCTTCAAACAATTTTAATAGTGACTGCAAAAAATAATTTTCAAAAATCTCTTCGATAGTATTTTTTATAATTTTTGGTATGGGATGATCTCAGAAAAATTTTGTATGAAAAGAAGGAAAAAGTGGCTACAATAGAAATTTTTATAAATTTAAAAAAAAATCATAAAAAATATATAACATAAAAAATACGAAGAGATTTTTGAAAATTTATTTTCTTCTTTTTGCATGAAAATATTTTGTTTTTTAAATCGAGGATAAAAGTTAAAAAAGTAAATTTATACAAAAACTTAAAAATTTTCAAAAATTTTCCATATTTAAATAATGAGTTGATATAACTTTAGTTTTCTGTAAATACTTGTGATTAGGTGTGTATTTTAGTTAGTTGTAACTTAAGCTTTTGATTAAAGTTGCTTTTTGTGCTGGTTGAAATAAGCTGTGAGCCACTGTAAATCTCTTTTCCCCGCCTAAAACTCAGGGCTAAATACATTTAATGCCCTCTCTAAGCACACGTACATCCAAACGTTGCTCGGCCTGGGCCAGCAGCTCCTTCTGTTCCGCCTGAAAGTCACGCAGCATGGCGGCCAGCTTGGTGCGCTCCTCCATCTCGGCAGCGAGACGTGCATTGTAATCGTTCAGCAGATCAACGGCCTCGTTTACCTGCAAGACCAAAAGTATATAATAAAAATAGTATAACAATTAAAAGTATCCAGTTACGCACCTGGTTGGCCAGCAGCTTGGCCTTCTCCTTATCCTCCAGCTTGCTGATGCAACTGATTTCGGATATTTCCGGCGGCAACTTGGCAATTCGTTCCCTGACCAAGGCATCACTGGACGCCGAGTTCTCAATGCTGTTCAATGCCTTGATGAGCTCCTCGGGCTCCGGCGGTTCACCTAATGGCAAGTATGGTGGCGTATGGCCATTTTCCGTCTCTGTAGCTGGAGGAGATGGCTCCACAACAACAGCAGCAGCAGCTGTGGGATGATGATGATGATGCGATGATGATGTGCGTGATCTTTTTGATTTGGACAGACGTTCATCGTGCTTGCGTTTCTCGCGCTTCTCCGACTTCTCCGACTTGTCTGCAGCTTTGCTCGTTTTAGAGGCGACACTGCCATTGCCATTGCCTGTAGCTGCTCCTCCAGCTGCTGAGGAGGATTCCTTGTGCAGGCGACCGCGATAATCGGCAATTGTCTTGGCATCGTAAACGCCACGCTCCTGCCAGATATTCAAAATCCTGCCCAGACTGCCCAGCAACTTGTCCGATTTACAGTGCTCGCCAATGTGCGCAAATACCTTGGGCAGCACTGTACTAAACTCCTTGCCAAACTCCGGACCCTTTTTCTTGCTATTTTGGATGACATCGTTGGCCAAATACATAAATGTCAGTTTCTTTGGCTCCGGCACTGTAAAACAAGAAACTTTTGTTAGTCACTGTCACACATGTTAACTAATACACACCATTCTGTAACTCCCGCTGCCAGGTCTGCACAATAACATTGTGATGTTTGCGATGATGAATTAACCATAAGGACAATGTTTGGATGCTCTGCTGACTCGTATTTAATTCCGATAATTTCTTGATTAGCGCGGATTCCGTGAATGCTGACATTGCAGCCAGAGACTCGTTAACTGTTTCTATTTATATGCCCCCGACGTTCTATTTTCTTTTTCTCAGCATGCAACACGAAAAATAAGGACAGAAGAAAAAAACACACGGCCGAAAAAACAAAAATAATTCTTCTTCTTCCTTTTTAGTAATAGCTTAACAGCGGCAGACATTTAACATGAGCTTCGACTGTTACTTAACAGTCGGCAACTATATTTGCTCATTTGACATTTTGTTTTTTAAATAATAATTATGCATCGGAGCATGCAAAACAATTTTATTGCTGGTTTAATAAATCAAGTTGTCTATGACGCAATAAATAGTTAATTGGCGCTTAAATACAGCTTAACAGCTGTTTACCGGCGACAACTTTAAAGTTTCTGCAATTATTAACAGCAGCATAACACATTATGCTGATAACACAGCATAACATAAAATACCAAACTTATCGATAAATGTGGTGGCACAACGATAACAAGCAATTACTGTGCCAATCACAGCGAAGTACACTTTTTAGTGCTGCCAACTGAATGTAAATAAAGTGCGCGCTTTTGTTGAATTCGAATTTGAAAACATTCAGAATAACGTGCAAATCATAGTGCTTATCAGTTAGAATTCATCGATCAATCAACCAATACAATGCCATCAATCAGCAACCCGAACAAGCTGCAAACTGCTTGGCGCACGCTTCACACTCACTGATAAGCTGCGATATGAAGAATATGTCGACTCTCTTTGCTCAGTTGGTCGCGGAACTTCGAGCGCATTGGTCGTGTCTTGTATATATTGTGATTACCGTAAGCGAAGCGTGTGCCGCAACCGCAACCGTTAACCGTAACTGGCAATCGACGAATCGACGTCGCTTATCAGCTTTGGCAAAGAGTAATTTGTGATACCTGTGTTACCTCGTCCGTTTCTGGCTGTGTATTGGCTTGACGAGCTTAAGTGGTGTTAATTTTTGTATTTTATTGTATTATTAATTATTATCGTATTTATTGGCGAACGTGAAAGTGAAGTGCGAATTATTCGATTACACGACACTTCAAGTGCTTTTTTGTCATTATTCTCATCAGAAATTTACAACAGACAAGACCAAGAAGAAGAAGAAGCAGCTGCATTAATGTCCAGTTGCATTGACAGATAACGGTTTAAATTGTGTTTGCATGTGTGTGTGTGTCTGCATTGATATACGGAGTGTGTGTGTGTGTGATTTACAAACCATTAACGCTATCAACAACACATTAGACAAATTGCTAAATTAGCTGCCGCAACGCTCACAATTTGCGATACACTTGAAAAATGTAGCAGGAAAAAACAGAAGAAGTGCGAAGGTGAAGGAGAACACAATAAGCCAAATATTTGCTTCAATTACTCGTAGATATATTATACTCTCCACCAGTGTTGCCAATTTAGCTATTTTCCCGACAGATTTTGTGGGTTGCAACTGGCAAATGCGGGATAAATTGTAAAACAGCGGGTTGCGGGAATTTCAGCTACTTCAAAAATAGCTTTAGCTTTTTGAAAACATATGGTAACTTCATGTATTTTTATGCTTTACGATGCCACACTTAAACATCGATAAGCCAAAGGAGCATTACATTTTATCGTTTTTAACTGAAATCATGAAATCAATTGAATCTAGTCACAATTTATGAATCGATCGGTGATCTATTCAATTAAATTCCGTTTGAATGATGCAAAAATTTCCTTAGCCCATTAAGCCATGGAAATTTTTTAAACTTTTTTCCTCGGTCCCAAACAAAAATTATTTTAATGCAAAAAAATTCCTAAAATAATTCTATGTGATTATAAAAATTTTGAAAAATAACTTTGCTAGTATTTTTTTATGATTTTTTGAAAATTGCTGAAGAGCCACTTTTTGTATGAGAAGGAGGAAAAAGGGGTTAAAATAATAATTTTAAGCAAATTTTAAAAAGTTATAAAACAATATTAGCGTAGAGATTATTCAATTTTGTTTGCATTCCCTCCTAGAATTCTTTAAAGATTTATTTGCATCAAAATATTCCAAAAACACTGGATTAAATCAATAAAAATATCGTTTTACTACTCTAGCATTTTTTTTAGCTATCAACAAATTGTTTTTAGCTATTTTCAGCTATTTTCAAAGGCTATTTTGGCTTTTTCATGTCCCGAAGAGTTGCCAACACTGCTCTCCACACTCTCGGCCCTCTCTCTCTCTCTCTCTGTCTTTCTTTCTCTTTAAGATAAGCCCATTGACGGCTGTCAATCGACTCACTATTTGTGTATTTTGTTTTAGAAGTTTGATCAGATAATAAAATTAACTAAACAACAGCATTTTTCCCCCTTCCCCTTCTTAGCGCTGCAACAACTAAATTGCCACCAAAAATGTTGGAGACTTGAACTACGCCGCCGCGCAACGATTAACGTAACGATAACCGATAAAGAGCTAAAATGAATTCACAATTCGATACCGATTCCATTGACATTGACAGCAATCGCACGCATCCCTTTCGATCAAATATCGAACAGTTTCCCACAGCGCTCAATGAAAAGAATTGGGAATGGACTTATCTTGTGGTGAGTTACTCAATTCAATTTATTTTACTGCTATTTTTACATTTACAACTTGACAATAGCGAAAATGCCGCAACCTGGAGCTGGAGGAGTCCTATGACTTGTATATGCGTCGCCTGCGCATTGGCTACTTATCGATATTCATTTTTATTGAGCTGCTGGTGAGCTTCACACACGCTTTGCTCTTATTCACCTCATCGGATCTGACCTATGCCTATATTGATATGGGCGCCTATGTGGTTACCGGTCTACTAATGTGGCTAATACTCTCGATCAACTTTCGCAACGAACTGATCAGCAAACACACCTGGATTGTCTATGCCTCCTCCTGGCTAGCCGTCTCCGTCATGGTCTTAATGGGTGCGTTTTTGTTTAAACTCTCCATTTTCTTATTTGTTTGACCCCTATTTTTGGTATTTTAAGTATATTTTGGTATTGTTAGAATTTTTACGAATTTTTACAATACGAATGTCGAAAAATAATACTAAGAATACCAAAATTTTGATTCAAAAATTAGGAAAACTAAACTAGGAATCATTTAATATGGAAATAAAAATTAGGAAACCAAATTTCGAAATAATCGGATCTGTTCCGAATTCCGAAAACGAGTCAATTTGCCACAAAGTGAGTTGATTGCTGTTCCGAATTCCAAAAATCGACAATAAATGTCGTTTTACAAAACGTTTGCTGTAAAGTCACCGGATTTAAAAGTAAATTCCATTTAAAGCTTTAAAATGAATACCTAAATTTAAACAGTTGAAGTATTTTATAAAATCTAAACCGAGCTGTGCTGAATTCCACTTTAAAGTTTGTTATCGAAACCAAATCTCGCAATCGAAAGCTGCTAGAGTTGCTTCAATTGAATAACGAAATTCGAACAACGAAGTTTTAGTCTAATTTAGTTAGCTTCTATCTGCTATATTCAACATGAAATACTAAAAATGAATTTTCGAAACGTTTTCAAACCGAGTTCGAAAAGTAAAAACATGCCCATTTTGATCGAAATTGGGAACAGCAAATAGTAAAGCGTTCGTTTCGTTTTTACTTTTTGAAAACGTTAGGAATTCGGAACAGGCCTGAATGTTTTTAGGAAATTAAAATTTCAAAAATAATTTAGAAAAAACAATTTGGAAGACATAAATTGGGAAAATCCAAATTCAAAAATATCTTTTTCTTCGATGTAAGACAACTTTTATTTATTTGGCTTGTTTTTTTTTCAAACCACTTTCCGGTTTGTACTTAAATAAATCTATGATTTTGCTCCTTCATAGTAGTGTTTAAAAATTGAAATATTTCGGGATGATTGCGATTTTTTGTAAAATATTTTTAGCTTTGACTTTCATCAAAATATTTCCCTTTAAATTTGTTTTTAGTTGAATTTCCTAATTTATGATGCCTTTTTTTCATCCTTATTTTGGTTTCCTAAGTTTTATTCTTTTATTTTTGTTATTCCAAAAAGAATATTTGAAATTAGTATAGAGTTAGATTTCGAGTAAATTTCAGATATTGCATTTATTTCTACTAGATTATTATGTAATCTTCCACTTTCACAGATATCGGTCTGAATATCTACCACGCCACGAGCAACAATGATATACTGAATCCCATCTACGACGCCTACACTCTCTACGCCATCTACATGTTCATGCCCATTCCCTACATTCTGCAGCCCTTCATCCTGGGCATTGCAGTGACCATCTGCTACATCATCAACTACAGTTTTGTGATCACTTCCAAGGAGGACAACACAATCCAAATGCACAGCATACTCAAGTAAGCACTCTCTCGATTCCTAATCCTTTTTCCGATTCGATTCGATCTATTAACAAATTAATTTCAATTCCAGCGAAGCCATCTATTTGATCTGCGTCAATTGCCTGGGCATCTTTTTCCGCCTGATGCGAGATATAGCGCTGAGGACAACCTTTCTGGATCGCCGACAGTATGTGGAGGAGAATCTTTTGCTGCGTTATGCGCGAGATCAGGAGCGAAGTCTGTTGTTGAGCATACTCCCCGCACAGATTGCTGATCGACTGCAGGAAGACGTGCGGAATCGCATTGAGCGATCCAAGCAGCAGCATCAACAGCGCACGGGACTCCATCAGAGCTTCAACAACAACAGTCAAGCCCTGAAGCGCTGGCGCCAACCGGATCACGGGTGAGTATTCAATTATCCAACGATCATTTTTATACCCGTTACTTAAAAAATAGGTGAAAGGGTTTATTGTATTGCAATGTATGTAACAGAGAGAAGAAAGCATCTCCAACCCTATAAAGTAGCTGATTCTTGATAAAGCTGATTCTTGATCAGCATCAACAGCCGAGTCGATATACCCTAGTCCGTCCGTCGGTGTGAGGGCCCAGATCTCAAAAACTATAAGAGCTAGAGCAACCAAATTTGGCACACACTATTATTACCTGTCATCCTACTTAAACGCAACAAGATCGGACAAATAGAAAGGTGGTAATGGTTGATTAAAGTTTTTAAGCAATGCAAGTGCCTAAAAGCATGCAATAAAAAATATTTTAAATTTATTTAAATAAGTAACGGGTATCCTAAAGACGGGAGCTCGACTATAGTCTTTCCCACATGTTTTTTTTTGTTATTATCATAGAAAAATAAAAAGAAAAACAAAAAATATTAACTTTTATATATTTAACTTAAATTATCTCCTGAACCAAGCATTCAAAAATATTTATATTAAACATCACATGTCCTTATGAGACCAATATTAAGGATCCTACTAGATAATTGTTATTATTTTCCATTTTTATCTGATTTATTCTGTTTAATGATATATTTGTAGAATTTTTCATCAATAATTTATAGTTCAAAAGATATTCTACAATTTTTTAAAATTTCAATGAAATTTCAAAGTTTCTTGAAACCAAAAAATAGTTATAAATTCAATTGAAAAATAAAAAGTTTAGCTATAATATTTTGAAAGTATTAAAAATAAAATGTATATATTATGATACTATCTTATCTATGTTGTGTGCAAATTTTATCCTTCTTTGCTTAGCCGTTTGGCCTACGCGTTGATTCTTAGTCAGTCAGTCCGGACAAAGAGTTTTATACATACATATACATATGTAGATTTCATTTTTATATGTATTTATATTTGCCAGGACACTGTTTATAGAGCCGCACAAGGATGTGACCGTGCTGTACGCGGATGTGGTGAACTACACGCATCTGACGACGACGCTGGATGTGAAGAAGCTGGTGGAGGCGCTGCACGATCTGTTCGTGCGCTTCGACATTGCCAGCGAGGAGTACAATGTGATGCGGATCAAGTTCTTGGGCGATTGCTACTACTGTGTGGCGGGGCTGGCCAGTCCCAGTGAGGATCACGCCAAGTGCTGTGTGGATCTGGGACTGCGCATGATCAAGGACATTCGCGATGTGCGCGAGAAGCGACACCTCAACATTGACATGCGCATCGGAGTGCACTCCGGCGATGTGTTGTCTGGTGTCATTGGGGCGGCCAAGTGGCAATTTGATATTTGGTCCAAGGATGTGGATATTGCCAATCGATTGGAGGCCACCGGCGCCACCGGACGTGTCCATGTGAGTCAGCAAACGTTGCGACTGCTCGATGGCGAGTATTTCTTTGAGGATGGCACGGAAAAGGCACGCGAGGATCCAGTGCTGCAGAAGCACGACATACGCACCTTTCTAATCAAATCGCTGCGCGTGAGTATTCCCTTATTCCCAATCCCACTCCCAACTTGATGACTTGCACCATTAAACAAATGACGAAAGTTATAGGCCCCCATGCACGATCCGCGTCGTGTGCAGCGGGAGCGTCAGGCCAAGAAGCTGAGCGAGGCCAGCAAGTCCAACTTCATGTACAACTCGACGCTGCAGCAATACAATCAAGTACGTAACCAGGCCAAGCTGGAAATGTGCCGCGAGCTGGATAAAATGCCCATCGGTCGTATACAGTAATTGCAATTGATTCATTTCCTACAGAGATCGCAAATAAAGCTTAAGGTAAGGCAGAAATAAAGTTGGGAGCAGCCGCTTGCTCCCGGAGCCACTGCGTGCCCACCGCTGCCTTAAACTGTTGAGCCACATTTGCGATCTCAGAGTTACTCACTTGAAGGAGTTTAACCTAATTAATTGTCTTACCTTTAGGATAACCAAGGTGTGTCGACGCTCTACGAATCCCACACAAGATGAGATTGAGGAGGAAACGTTTCGACGCAACATCAGCTCCTTTTGTCTGCTCTTTCGCGTAAGGAATTGGGAAGTGCAGTACATCAAGGAGCCGGATGTGATGTTCAAGTACAGCATTGCACTCGCCTGGTTCGTCTACATGTGCCTGCTCACCATACAGCTGCTTAGCAAGGAGTAAGCAAAGAGTTAATCTCTAGAGATTGACGGAAAATTAATTACATAAATATTATTTATGGGTACCTCATACGAATTCCGAAATTTTTTGCATTTAAAAATTTAGGAAAAAAAAAGCAAGTACAAACTTTAGTAATCCAAACTAAGGAAGAAAAAATACAGAATCATAAATTAGAAATTTCGAACATCAGAGCAAAAATTGTACAGAATCAGGAAAAGTTTCGTTTCGGTTTTCCTGTCTTTAGGTCTAAATTATTTCGAATAGTTCTATACATTATTCCTTGATTCAAATAGCTCTGTGCCATAACGGTCGGAAAAATATATAGGCAACAAGCAACCATCTAATATCTCTAATCAAAGCATACGACGAACACGAAAAATTAAAAAATTACGTGAAGACCCTATTGATTTTAAAATAAATGGTTTGCGCCCTTACCGAATAAATACCACATGCTCTGGCAATCGAAGTCCTGATTTTGAAATTAATGATTCGACAGATGTTGTATTTTTGCTAATAGGAAATAAATCAAAAGCCGAAATCAAAAATATTTTTATTAAAAGTCGCGCGATTTTGAATAAAATATTTTTGATTTTGGCTTTTCCCAATTTTTGTTTTCCCCATTTTTATTTTCCCAATTTTTGTCTTCCTAAGTTTTGTTTTCGAAATTTTGTCTTCCCAATAATGGATTCCTAATAACTGTGTTCCTAATTTCAGATTCGATATTTTGGATTCCTAATAACTGTATTCCTAATTTTGTAACTCTTATTTTTTCATTCGAATTTTCGTATTTTGAGTAATATTTTTCGACATTCGTATATAGTAGTAAAATCTTATTTATGATCTATGATTTATGCAGTCCCAAATATCATTATTGGATCATTGATGGCATCACCATTTGCCTGCTTAGCAGCTTGCTGATCGTCTCCTGGTACAAGAAGCTCTGGATTATGTATGCCTCCGAGACGGATCAGTCGCGTCCTCAGGCCAAATTGAGCAGGTTTCTCTACAGGATGTCCGACTACATGCAATGCAATATTGTTCTGCGCATTGTCGTGTATTTTCTAATCATTGCCTCCTATTGTGCTGTGGCTGCCATGCAAGTGGTAAACAGAACACTTAAATCTAAATTTCAATTAATTTCACTGATTAATTTCCATTTGCTTCCACAGATTGATTGTGGACCCAGGGAGGATGTTGTGGAAGATGACGATGGGATTATGAAGCCAGTGCCATATACGTTTGAGGAGCGTGTGAATTGCTTTCATCCCTGGGTAAATTCCGACAACATTTTGAGCAACAATCAATCTTTAATCAATCCTTGTTTAGATTCTCACCAATTGCATGACGCTGGTTATCGGCACATCCTTTCTCTTCACACGCATCCCATTTATTGTGAAGACCTCGGTGGCTGTCGTCATCACCGTGACGTATGCGATACTCGTAATTGTCGAGTTTGATTATATCTATGCCAGCAGTCCGTCAACGAATGTCAATTTGAATGCCGAGTATTCGCATATTCTGTTCATCTTTATCACGCTGGGCATTTTCCATTTGATGGAGCGACAAACGGAGTTTATCGCCAAGGTGGATTACAAGTAAGTTCAGTTCTTTACTTCTCGTTTCAAGCGACTAATGAGAACAGCATTTATAATTGGGCATTGCAAGTTGGAAGCGTCAGTTGTTGCAGAAACAGGATGATGCACTGATCACGAATGGTACGATCAAGGTGCTGCTGGTCAACATTCTACCTTCCCATGTGGGTGAGTTGTCAATCCACTTAAAGTTTTTAGCAGGCACCGCAAATAAGAATTATGAATGCTAATTTTAACTAAAAAATTAAATGTGAAGAAAAAAATTCCTACTTCAGTCGGAACTCTCGATATCAACAAAAAAATTCTATTTACAATATATAAGATATATGTATGTAAATCAAATTAAATTCTTATTTTGAATTTTTATTTAAAAAGTCAAAAATAATCATTAAAATTAAATTTTTAATTAAAAGTTGTTAAATAAAACTTATTTCTTATTTTTTCAATAAAAATAAAAAATAAGAGCTGTTTTTTATTTTATTTTAAAAGTTAAAAATAAGAGTTATTACGTAACTTTAATTTTTAATATAAAAAAGAAAAGTTAAAGTGAATATCTTTTAAACCAAAAAATACCAATAAAAAAAAATAATAAAAAAAATAGTATTTCTTATAAATAGTATTTGTTGGTATTTTTATGATTTCTAGTATTTTTTTTTTAATTTTTTGGTTCCAAAGATATTTACTTTAACTTTTATTTTTGATTTTAAAAAAATAAAAGTTACGAAATAACTCTTATTTGTAATTTTTAAAAACAAAACCAAAAAACCTCTTTTTTTTATTTTTTTGGAATTAAAATTTAATTAATTTAATTTAATTAAAATTAAATTTAATTAATTAATGACTTTTTTAATAAAAATTCAAAATCATTGTTATTTCGTAACTTTAAAATACAAGTTTAAAAATAATTGTTTATTTGCAATTTTTATTTTAAAACTTATAACAGTTACGGTTTCTGGTATTTAGACATGTTCTACGATAAAATTGTCTCAGCTATGTTATGTGAAAAGTACAGCTTTCTAGGTCTGACCGTTTGGTCTACAAATAGTTTTAAAAATTTAACTAAATTACTTTCGAAATTCTCACTTTAGCGGAATTCTATCTGTCGAACCAGCTGCAGAACGAGCTCTATTACGAGGAGTACGACAATGTGGCGGTTATGTTTGCCTCCATTAAGAACTTTGATACGGATAAAATAGGATTACGCGTTCTCAACGAGATTATCTGCGATTTTGACGATGTGGTAAGTGTTCCCCAGTGGAAGTATGATCTTCTTTTAATCACATTTCCATTGCAGCTCAACAAATACTCGCACAACTTTCGCGTGGAGAAGATCAAGGTGGCCAACTGGACATATATGGCGGCCTGCGGACTGGACGCCACACGATCCAAGCAGGTAAATGCGCCACAGGTCAAGTTTCGCAATGTCTCGCTGATGCCGAACGGACGGCGGAGTCAGTATCGCACCTCGGGATCGGAGCAAGTGCAGCGCGTTCCTTTTGGCAATGGCAGCACAATTGCTCTGGATCTGGAGCGTGGTCAGTACGAGGGCAATGTGATAAACAGCACGCCGAGAATGAGCAAGGAGGACATCGACAGCGAGAAGAGCAACGACGAAGTGATCAAGGTGATGGCCAACTTTGCCCTGGATCTAATGCGTGTCATGCGGCGATTCAATGCGGAGAACATGCAGTCGGAGTACGAGGGCAGCACGGATTACGGCATGCTTCGCATCGGCATCTCCCATGGAAGGGCAATGGCCGGCGTCGTGGGCATATCGAAGCCCCATTATGATATCTGGGGTAATCCTGTGAACATGGCATCCCGCATGGACTCAACGGGCATTCCCGGCAAGATCCAGGTCACGGAGAATACAGCGCTGAAGCTGCGCAACTTCAACATACAATGTAATTACCGGGGCATGACCTTTGTCAAGGGGCGTGGCAATATTCCCACCTACGTGCTGGGCACCGATGACGAATACGAACGATTCCTGCCCAACCAGGCTGAGGTGGCACCGGAACCCGCTTAGTTAGAACTCTATTTTAGCATCCTTATGTACAACTTGTATGTCGCTGACGTGTAAATAAAAATCGAAAACAAACAAAAGAATTAAAAGTCATTTGAAAATTATATTTATTTTAATAATATATATAAAATCAAGATCTGAAAAAGATGTCCATACATGAAGATGAAATTGGGAGAGAGCATCAAGGCTATGCGAGGGTTTGGGAATGGAAGATCCTGCGAGTGAGTTGATCCCTTAACTTAAAGCAGCGGTGGGCACGCAGTGGCTCCGGAAGCAGCGACTGCTCCCAAGGGGACAAAAGACTCGCTGTTGATGTTGTAGTTGTTTTTAAATTAATATTAAATTAACCATATATTAAATGAACTATAATATTCTGAAAATAGGCCCAATGTGAAGAGCTGAATCTGGAGAATTGTTATAATCGGTATATAGAACGTCTGGTGGTGACAAATGTGGCGTTGTTTCTGTTCATCATGGAGCTGCTTTTGACCATACACATAATCATTCTGTATATATTCGCTGATGTAAGTTGAGGTTTCAAAACACAAATACACATTTCGATAATTTCTAACTTAAATATTCCTTTTGCAGACGAATTTCTTTCAATCCTTGCCGTATTGGCTCGTCATGGTCTCAATGCCTTTCATACTCCGCGTTTGTTTCATGGACAAGAATAAAGTGCAATATTTTCGATTGTGGAATGTCATGGTCAGCTGTGGCGCCGTCGCCTCGGTCACTGTAATGGGTAATTACTGTAGCAAATTAGATAGTTATCTATTATATACCTGTAGAACTTTTTATACCCGTTACTTAAAAAACAAGTAAAAGGGTATATTGTAGTCGTTGCAATGTTTTGTAACAGGGAGAAGGAAGCATCTCCCTATAAAGTATATATATTCTTGATCAGCATCAACAACCGAGTCGATATATGTACACTATTATTACCCAACATCCTACTAAATCGTAACAAGATTGGACAAATAGAAAGGTGGCAATGGCTGATTTAGGTTTCAAGCAATGTAAGTGCCTAAAAGCATGCCATAAAAAATATTTTTAATTTATTTAAATTAGTAGTGGGTATCCTTTATTCGGGAGCTCGACTATAGCCATTCCCGCCTGTTATAATTTGGAAACTTTAATTTTTCTGGCATTTAATTATTAAAAAAATTTATAAAGGCGATCACGGATATACAATAGAGAATTACCGAAATATTATTATAATAATTTTGAATAATATACTTGACATATTTCATATCTTGAATTATATCACAGATACGTTGGTTAATTTGGCGATCGTTGGACGCGAATATCGTGTGGTGAGCAGCTACGAGTTCGCGATGATCATCTCCGTGTACTTCTTTCTGCCAATCGGTTTCTATGGCAAACCCTATCTACTGGGTCTGGCTGTGTCTGTGTTTTACATTGTCTACGACTATTGCACAATTCCTTCGACAAATCCACTCAAAGTCTTTATGATCATTTGCTTTGCGATTTATATGTTGACGCTCAATGTGCTGATGATGGTCTTCCGCCTGGGCATGGAGTGTCAGTTGCGGAAGAAAGTCCTGAACCGAAGGCAGCTGCTCAATCAGACCCTGCTTCTAAAGGTAAGTCCTTTCATCATTATTATTATTATTTAATTATTATAATTTATTTTTTTTATTTATTATTATTATTTTTTTATTTATTTATTAATATTTTTAGAATATTTATCAATTAAATATTTTGTATACTAACTCCCTTTTCTTAGGTTGTCCTGCAGAAGGAACGGGACATGATCAATACAATTCTGCCTCCAGAGATTGCGGATTCATTGCAGCAGGAAATTCGTACTCGTATCGAAGATCAGCGTCTGTGCAAGAGTTATTCTACACCAAGGTTTTTATAACATTACTGCACTTGAAAAAATTACTTATTAAAAAAATTCCAACAAAATAAAAATAAAATAACACTAAATAGTTAAGAAATATGATACAATTCTTAATTTCAAGAATTATTTTAATCTCTTGAAATTGAGATTTTTTATAAATTAAATATATCTATAATTTTTGAAAAATGAAAAAAAATTTCGAAAATCGAAATATTATAAAAGAAAGAAATTCCAAAAAAGAGAAAAAAATAACACTAAATAATTAAGAAACATGATAAAATTCAAAATTTCAAGAATTATTCTAACCTCTCGAAATTTGGACTTTACAAAAATTAAATATATTTACAATAATTTTTGAAAAATGAAAAAATTTTCGAAAATCAAGAAATTATGAAAGTTATTAAGGGACATAATCAAATTCATAATATCTTGATTTTCGAAAAATTTATAATTTTTCAAAAATTAGTATAGTGAAAATTATAAATAAAATTGCATGATCTTAAAATTCGACTCTAAACTAAAGAAAAGATTTTTCTGGTTTTTAGTAAATACGTTTTAATTGTTAAAAATTCAAAGCGCTGCATTTTAAAAAACTATTTTACGATATTTTTAAAAATATTCTTTTCTACAATTTTTAAATCAAATAAAATGGGTGTGTTTTTTTCTCCCTTCCTTAGAACACTGTTTGTGGAACTGCATTCAGATGTCTCCATACTGGTGGCCGACATGGTGAACTACACGCATCTGACCACTCGACTGGATGTCCGGGATCTCGTCAAGATTTTGCACGCACTTTTCCTGAAATTCGATTTGGCTGCGCAACAGAATAACGTGCTGCGCATCAAGTTTCTGGGTGACTCGTACAATTGTGTCTCTGGGATTCCCCATTATAATCGCAGGCACGCCAAGTCGTGTGTCGCCCTCGCCCTGGAGATGATTCAGGAGACGAAGATAATGCGACTGCAGACCAAACAGAACATTGACATGCGCATTGGCGTTCACTCCGGTGAGGTGTTCTCTGGCATCATTGGACTAACCAAGTGGCAGTATGATGTGTGGTCCAGGGATGTGGACATTGCCAATCGACTGGAGACCAATGGCAAGCCGGGAATGGTTCATGTTTCCCAGGCGACGCTCAGCATGCTGGACAACGAGTATCAGTATGTGGATCGAGGTCCTTTAACCACCGAAGATCCCATCCTGCTGAAGGCACACATCAAGACCTATCTCATAGGTCCGCAGAAACGGAAAACATACTCGGAGTCATATCGAAATATGTATGATTACTCCAGTGAATCGGTGCTGTCGACTGTCCAGGACATTCAGGACGTTATCGATGTTGATCATGAGGAGATTCGAGCCAAAACCCATCGGGGCATGCTGGAAAAGGTCGAGCACATGCCCGTGGGTCGTGTTCAGTAAGTATTTCTCTATTTTTTGGTAAATATAATATTTATTTTTATTTTATTTAATATAAAAACACAAAATAAAAATGATAAAATACCAATTAGAGTTATATAAAAATAAAAATATTTAGTTTTATTTTACTTAAAGTCGATTGAAATACAACAAAAGTTAGTGAAAATATATAATTAAATTATAAAAAAATTTTAAAATAAACAATTAAAGGTCGACTAAAAAAAAAGGTTTTATAATTTAAAATAAAAATATAATATAGATTTATAAAATAAACAAATAAATTATATTAGAGTCCCTTATGGGAATTAAAATATTTACTTTTACGTCAACTTAAAAAAAAGGGTTTTAATAATATAAAATAAAAATATAAAATAGATTAGTAAAATAAACAATTAATTTATATAAAAGCTCTTTATGAAATTAGAATATTTATTTTTATTTTACTTAAAGTCGACAGGTTTTTAAATTTTAAATTTAAAAAAAAATTAAAATTAAATTTATATTTATATTTAAAATAGTTTTAAATGAATAATGTATAGATTATATTGTTAAATTTATCTGCTACAGACTGGCTCGCATTTTCGACTTCTCCAAGGAAACTGAAACTGGCAATGAGGATACGCTTTTCAAGTGCCACATTAGCTCGTTTTGGCGACTCTTTCGCAACAGCGACATCGAGTGGAACTATATGAATGAGCCGGATTATTTTATTAAGTACAGTGTATTGATGGTATTCTTCGTCGGATGCATGCTATTCCTAATGCACTTCATTCAGCCGTTGTGAGTGCATTCAATTCCAATATCTATTTTTTTTGCTTAATTAATTTCCTGTTTTAATTTCGTTTTAAATATCTATTCATAAATATTTATATTTGTATATTTATTACTTCTCCTATTGCGATTCAATTTCCTATCTTCAAACCTCAACCTAAAAATATTCCTATTTCCAGTTTAAATAACTCTTCTATCTTTACTCATATTCTAATTTTAAAAACTATATTTTTTTTATAAATACAATTTTTATGAAATTGGAAATCTTTTTAATCCTTTTCTTTTCTCAATCCTATTTCTATTTCTAATTTTGTTTCTATAATTTTGCTGTTAATTTTCCTATTTCCTATTCATTTCACAGTAAGACTTATTTGTTGGAAATGAGCATACTTCTGCTCTTGATCTTTCTAATCTGTCTGGGTTCATTCTACAAAACAATTTGGATACATGTGGGCATTAAATGGAAGTGGACCAAACCCAGATTCGTTCTAAGTCGCTGGCTCTTCCGTCTCTCCGAGTATTACGAGGAACAACTGGTCGTCCGCTTGTTCATATCATTCTTCTCCATATTCTTAGTCTATATTATGGCCTCGTTGCGTACGGTAAGTCTAAGTTTAATTTCCCAACTATCTGTATCTGTATCTAACAATTTATTTGAACGATCTCAGATCTATGTATCTTCAAATCTTCAATATCATTATTTTAATAGTTATATTTTTCTCTCTTTTCATCAATGACAATTTATTTTTTTATTTAGACATTTATTTCTTAATTTCAATATACATATTTACAAAAACAATTTTTCAAAAAAAAATTATTTGGCAACTCCTATCAATATTTTTTTCTTATCTGAATGAAAAATAAATCATTAAATTTCCATTTTTGTTTTTTAAAATTTTTTTAAAAATAAATAGTATTTATAATTAATAATAAAAATATACACAAAAATATCTCACTAATCCATTTATTTACATAAGTTATGATCTTTTTTCCATTTTTATTTTTAAAAAATTAATAAAATAAATAATATTTATCACTTTTTATTATTGGAAATTTTTTACATTAAATACATATCTTTGTATTATACAAAATTAACAATAATTTAATTTTTTTTTTAAATTTTTTGGTATTTTCAACATTTTTGTTATTTTTTAATTTTTATTACAAAATATGCTAAATTTAATACATTTACTTATGCTGTGCTCTATATATCTGAAATTATATCTGGATCACTCTTAAAATCTTCAGGTTCTGTGTGACCCCAATGAATTTGAGCTAAGTTTAATTGAGGCGGATGTGGAAAACAAAAAAGTGGAAATGCAATGCTTTGAGCCTTGGGTAAAATAATCTCTTTTGGAATTAAAATAACTCCAGTTAAAATAAATCTTTTTGTTTAACACACAGGTAGTCACACAAAATGTGCTCATGGTTCTCATGCTGTTGATCTTCTTTTATGGCCTGCCACTGGTCTTCAAAGTCGGATTGGTCGTCTTCATTGGCGTCTCTCACGTTCTGACCATTGAGGCATTCATTTTTGCCTGGCGACGCACACTTTCCACCAATATAAGTCTGCCCTCGGAATATGCTCATATCTGGGTTCTGGTGGCCTTTTGTTTGTTGGTTGTGCTCCAGGAACTACATTTGACCTACATCAGTAAAGTGAATTATCAGTAAGTTAAAGACTCACACTCATCATATTAAAAAATCTAACTTAAAAACAAATTAAGGATCTGTATGATTGGGATAATATTATTGGATGTGGAATTATGGAAACAGAATATTAATTTTTTAAATTTTATCGTATAAATAAATTTTGACTGTGATTATCAAAAAGTGAGGAATGACAAAATATTTAAATATTATTTCAAAATATCAACGTTCGATATAATTTTTTTTGCTGTCCTTTGCGATCTTTAAAATATCCTAAAAACTGAATTAATTTTTTTTTTCAATTTTTTTATGTAGTAAAATTACTTTTGACGCTTATTTTCTAAAAATTATGGTTGGGAAAAACTTAAAATATTATTTTTTGTGTATACTGCAAACAAGATATGCTTTTATTTTTATTTTAAAGTTAAAATATAATTTTTATACTTATTTTAAAGAATTAAAAAGTTTTTGAAGTTATTTAATAAAAAAAACCTATAATTTTTATTTTAAAATTTGTTCAACAAATATTTTTTCTAACCTGTTTTTTATCCATTTGCCTTTATAGTTCCAAGTTGCTTTATGAGGAGAAGCTCAGACAGACTGAGAATCGCACTCAATCCGTACAGATAATCCTGGCCAATGTCCTGCCCACCCATGTGGCCGACATCTTCCTGGACCAGGGTCGTGGCGAGGAGTTGTTCTATGAGAGCTACAACAAGGTGGCCGTCATGTTTGCCTTCATCGAGAACTTTCAGCCGGATAAAGTGGGACTAAGGGTGCTCAATGAATACATTTGTTGCTACGATGATCTGTTGGCCGAATATGTGAGCAATTTCAAAGTGGAGAAGATCAAAGTTATTGGCTGGACTTATATGGCCGCTTGTGGTCTGCGGCCGGAGAATATGACGGAGTTCTCACAAAGACAGCCGAAACGAGACAGGAAACATCGCAGCATCTTTAGAAGTAAGCACTTAAAGATCGCATAACCACGGATCTATTTGATTCTGATTTTGATTCTGATTAGAGATTTGTATCTTTGAAACATACCTGTTGAATAATGATTAGTAATCATAATCATTAGTAATTAGATTATTTTTGTTTGAAAGTCAAACTAATGATTAAATTACGATTATTTTCGGTTTTGCCCAATTATTTAATGATAACGATTACAAAAAATCAAAAATAATCTAAAATTAATCAAAAATAATCAGAAAAAATCAAAAATAATCGTTTTGAGTATTCGGATTTTTTCTGATTAATTTTAAGTATTTATGACTATTTAATAAAAATAAATTATTTTAAATTTTCACAATCAGAGTAGCCAAAATAATCAGACAAAATCCAAAATAATCCGAAATAATCAGAAAGTTTATTTTTGATTTTTTCTGATTATTTTTGATTAATTGTAATAATATAAGATTATTTCTGATATTTTGCAATCGTGATCATTATATAATCACAAATTTTTCAACAGAGAATAAATGGTCACTACGATTATTTTCAAAAATAATCTAATTGATTAGTAATTCTTGTCGAAATTTAAGAGGTATGCTTTGAAACAGGATAAACTTTGATTTTCAGTTTGTATCTTAAATATAATAAATAGTTAATAAATCTAGAGTTTTGAAATAATTATAATTTAACTATTAAAGCTAAGTATACATATGTGAATTTAAATTTTAAATTGAAATTTTTTTAATGAAATTTAAACATAAATATTTAAAAAAAATTTTATTAGAATCAAAAACAAAGTGTTAATTTTAAATTTATTGATCCTCTTATTTTATAACCTGCAGGAACTGGCATCAGCTTTCGTGCTGCGGAGGAAGAGGAGCTGCCCAGACGTCGCACCTTCCTGCCACGTTACATTCACCCGGAGCTAAAAGTCGACGACAATTGTGTCCTGACCATGCTGAATTTTGCCCTGGACATGCTGCGTGTTATGCAGGATATTGCCTTGCAGAACATGTATCTGGATTATGGAGGATCTATGCGCGGACAGCTCAAGATAGGTAATAGCTTCAATTCCCTTTAATATGCTCTTAGATCTTAGATCTCTGCTCTCTTAGGCATTTCCCATGGCCCCATTATGGCGGGAGTTGTGGGTCTGTCGCCGCCTCATTACGACATCTGGGGTCATCCCGTCAACATGGCCTCACGGATGACCTACACGGGCGTTCTGGGCGCCATACATGTCACTGAGAATACGGCCCTGATATTGCGTCACTTTGACATCAAGTGCGATTATCGGGGCATGACAAAAGTCAAGGGCGTTGGTGAAATTCCCACGTATTTGGTTGCTCTGGATGAGACACTAAATTTCCAGAACTATGACGATGCGGACTTGGATACGCTGCTGATCATCAACAATAGTACAACGCAAACAACTTCCAACGAATCCAGAGTTGTCTACATAGAATCACCGTCATCCGAGAACGATGATGAAGTAAATGGAAAGAGAAATGAGAAAGGCGTGGAAACGGAGCGCAGACCAGGAGGAACTGACATTTAGTTAACTTAAAAATGTAATTTATATATAATATAAATTATTGCATTATATATCTTATTGTTTAAACTAAACTTATACTAAAAGTTTACAAACAAAATCAAAATTTACATATTATTTGTTTAGATTGATAATTAAAATCATTTTTCCTGATTTTATTTTACATTTTTAATGATAACTTAATTTGGTCTTAAAATACAAAAGTTAAATACATTTTAGCCCTAAATTTAAATTATTTTTAACTTATTTTAATTGCTATTTAAAATCATTTTCATAATATTACATTTTAAATACTGAGCTAACTTAAATAACTTAATTTCAATTTAAAATTAAACAAGATCTTTAAGATAATTACTTTCTGACTTCCTAATTTAATTTTAAAATAAAAGTTACATATTTGTTTTACTTGCTAATTAAAATCATTTTTTCTTGATTTTATTTTAAATTTTTAATGCTAATCTAATCTTATCTTAATATAAAAAAGTTTAATCTTTTCAAACTTAAGTCTAGATTATTTTTAACTTATTTTATTTGCTATTTAAAATTATTTTAATAATATTATGTTTCATTTTTTATACAGAGCTAACTTTAAAATATTAATTTCAATTTAAAATTAAACAAGATCCTTAAGCTAATTAAGTTCTGACTTCCCAGATTAATTTTAAAATAAATAAATCGACTCATAAACTAAATAAATAACTTCTGTGTTTATGTTTATTTGCAGTATAAAATATGTTTTCTGATTACAGCGTTTATTTGATATATATATAATAAAGATATAGATACACATATAGAAGTTTATATTACATATATTATTTGTATAATACAGATGTCAGATCGAGTCACGTTACGGGATAAACACAATATTGAATGTGTGAGCTTCACTCAGGTAACTTGTTGTTGTCACAAATCATTTTGTTGTTTATAAATTATTAACTATTATAATTAAAACATGTAACTTTAACATTTCTCAATAAACAATACGAAAAAGAAAAGCACCAAGTTCTTTCTTTCTTTCTTTCGGGGGATTCTTTGTGTTATATGTTTTGTGCACAGTTTTGAGCTTAAGTAAATGAATAAAGAGTAGAGTATAGAGCATCTACTCGTTGGTAGTGCCGGAGAGCAGAGCCGTGTCCTCGGCAAGCGGTTTGCGCTTGTAGGATGGCTCAGTGGCCAAATAGACGACCAGACCACCAAAGATTACATACAGCACGCCAATGATGTTGGCCAACACTCCGGAAGCGGGCAGCGTCGAGTAATTGGCACCCCTGAAAGATATAATATAAAATTATCACAAATAAATATGATAAATTCAGAAAAATTTTAAGCCGAATTATGAGATATTCTAGATACTTATATATCTTTAATATTATAATATCTTAAATATTTAATTGGGTATCCTAAAAGATTATCAGGGGTGCCACAGAAATTGCTTTCGCTTGAATTTAACTTAAATTTGTATGAAATTAAAGTGAATTTCAAGCGAAAGCGATTTCTGTGGCACCCCTGTATATTTTCCATCCATTTTTTTAATCGATTTACTTTAACTTTTATTTAACTATCATTTTTTTCTTTTTAATTTATTTTTTTATAGCAGCTCAAGTTTTTGTAATTTTAATTGTATTCTTATTATAATTCTAAAAAAATTTAAATAAAATAAATAAATAAATATATACAATTTTAGTCAACTTACAGCGTAAAAATGGCCTTTTCGGTGATGCCCATGATAGCGCTGGCAATGGCCAAAACGAAGCCAAAGAGTCCGAAATAAACGTGCAACGGCATGAGGGCAATCTTATAGTTCTCCCGCATGCCCGGCACAAGAAAGGCCATAAAGCCGGCCACATATTGCAAGCCAAAGATGATGACGGCGGAGAGGCCAAGCCAAGAGTGCAGAGAGTACAAATTTGGAATTGGGGGATCGACCAGATTATGCGAATCAAAGACGGTCTTGAGGGCAATCACCGTTAGTATGAAGGCGGCCAAATGGATGCCAGCGTGGGTTAATTTCAATGCCTTCTTGCGCGTGGTGCGAAAACCGCGATACACCAAAATGGCTAAAAATAAAATAATATTTTAAATGTCAATAGTTGCACCTTCTTCCGGTCGAAAGAGATGTAAACTTACAATTGCCATACAAATAAATAAATCCAATGGTCATAAATAACGGATGCCAATTAAACTCCAGCTTGGGATTCGCCGAGCCGCCCAATCCGCCCAAATGTTGGCCAACCCAAGTGCCCACGAGCACAATCATCGTCAGTCCACACAGCTGGGTTACCACATACAGCACCTTGAAGTTGATCAGCGATGGATCCATATTGGACTTGTTGCCGTTGCCGTTGTTGCCTGTACGAAAAAAAGCCAAAAATAAACAAATTTAAAAACATTAAAAACACGTACATTAAACAAACAAATATCATTTCCAAAATTGCTGTCAAAAATAGCCAATATTCAAGTTTTCAAGAATGCTGGCAAATATTTTAATTAATAAACAATTAAGAGTGCTTTAATCGAGATATCAGACTAGCAGATACTCTGTAAAGGATGTTTCTGGGAAATTTGCAATTAAAAAGGAAATTTAAATTAATTTAACTATTTTTACAGAATCAATTTAGTTTTTACAGAATCATGGGTTCCGGGAGCTACCGAATTCAGATTTTGTGCCCACCGTTGGACTAAATAAATATCAAAATTATATTCCGCATGAAAATCAGTGTAATTTTGGAAAAGTTACGAAAGTTGTAAAGTGGTCTCATTTTTGATCTAGAAACTTTACAAGTCATTTTAAAGTGTTGCTTTATACTAATTATGATATAAGGAGTTAATTAAGCGTTAAAGCTTGAGATTTAAAATTTTTCATTTCCAAAAATCAAAAATTTGTTTAATTAATCTTCTATGCAATAATCTAAAAGGCTTCAACGGTAAGAGTTAGAAGGCTGACATTTTCACACAACATAGATTTGATGAAATAAAAGTGCAAACTAATTCTTTATTAATGATATTTGAATGCAGAATAAAGTAAGAGATCAAATCAAGATCAAAATGACTTCCCGCATAAAATTTGAGATAGTTTTCACAAAGTTATGCTAGTTTAAAGTCTGGTAGCCTATTGGTTTGTAAATATAAAAGTGAAAACATATTTTTAAAACTGAGAAATCGAGTCAGAAAATTAATTCTCTTGATAGTTTGGTGTGATTTTTGAAATAGTCAAAATTTATGTTCACTTTCGCATGATTTTTTACAAAAAAAATTAAGTTTGATTTATGCAAATTATGATATAACAAGTTGATTAAATAAAATAAATAAAATTATTTAAAATGAAATTAATGAAATTTGAATGCAGAATGAATGAAGCTGCCAATTCATGATCAATATAACATTCCATTTGGAAATCGCATCAGTTTTGACATAGTTTTAAAAGTAATGTAATTTTAAAAGTGCAAGTGTAATTATAAAACTGAGAAATCGTGTCAGAATCTTCAGTCTCTTAATTGATTGCAATTGCATTTTTGTTTTCTACACTTATGATCCATTAATTAAACCGCAATCTTGATGGCATCGGTGACCCGTCAGTTCAGTTACCACATTGCAGTCATATGATATCATAGCCACACAACATAACAAACCCGACAATAAACAAAACAAAAAACAAGCTTGGCTTGTAATTCCAGAGTTCTGTAGATTGATAAACATAGTCTCGATAAACAATGCCGTTGGCAAATTGAGAACTTTTAAACAACAATTTCAGGTAATTGTAATAAATCCGATTAGATTACAGACTATTTCAGAAATAAAATATTAAACTAAACACTTTGCGCACAGAAAGTTATTTGTTTGCCCAACATTTATGAGATGAGGCCTGAACACGATTTGTAGGTTTGTGTTGAGAGTTGAGTTGAGTGCTCTCTGAGTTTTTCTTATCAGCGGAACGTGTAAACATTGTCTGGTAGCCTCAAAACAATGATATAAAAATCGCTTTAAATAGCATTGTTCTATGGCGTGTATCTTTTGCTTGATAGTGTTAAAAAGGGAAGCAAGAGCAGGCAAAAAATTGCAAATGAATTAAAAATTTCTGCGCTTCTTTGATGAACTCAAAAGTGTGTTGTGCTTTTAGAAGCAAGTACGTATATGATATATAAAAAAATGAGGCACAAATATAAGAATAAGGCAAGAGCTACAGAATAGTAACTGATGGACTAATGTTTTTAAATGTTTAAATATAAAACAAAAACTATTTGTTGATTTTTATCAATTTATTGCACTTCTATTTCATTAAATTTATGTTGTGTGAAAATTTCAGCCTTCTAACTTTTACCGTTTGAGCCTCATAAATTTATTCATAGAAGATTAACAAGTAAAATAGAAAGTTAAAAAATATCTTCATTTAAATTTTTATAATATTATTTTAAATGAAAGCAAATATCTTTTGAAACTATCAAATATGATCTATTATAAAATTTTGATTGCAAATATCTTATTAATTGAAAATAAAAAGAATTTTCGATATTTTCAAATACAAATTAGATACAAATATCTATTAAATTAATAATCAATAATTATTTGAAATTTCAGCCTTCTAGCTCTTACCGTTTGAGCATTATAATTTGATGCATAGAAGATTAAAAAATAAAATAAAAATATTATTTAAATAAAAGCAAATATCTTTTGAAACTGTTAAATATGAAATATGAAAAATTTGATTACAAATATCTAATAAATTGAAAATAAAATTTGTTTTCCATATTTTTAAATGTGAGCTTCTGAAGTTAGCAATTTTCAAAAAATATTTACAACTAGAAATTTAAAATAAAAATTAAATACATGAATCTATTAAATTAAAATTCAATAACTATAACAAATATTAATATAATGAGTATTTAAGAATAAGAGATTATAATAATATAAAAAAAAATAGAAAATAAAAGTGTGTATATTTCCAGGACATCATATCCCCTCTTATATTTGATTCCCCATTCACTCTCAATTAATTATTCAAATCGTAGGTGAACTTGTTAGATAGTTAATCGAAACAAGTTCATGAAGTTGCTTGAGCAGAGATAAGTGTAAGAAGTTCACCTCAGTTCAAGGTAACCTTGGTCTTATCTCTTATCAGCTGCGTTCAATTCAAGTTGTAACAAGCAAATGATATGCAAATTGACAAACATAGTAGTGTCATGAATAAAATGTGGCACACACTTTGCAACTTTGTGGCACGTGCCACACGTTATACAATAATAAGTTTGGACTTTTTTTATTTATATTTTAGGCAGTGAAATTAATACACAAATATATATTTATAAAGATTAAAGTGCGCATTAATTATAATGGACTGTTAGTTTGATGTTGTTGTTGTTGTTGTTAGTGCAGCAAAGCGTTGCAACAAATCGTGCGCAAAATTTGAAGGTAATGAATGGCTCAGTAAAACGAGAAAGAAATAAACAATCTACATAAAAAGTAAAATTTTATGAAGATGCGACGACGACGACGGCGACGACTTTGGAAAAGCGTAAAAAGTCGAAGACAGCAAAAGTAAAATAATAAAAATAAAGCAGCGCACAAAAATGTTGAAAAACTAAAGTGAAATTCAACTTGGTGCGAACGTGCGAAGATGTTGATGACTCTGCAAAAGGAGCGAGAGAGAGAGAGAGAAGGAGGAGACAAACAGACAGTAGGAGGAGATGGAAAAGCTGGCGTAGGATTGCCAATGGCGTAGTCAACGGGGGGCGACAGAGCTATTAGTTTTGTCAAGCAAGTTTTGTTTATGTTCAAGCTAAAATTTTGTGAAACTTTGATCTTTTAACGCAAACTAGTATTCAGATTGATCTTAAATCATGGTACTATTCATGAATGGATAAATGAGCACAACAAATAAAATAAATAAATAAATAAATAAAATTATATTAAAAATCTCGCGGTTGTCTCATTTTCTTTAAAAGTACAAAACATATGAAAATTATGAATGGCTAATTGAAAGATTTCGGCTTAGAAACACTTGCGAAAAATCCATGAAAACTAATGAATACTATAATAATAAAAAAATTGCTCAAAATTCAAATTTTAACCCCTTTTTCTTACTTTTTACACAAAAAGTGGCTATTTAGCAATTTTCAAAAAAACATAAAAAATAGTAGCAAAGAGATTTTTAAAAATATTTTTTGCAGGCATTCCTAACATTTTTTCAGGAATTTTTTGCATCAAAATATTTTTTTTTTTTAATCGAGGATAAAAGTTGATGAAGTAGTAGTAGTAGTAGGTCGTGTAAATTCCGTTTGAACTACACAAAACTTTCCTTAACCCATTGAGTGCCCTTGGAAAATTTCGAATTTATGTAAAAGTCACTTTTCAAAACTTTCTTCATTCAAGGAGTAACTGCAAAAGAAAATTTTCAAAAATATTTTTGCTAGTATTTTTTAAAATTTTATGAAAATCCTAAAAATGACCATTTTAACCCATTTTCTTCATTTTCATGCAAAAAGTGCCTTTTTTTCAGTTTTCATAAAATTATAAAAAATACTAGCAAAAATATTTTTGAAAATTTTCTTTTGCAGTTACTCCTTGAATTGTTCCAAGAAATAAGGATGCATACAAACTTTATTGACTGACTGTATATTTAGATAATTATTAAAAGAACAGGAATTTTTGAACTTGTCATCCTCTGCCCCCTTTGTGAAAAACTGCCTACGCCCGTGGGATGAGCATTTGTAATGCAATTGTAACGGCATCTCTGCCGCTCTCCCTCTTCCTCTACCGATCTCTATTTATGCACTGCACTGCTTTCTTCTTTCTCTTCACACTGTCCGTCCTGCTTGTTCAGCTGTCTGTCTGCTGAAGTGCGTTTGGTTTTAACTTTTACTAATTCGAAACTAAAACGTTGAGCGTTGAATTTTTTAAAAGCCAAAGCCATAACATTATTATACATGTTGTTGTTGTTGTTGTGGTTATTGTTGTTGTTGTTGTTGTACCATTATTTGCGGCCGCATCGGCGGCAACAATTGTTGGCTGCACTTGTTCTGTTATTGTTGTTATTGTTGTTTTTTCCACTGGCTGTTGTTGTTGTTGTTGGTCAGCCTTGCTAATATTTTCGCCATTCGTTGTTGTTGTTGTTGTTGTAAGCTCAACAGGCTCGGCTTTAACTTCAATGGAGGTCGACATCGTTGTCGTATTCGACGCTTTTGTCGCCTGCGCCGCCTGCTCAATGTCCAAATCCTTTGACATGTTTACACTTAAAAATCAATACACGATTTCTTGTCTAATTTTTGTTGCTGCACGTTTATTTTGCATGCAAAATAGCAATAGTTAATTGCACAGCGTATTAAACACACTTTGTACACACGACAAACACACGCAATAAGCCACAAATATACAAATCTACCGCAATACAACCGAGCACCTCAAAGTGCAATGCGCAACTGAATTTCATGTTGCCGCTAAACACAAACAGAGCCGCCGACAGCGGCCGCGACGTTGGCAGCAATAAGCTTTGGGCATAGAAAAACAAAACACTCGCATGGGAGTAGCAACTTTAGCAGTGTTGCCAGAATCTAATTAGAAAAGTAGCTAGAAATAGCAGGGACCGCAAATAGTAATTATTGAAATTTTGTACATCAAAAAATCAAAAATGTTAATTATTTAATTATGCTTACATACTTTTCCCATAAATATAATACGAATGTACAGATAATAAGTTGGTTATTAAAATGCAATATGGGCTATTCCGAAAATTTTTAAACCAAAAGCAAAAACTTAAAAGTTATCAAAAATCAGCATTTTTTTAGTTGTTTTTTTTATATAATAGAATACTTTTTAAGAAATCAAATTACCATCATAAATTGTTTGGTTTCCAAATCAATTAATTTCCCTATTTGCCTCTTAATTTCAATAACTCTTATAAAAAAAAGGGAATTTTCAATGGCCAAAAAGTGGGAAAAACGGTCGACTGAGTGTTAAGCGCTTAGCTCATCTTAAACTTTGTTTTATTTTCTTTTATGTAAGATATCGAGCCCTATTTGCGACAATAACGTATGCGCCATTTTCCGAAATTTTTTTTTATGCCAATATGTTTATAAACACCACCCGCATCTGCTCCTAAAATATTACATTTTTATTTTATATATTTACGAAGATATTGACCTGTGAATAATATCGTAAGCGACAAATGACACGAAGAAATCAACTTAACGAAACCTAAAAAACTCTCTCCTGTAAAATTGCGTTTTGGCGCATACGTTATTGTCGCAAATAGGGCTCGATATAAACTGTACCGAAAAAATATTTAATATACTCGTACTATATTAATACAGTCGAACTTCCCTAACTCGAATCACCATTATCCACGAAAAAAGTTCGAGTTAGGGAGACTTCGAGTTAGAGAAGTAGAATTGTATGAAATTTGCCTAGTATTGCCACTCGATTTTGTTCGAGTTAGAGAGACTTCGAGTTAGGGAAGTTCGAGTTAGTGAAGTTCGACTGTAATTTGAAAAAGTTTGTGTGTAAAAAGTGTATCGTCCGCAATGTAACGTTCGCAACAGACAAAAAATAAGATCTTTAATTAACGAGACTACTTACATATCTTTATTTTTGATGCTGGATTGATATGGTCATATATTCCACTTAACTTTTTGTATTTGGATATTTTTTGTCTATTATGATAAATTCGCTAATATATGTATGTGCAAATGCACGTTAACCTCAAATCGACTTTCATTATTTGTAACGGCCGCAACGGAACTTTCAGCAAGCCTTAATTTTTTTTTCAAAAACGTTAGGGCTTTTATCTTAAAATTGGTTTAAGAGTACTCACAATGAAATGCATTTTCAAGAAAATTTCATTAAAATTCACCAACGCGAACTGTATCAGTTTAAACATGAAAATTTGGGTGCAAATGTAACGTTCGCAACTCTGGATTAGCCCATATTTTTTTTATCTTATTCTAGGAAGCATCACAGATATTTCATCAATATCTTAATACTGCTTTAATAAATTGTAATATTTAAATACAAATAAAATAGCTAAGGTCACAACACTGACTATTCAAATGCTTGAAGTGTCTGCTTATTATAATTAATTAACAATTATATAATTAATGTCTGAAATTTTTAATGCAATTTTATGATGAGCATCTGAAGTTCAAGCAAAAAGCTTTGAAGATGGAATTAAGCTCGCATGGGAGTAGCAGCTTTTATTAGAGCTTTCATCTGCCATATGCTTGTAAAGTGTCTGCGAGTTATTAGAAATAAGTGTTTAAATTTATAATGCATTTTTTAAAGCTATGTGCACAGTGTTGGCTAATAATTGTGACTTATTAAAAATCGCATGCAATTGCTTAAATCACTTTTGTTGTTGTTGTTGTTATTATTCTTGTTGTTGTTATTTATATTAGAGATGGGCATGGGCCGTGCCGTGTCCGTGCCGTGCCGTGCCTATTTAAAAAAAATCCGTGTTGGGCCGTGTTAGGCCCCTTATTAAAAATTGCCGTGTTTTACCGTGCCAAAGTCGGTAGGCACGGTAGGCACGGGAGGCACGGGAGGCACGGTAGGCACGGTACAGATTTTGAGCTTAAATATGGTACTTTCGATAAGTTGGCGTAGTTTTATCGCTTGTTTGTCAGCTTGAGCTGTAGTAATTCATCAATGTATCGCACAATTTGCGAACACTTACAACATCGACAGCACGATTATAAATAAAAAATAAGGACGCCACGATGACAAAAATGAATAAAGATAATTTACAAACTGAATTTACAAGCACCCGTGTTTGGCCGTGCCGTGCCGTGCCTATTTAGAAAAATCCCGTGTTGGGCCGTGTTGGGCCTCAGTTTTTACCAGCCGTGCTTGGGCCGTGCCGTGCCTCAAAAAGGAGGCCCATGCCCATCTCTAATTTATATTATTGGTATGCAAGAAACGCACAACGAGGTGGGGGCGGGGGGGATTACAGGGTGCAAAATGCGCATTCCATTGACTCTATTGAAATTCTTTCTGAGCTGCATTTCAATTAATAAATTGTCTAGTTAATAACATGTTTTGTGCATAATAATTGCACCTGACACTCCCTCCCACTCGCACTTGCTGACACTTACCTAGCGAGAAGAGCATCGCGTTTGTTTTGTTTTGTTTCCTTTTTTTTGCGACTGTTATTCGTATAGAATTTTAAACGTTCTATATTTTGCAGATTTTTATAATTTTCAATAATTTTTATTTAATATATTTCGTTTTTGTACAGCCTCTGATGCTAACTTGTTGAGCAATTTGTGTTTTATGCAGGATTTAACTTTTTCTGAACTCTTCCATATGGATGCAGCGAAAATATCTGCAAAGGCAGCGACGGCGACAGCGACGCCTCCGCATTTCCCCTTAAAAGCTTTGCATACAAAGCTTTTCGATAAAAGCACACAGCGTGTGCTTAATACTAACACAGGCAGCAATACACACACGCACACAGATACACACGCATACTGTGAACCACTTGTTGGATATTTATGATACACTCATTCTATTCTTTTGTTTAATTTTTGTACTTTCAAAACTTGGCCAACAATTTCAACAAGTGTAAATAAATACTTACAGTTTTTGTATATGCGACAATTAACTGTAAATTCTGCCACGCGACAGCCGAAAAGAAACACAAGAATGCCGCTATGAAAGAGAACCACAACTGAACGTAGTATAAAGAAAAAACCACAACAATTTCGACAGCATCGCGCCGCCAGCGTCGCAGTCGGCGTCAACGTTAACGTTGGCTTTGCTATCGCGGCGTCAACATCAAAAGTAAACAATCAAAGATCACATAGTAAACAGCGTGCGAGACATTGGCCGCTTATCAGCGATAACAACAAGAGGAAGACTAGTTCAAGGTTACACTTTCCCCTAATCGGATTTGTAATCGATCTACCCCGCTGCATAAATTATTGTTGCTGTTATTGTTTACTCATTTGGAAAATGAGCGGCTATATCAAATGTCATCTGTGCGATATTTAGGTATCGCAAAAGCAGCAAATTATCGATAGCTCAGCTGTGACGATTCACGGCAGTGTTGCTAGCAGTGATGCCAAATACTTTTCGAAGAAAAAGACAAAACGGCCAAAGACAACAGGAGAAATAAAAAGCTGAAAAACTTAAAAATAAACAAAAACATGCAAAACTTTTTCTATTATTGTTTTTAATTTAAAAGTTTTAAAGCATCTTCAATGATTTTTTTCGGCATTTTCTTTGTCATTAAACTTCGCCCATGGTGTCTATATCTTTAGGCAAGGCAATTTATTCGTATGGCAACAAGTTTTGTGTCGACGCAAGCCGTACCTGCAAATGATAAAATATACAAATATACAGATAGAAGATGTTTGAGACTTTTTCCGGCTGGAGCAGTTAAGAACCAGACAAGTCTATCCGAAAAAAGGCCAAATTGGCATCACTGTTCTCAATTGTGTGCCACACTAATACAGCTGTGCGATATAAATATCGATAACTGAAGTGCGACAATAAGTACATCGCTAAAAACAGACAACAATAAGAATTGCAGTTGAATTTTTATTTTGGGTGCCAACTGAATGCAACATGCTTTCCAATTTGATTGTGACCAATCAGAAGGTCGTTCTAATAATTGGTGAGTGCATCAAATAAACATATATTATGGAAATGTGTGATAGAAAGCAATGTTTGCCTTGCAGATCAACTGAATCGCGAGCGAATCGCGTTAAAGTTCATTGACAGCCTGCTGCAGGAGCAGGGCAAGGGGGCGGAGGAGGTGAAGGTGCTGCCAATTGGCACGCAATTCAAGCACGTGGCCAACATCAAGACGCTGCTGAGCAGCAGCAACAACAACAGCAACAACAACAATGACAACAACACAGCAGCAGCAACAACAACAGCAGCAACAAATACAGCATGCAATGTCATAATGCCAACACTGGCGGATTTGCTGTGTTATCACTCCCCCGCCCACATCTTTGAGTTTATCAACAAGCTGCGACGCTGCGAACATGTCAGTCGCATCTTCCTCTGGGCCTCGCCCCACCTCCTGCCCCACGCGGACTCGGAGTACATTCTGGCCGGTTGCGAGTATCTGGCCGAGTTGATTCTGCGCCTGGAGACGGACACCACGTTGTCCCTGTTGTCACGCAAACCCGGCGGCGGTGTCAGCAACAAACGCTACTCGTGCCAAGTCTCCAAGACGGAGTTCAAGGTGACGCCGCTGTCTCTGGAGTCGGTGGAGGGTAAAGCAGCAGCTGCCACAGCAGCTCTGAAGCCGGAGGATGTCGTTAAGGCCACCGATCCCGGTGGCACCTTCAAAATCGAACTGGACGAGGATGAGGTCGTGGCACGCAATGCACTCACTTTGCCATACGAGCGGTAAGTGAGAGAATTGTTATACAATATAAGCAAAAATTAAAATCTATAGGGAATAAAATAAGGCTGAACAAAAATAGTAGAAAATGCAAAATAAGATAAAAATATTCCGAGCACAGAATATATAGAAAATTTAGTTCATTAAATCCGAAAGATCGGGGTATAGTTCTAGATCATAGACTGAAATTTGATAAGCATATTGCTATAGCTGTCAATAAAGTAATAGGAGTTTTCAAGGAATTTAATGATCATTCTACTACTAAACTTCTATACACATCTTTTGGTCGTCCGATTCTTGAATATGGATCATGTGTGTGGTCTCCTCAATATGAATCCCATCGTGCCAGGATAGAGTCGGTTCAAAAACAATTTTTAATTTTTGCTTTACGTGGCTTGAGTTGGAACTCGGAAAATCAGTTGCCTTCATATTCTAGTAGTCTTCTCTTACTCAATCTTCCCTCTCTTACTAACCGTAGAATTATGCTTGGAATAATGTTCATCCACAAATTACTGCTGGGTCATATAGACTCGGCTAATTTGTTAGATGAAAATACCTTCAACGTACCTTCTAGAATAACTCGTAACTTTAATCCATAAAATTTTAACATTGCTCTACTAACTGGGAATTGCACGAACCTCATCGTATTTTATGTGTAGATTACAATAATCTGTACCGTATGATTAGTTTCGAGTTTTCTCCGCTCACTATTACTGCCTCTATATTATCATGTTTAGCTAGTCTAACCAACTAACTACTTTTTAATATCATTTTGGTCTGATTGGAGTTTTCTGGGTTTTCCCCAATCCTAGCAACAAATGTTGGGCCAATCATTTTCTTTTTAATTTTCCCAGTGTTTTTAAACTTAATTTATTTTGTAATTTAAATATATTTATTTTTTAATTTTAATGCTCAATTTTTAAATTAAGTTTTGTGTCGGCTGCTTTTAGCCTGACAATAAATAAAAAACGTTAGAAAGAAGAAGCTTGGATTTTTCCGAGCTCAGTTAATTTTCTCTTCATCTAATAAAATTCTTTTGCATTTCATTTTAATTTATTTTAGACAAAATTTATATACTTTTTGTTAAATCCTTTTTTTGTTTTTAGAATATTTCTGAAATTTTTTTTAAGCTATATTTAATCGGTTTATCTTTTTTTTTCATTTTCATTATTGAATTTTTTCTATTTTTTTGTGTGCACTAATTTTAAGTTTCCTTTTTTATTTAATTTTTATGGTTTTAATTAGCCTTTTTTGTTTTTAATTATTTAATTATTGTTAATTCCATTTCCTAACTATACTCACTTGATTTGCTTTCTTTTTTCTGCGACAGCACCAGCGATACAGCAGAGGGCAACATTATATACACACCCGATGCGGATGACGATTTCGATGATGAGGATCCCGATGAGGATCTGTTGATCTAATCGAAAAACAAAAACAATAAGTGCTCGCACAGTAAACGGCAGTACAAATGGCCTTGGCTTTAAATATTTACATAGGTCTAAAACATACACAACAATTAACAAATAATGTTACCTGTAAGCGAGCTCAACAATTTCAAATTTCCGGCCCCAATTTAATAATGAAAAGCGATAAAGAATTTTAAAATCTTTGTTCTATTAGTTGAATAATTGAAAGTTTATACTTAAAAGATGATATACGATAAGTATATGTCCAGTGTTACAATTGCATCGCATAGTTTTTACTTAAACACTAAACAATTTGTTTTGTAATACTCGTCGAACATTCACACAAACACTGCTGATACTCTTTCACACCCAATCTCATTACCACATTTACATATATCACAACAATTTGATAAGAGAATAATTATTGGTTTCAAAGTTTGCATTAAATTTGCATTTGAGTTTAAGTTCAAGATTAAGTTTAACAAGAAGATAGATAGATGGGAAAAAAATGTTTTGAATGCCCTCGTCTTGAAGTTAAAGTATCGAGTTAACTAAAGGAACTATTTGTGCTATATTTCATAGTGTTGTTCTAGCTATTGTCAGATATTTTCAATATTTACAAGACTTGATTTATTCTACAAATTAATTGTCTCTTTTTACTACAAATTTTAAGTACATTTTTCTTCGTTTTTTTCTGTTATTAAATTTAACAGACAGGAAATGAAAAAAAAATATGAAATAATTTTGAGATTGCTAACTCTATTTAAAAATTCAAGAACAGATTATATTTCAATACTTTAATTTTTATAATAATGAAAATCAAATTTATTCCTGGATTTTATTAAATTATGTTTTAAACGAAAACTTTTTTTATTTCCAGAATATCCTTTCAAAAATTGATATATCTATTTAAAAATCCTAGAACAAATTATTTTTCAATCTTTATACTTTAATTTTTATAAGAATGAAATTCAAATTTATTCCTGGACTTTATATTTGTTTAATATTTTTTTCAAATTATATTTTAAACGATAACTAATTTTATTTCCAAAATAAACTTTCTAAAATTGATATATCTAAGGGTTTCTCATTCAATCAGATTATGTTTTCAAGTTTAAATTTATTAAACTGATAAAAACGTTGAAAAATTTACAAAAACTCTGTAGGGTATCAATATTTTGTTCAAATCTAAAACTGAAAATAAGTTATTAGTGAGGGCATTCATAGTGCATTGAGCGTAATCTTTGCTAAAAGTCTATCTAAATTGCGACATATATAGTACTATATATATATAAAAAGTTGGTTAAAACACACACACATACACAGACACACACAAATACATAGACAAAGAGGAGGGACTTGGTATTTACACAACAAAATTAATAACAAATGTGTTTCAATGGTAGCGTTTTCATAAAATGGCTTTAACAACTCCCACTTCTCGAGCGGATTCATCATCATCGTCGCTTGATCAACGCCTCCATATCGCTCTTGGGATCCAGGGCCAGGGAACTCCAGCTGGTATCCTGGCAGAGCGGCAGCTCGGGCAGCACGGCGGGCTCATTCACAATGCAAGTTTCACGCAGCTGAAAGAATTTGCCAACCAAACGATCAATGTGATCATTTAATTGTTGGCCCACAAGCTGAGAATTGGCCAACGCCTCTTGACGCAGCGCAAAGACATCGTCATCATTGTGCAGATGCTGTTGCCATTCCACGGGCAGCTCAAAGTCATCTGGCAGCGACAAGCCGAGTCCTCCATTCTGGGCCTGAGCAGTGGCAACTGTTTCCAGTGGCGCCCCATTGGCATAGGCCAGGGGAACGACCAGAAACTTGAGCTGTGCATAGATCGAGCTGCGTCCAATTAACTTGGCCGTCCAGATTCCAGGTGTGAGCGGTTGCTTCAGCAGCGTCTTCGAGTGATTGATGACATCGATGCGAGATTCCTCCACATGCAGCTCGTTGAAATCCTGCAGGCGTCCCAAGGGATCCAGCCACAGCAGCGTCAGGTTGTACGAGTGCCCAACATCATCCGTAGATCCTGCATTTATAATTTTCAAATTAACATAAAAATATTTGTTGATGGGAAAAAATAATAAAAAATATCAAAAGTAATAATATTATAATAATAATAATAATATATTGTTGGTAATAAGTTATTAAGATTTTAAGGAATTTATTCCCAACAACATATTTAATATTGTTCAACGCCAAAAGAAAAATGTTTATTGCATTTTATTTTTAATATAAATTCAATCTGAACTATTGTATTTTGAAGAAAATCTACGGTGGGTCACAGCTTAAAGTATGCACCCTTCTTTTTTACTTTAACAGCTATGTAAGTCAAGTCTTTACAGTAAAAAAAAAAAATTTGGAAAGGTCGTTTCAATTCCGTTTGAATGACACAAAACTTTCCTTAGTCCATTAAGTACCCTTCCAAAATTTCGAACTTATGTAAAAGACTTTTTTCAAAACTTTTTTCCTCGATTTTAAAAAAAAAATTTTTTCTGCAAACCATTTTCCTACTTTTCACACAAAAATTGGATTTTTAGCAATCTTCGAAAAAACATAAAAAATACTAGCAAAAATATTTTTGAAAATTTTTTTTTCTTTTCAGTCACTTTTAGAATTGTTTGGAGAATTTTTTTTGCATCAAAATATTTTCTGGAAAAAGTCGAGGAAAAAAAGTAGAAAAAAAACACTTTTACAAAAATTCGAAATTTTCCATAGGTACTTAATGGTTTAAAGAAATTTTTGTGTCATTCAAGCGGATAAGATTATTTTAAGAAATCTGCATTAAATCTTTTGTGTTAAAAGTATATTTCTTTTGAATAACTTCATCCACATATACTTATTTCCGTGGGATAGCTGTCAAAAAAATAAAAGATATCAAACATACTGTCGTCGATCTGTCTGCAAGTCGTTTTTATTAATATAATCGACATTTTAACGACGTTATAGTTATATAACTCGTTTTCACAATTTAATACAATTTACTCATTTTGTTTTATCCACTGCAAAAAGGATGAAACTCGGGTAAAAACATTGGGTTTATTAATCGAACATTCTTTATCCATTCCAAACGATAGGACCCCTATTACGGTGCTGCTACCATCATCATTCCTTATGGCCAATGGGCCACCAGAGTCCCCTGAGCATGTACTACTTTTACTGGATTTTGAACAAATCCACGATGATAAAAAAAAATCCTGAGGTATACACGGTAGAGCGGTCACATTAGTATACAAGAGATGATCTGAGTGATCGCCAGCTGTTTAGAAATATGAATAATTAGTTTGATACTTGTATTGAATATTACTGGGACATACCTTCAGTTCTTCCCCAACCAGAAACAATGGCATTTGCATAATCATAAGTTTGGCTTGGATCTGGCAACTTTGCAGGTTGAATATAGGCATTAAATTCCAAATCGACTGGCAATTTAATCAGGGCTATATCATTGATATGATAAACAACATCATGCTCTGGATGCCCTAGAACATTCCTTGGGGCTACAACCAGGATTTGTTTACCCGTCTCTTGCTTATTGGCTAAATTCAAGGTTCCAAAGTAAATAACGTAGCGCGCACTTAATGGGTACAATGGATTGTTATATAATTATTTTTATATCAAATATAAACTCTAGACTTACAAATTACTCGATGTACAATGAGCTGCAGTAAGGATATGTCTTTTGGAAATTATTACGCCACCGCAAATTGAAGCCGTTTTTGTGATATTATAATTAGGTTCACGTCCTTCAATAAATACTTGATATGGAAATTGCTTGGCAACTGCAGGGGATCCATTGATAATGCGTTGCTTAATCGTGGATTTTGCTTCGATATACTTTTGGCATAATACAAAGGCCAAAAAGATCAGCTGCCACTTGAATTGAGCCATGTTCAGCTTCAAACTTGAAGAAGTACTGACGATCGAAAGAAACTTCCGAGCTTTTATAGTACTCGATGTATGAGAATTTCTTTTTAGGATTTATGTTTCCGATAAGAATGATGGACAGCTCGACACTTAATTTATTGACATCTAATTAGTTTCCTTGGATTAGGTAAATTGAATTTGCAACCAATACTTTGTTGCAATCTTGAAAATTACTTTAGGTAACAGCAAAATTGTTAAAAATGTAACTAGCTTCAAAGAGAGTTGATCTTTCATCTTTACCTATATAAAAAAAGAACTCTTGACTGACTGACTGACTGACCTATCAACGTTTAGGCCAAACGGGTAAACCTAGAAAGATGCAATTTTCACACAATATAACTGAGATTTTTGCTATTGTGCAATAAGACGGCGTTTTGCCAAATTCGATCTGGAAGCTGGTCAAGATCGAGGTCAAAGTTCAGGAAATTGCTTAGTATAAGAAACTTTTTTGTTTCTTTAGATATCTCGACCAAACTAACCGTTAACCGGTATTAACCAATTGAAATTGGTAACCGTACCGAAACAAAAATTTTATATATTGTATCTGAGCCAAAAAACCGAAATAACCGTTTTGTAACCGATTCATGCATGACGGTTAGTTTCGGTTCAATCAATCATGAATTCCATTTTGTTGTTAATGTGTAATCCACATTTTTAAAACTAATTTTGGATTTTTATATTTAATTTGAACATAAATCCCATTAAATAGAAAAATCTTTTTAAAATTTTGAACTTAAAAAAATCAGTTTTGAAACTTTTTTCATTGATTTAAAATAAAAAAAAAAATTTTCAAAAAACCTCTCCCCGCTAGTATTTTTTATAATTTTTTGAAAATCCTTAAAATTTATATTTTAACCCCATTTTCTTCCATTTCATACAAAAAGCGGATTTTTAAAATTTTTTTTTGCACTCACTCTTAAAATTGTTTTAAAAGTTTTTTTGCTTAAAAGTATTTTTTGTTAAAAATCGAGGAAAAAAGTTGAAAAGTTGACTTTTTAAAATTCAAAATTTTTGATGGGTACTTAATGGGTTAAGGAAAGTTTTGCATCCTTAAACCGGAATTAAAACGACCTTTCCAAATATATTTTTTTTCTGTGAAGACTTAACTTACAAAGCTGTTAAAGTAAAAAAAAGTGTGTACGAATAAGTGTGGGTCCGAGTGTACACTCAGACCAACATTTATTCGTACACCCTTTATTTTACTTTAACAGCTATATTAGTCAAGTCTTCACATTGAAAAAAATATATTTGGAAATGTCGTTCGAATTCCGTTTGAATGATGCAAAAACTTTCCTTAACCCATTAAGTACCCATTGAATATTTTGAGTTCAAAAAAACGTAAATTTTTCAACTTTTTTCCTCGATTTTTTCCAAAAAATGTTGGGATGCAAAAAAATTCTTGAATCAATTCTAGGAGTGATTGCAAAAAAAAATTTTCAAAAATATTTTTGCTTGTATTTTTTAAAATTTTTTGAAAATTGCGAAAAATGCACTTTTTGTGTGAAAAGTGGGAAAAAGTGGAAAAAATGGGTTAAAATTGTCATTTTTTTTAGGATTTTCAAAAAATTTTAAAAAATACAAGCAAAAATATTTTTGAAAATTTTTTTTTGCAATCACTCCTAGAATTGATTCAAGAATTTTTTTGCATCCCAACATTTTTTTGGAAAAAATCGAGGAAAAAAGTTGAAAAATTTACGTTTTTTTGAACTCAAAATATTCAATGGGTACTTAATGGGTTAAGGAAAGTTTTGCATCATTCAAACGGAATTTGAACGACCTTTCCAAATATATTTTTTTCAATGTGAAGACTTGACTAATATAGCTGTTAAAGTAAAAAAAAGGGTGTACGAATAAATGTTGGTCTGAGTGTATATATAATTTTAAAAATATATTTATCAATGCATCCAAAATTCAAATTTCTGAATTTGTTGCTTTAATTTTATAATTTCTGTTATTTTATATTACAACAACAACACACAAAGGGCTAGAACAGATTTACAGCTACTTTTGCCACTTTTGCGACTTAGAATTCTCAACTGGTTCTAGCGTCTCAAATGTGACATTAGGCTGACTGGTCATTGGGTGATTTTAATTAAATAAATGATGGTTACACTGACCTGCAACTCCCTGATATGTGTAGCTCAGGAGCAGCTCACTCCGGGGTCCCAGCAGCTTGGCAAAGTTGCGCGCCACCTGCTCCTTCTGGTCAAAGTCCGTGGCGACCTCAAAGTTGCGCAGTCGCTTGCTGAAGCGCGCATTCCTCGCCAGCTTGCCATGCTGCACGGGCCGCACTCGCGTCTCCAGCTCCAAATGCTTGGAGTCATTGCTGCGCTGGACACTGAAGCGCACCAGGAATCCCTTGTACTGATCCCGATGCAGATAATGGGTTAACTCCAATAATTGTTGCGCCTGAAGTTTCGTTTGTTGGGCTGCCAGACGCATGAGACTGTCGCCCACAGTTCGGGCCAGATCATCGCCAGCTCCATGAAGATCCTCGTGATGATACAGCGACTGCCAATAGCTATGAAGATTCGCATATTCACTGGTATATGGACCATAAAGCCATTCCTCCAGCTGCAACAACACAGCCTGATTAATAATTGGCTCGAATTTGCGGGCAAAGAATAAAGATTTCGATTCGGTCGACTGGAGACGGGGCCAATCCTCGGGCTTAAAGTCATTGGGACTGCAGCCGCACCAATCCACAACATGTTTGTACTGGCACTTGCAGCCCTGTTTCCGCTTCCAGTTGGTCACATGCAGATTGTTGTCCACATAGCTGTGACAATGCCGCGTATTCCTCAATACAGTATGGAAAAAGGATTCCGCTGGCAGCAGCGTGTGCCGAAAGATTCGCAACAGTTCCTGCAGCAGTTTATCATCCTTGCTGGGATGCGTTACATAGTCCACGAATGGACGGGAAAGTGCCACCCAATCGCTGCCACCGTCCACTTGAATCCCAGCGGGCAATTTGCGATCCCCAATCCGCCACATGTGCGTGTCGCACTCCACGAATGTCTTGTCCAATCCCTGCTTCTGTATGAAACGCTGTGTCTCCCGTCCATGGCCCTTGACAAAGTTGCGTCCACGATTCGCACTTAGGAAATCCACCAGTTTATCAAGTGTTTTCACCGGAAAATCACTTTCACTCAGATTGATGACAAAGTCCCATCGCCAACTGGACTCCAGCAGATCCTGCATGCACTGCAGCAGCATGGTCAGCAAGGAGGCACCGCCCCAAATGGTTGAGAAGCGTTTGCGGGCCAGGCGTATGTTGGGAAAGCGCGGCTCCAGCTCCAACAGCTGGCGATACAGATAATCCTGACGCTGTGCGGAGAACGAGAAAGGTGAACAAATTAATGACAAAATAAAAATATCATCCGCATCATTATGCCCTTAGTTATAAGTCCGAATCCTGACCTGAATTTCATGCCTATTTTTGGTTCCTCATACGAATTTCGAAACTTTTTTAAGGAATTTTTAAAAAGATAAAAAAAAACCAAGAATAAAATATTAGGAATCCAAAGTTGGCAAGAAAAAATTAGGAATCATAAAATAGTACAACAATCTTTATCACGATTTTTCTACAGAGCTCCCTGAAATCATCCCTTTTCCTATTCCTTTCTAGAAATCCCTGACCTTACTAACTCTAATACTTGTATTATTACTAATTATAATAAGTATAATAGTATTATAATTAGTAGTAATTATTACTACTAATATCTTTTGATCTGATTGGGTTTTTCTCGGTTTTCCCCAATCCTTGCGATAAATTTTACGATTTTTAATTTTTTTATCATTTCAGTTAAATTTAATTTTAATTAATTTAATATTACTAATTTTAAATATTTCTTAGCTTTTACTTAAATTTTTAAATTTATAATTTGTCTTTGCTAATGAAAAAAAACCGACATCGAAAATATTTTATTAAAAATCGCTCGATTTTTTTTATATATTTTATTAAATAATTTTCGATTTCGGCTTTTTCTAATTCTTGTTTCCCAATTTTTGTGTTCCTAATTTTTGTTTTCCCAACTTTTGTCTTCTTAATTTGGAATTCCTAATAACTGTATTCCTAATTTCGGATTCGTAATTTAGAATTCCTATTTAATCGATTCCCAATTTTGTTTCTTCCAAGTTTTCGTTTTTGAGTATTATTTTTCGACATACGTATATAGATTCAAAATTTTTAATATTTATTGTTAATTCGCGCGATTTTTAATAAAATATTTTCGATTTCGGCTTTTCCTAATTTTTGTCTTCCCAATTTTTGTTTTCCCAATTTTTGTCTTCCTAATTTTCCTAATAACTGTATTCCTAATTCCGGATTCGTAATTTTGGATTCCTAATTATTCGATTCCTAATTTTGGATTCCTATATTATTTTTTCTCCGAATTTTCGTTCTCTGAGTAATATTTTTCGGCATTCGTATATAGAATCAAATATTTTCTCATTTAAAATATAGTGAATAAATAAAGTACATCAAAAGCAGCGATCAAAATATTGCTTGGCATTATAATTTATTTGAATTAAAAATCGAGCGATTTCTATTAAAATATTTTTGATTTCGGCTTTACCTAATTTTTGTTTTCCCAATTTTTGTCTTCCTAATTTTGGATTCCTAATTTCGGATTCGTAATTTTGAATTCCTAATTATTCGATTCCTAGTTTTTTTTCCGAATTTTCGTATTCCGAGTAATATTTTTCGACATTTGTACATAGAATCGCATTTTATGCCTATCATATAAAATTAAAACATTTAATGTTTGTTCTGTGCTTCAATCTACAAATGTCTGACAGATCAATTAGCACGAAATTATAAAACGCGCTTTAATTAACAAATCCGGTCGACTGTTTGCCTTCTTTTCCCGCCCCGTCACGCCCATCTCCACCCCTCTCCGTTCACTCACCGCATCCACATGAATGTAGTAAACATGCTGTGGGGCATAAAGTGCTCGGAGCAGTCGATGCACTTGCCGCAATGCGCGTCCATTTAACGTAAGCAAAAATGCAATGCGAACTTGTTGTTGTTCTCTCGGTGCCGGACTGCTGGCTGCCAGTTGGGCCGTGAATTCTGTGGAGGATTACACATTATACATATAAAACAATTAATTAAGATTAAGTGAATCACTTACTGGCAATGCCCGTTTCGTAGACATTCATGGCATAGAAACCACCGCAGATCTCCTTGGCATTGCCCAGACATTTCATGTTGCAGCTGGAATCGGGCAACTTGGCGGAACTCGGCGGTGCATCGAAGCCGCAGAAGCATTCGCGGCCATACTGCACACCCGCATAGGGATAGCCCGACTGCAGGCAGAGTTCAATGCAGCGACTGGGCGAATTGGACGTTTTAAAGCTGGTGAAATAGCCGGCGAGCAGGCGGGAATCCTTCTCGTCCCGATAGCAGCCCAGGGCCACGTTGGCCGTGTGATTGCCGGCGGGGCAGCTGCTCTGAAGCTTGGTGGCATAGAAGCGTCCAGCTTGGATGGCACAGGCAATGTGGGCGATATGTTGGCGGCAGTCTTTCGTCTTGGCACGTTGCAGTGCCGATATTGCTTCCTTGGCATTGATATCACATTCGGGCACAAAGCCCAGTTGTTTGGCCGTTAAGGCAGCAGCATTTTTAGGACTAGGATTAGGCTGAGGCGGCTGCACTGCGTCCAGTTCCGGTTCCGAGTCCGCTGCCGGTTCCGGTTCGTGGACATCGCGTTGTGTGCGAAGTGCGCCCGCCAAATCAATATCCAGCGATTTGTAGGCCAAAAACAGCTGAATGGCAATTATGAACAGCAGTATTAAAAAGAATGAACGATAGCGTCGCAGCCAGCGCATGGATAATCCACTTTGTTGCTGTTGTTGTTGTTGTTGTTGCTCCATCAGCAGCAGAGACAAGAATGGACACGTTTTTTGTTGTTGCTTCTACTGCCGCTTCTGCTGTTCCGTGTGCTTTCGCTTGTGGCTCTTATAGTTCTATGGCTGCGCTGCAGTGGCATGTCCAGCGTTTGTGTTGTTCTTGTGGACAGTTTCGAGCTTAAATGGCATGGAAATATATTTACAAATTGCCAAATTTAACTAAATTTCACTCAAAACACTCCCGCATATTTTTGCACTTAAGAATACTGATTCGATACTCTTTTATCGCAGCAAAGTATCGATACTGTGTAAGCCGACCACTGTTAAGCTGACAGCGTTAACTCGTTATCGATATTTCTTTTCATCAGTGATGCCAGCTGCTCGTCAGGACAAACCAACCAGAAAAGATGAATTAAAATAAAAGGACAGAAAATTAAACAAAAATTCAAGCGAAAGCGATTTCTGTGGCACCCCCGATAATTTTTTTTTCAGCTCATGTTATTTTCGCATTTAATAAAAAAAAATATTTCGTTTAAAATTTTCATCTTAATCTAGTGATTATATTATTAAATAAAAATAAAAATGTACTTCATCCTAAAACTATACAAAATCACTGATTCTGAACTGATGAAGAAAAGAGCCAAATCGAAAGAAAAAAAAGTGCCAGAGATTGCGCAAAAACGACAATAGTGGCAGCCGTGAGTAAGCTCATCTCTGCTGTTAAGACAGCACTGCCAAAATGAGTCGAAATATCGATATTAGAAAACAACATTATGTTAAAGGTATTAGCATAATGTAAACATATCAACAACAGCTGACTGACTGTGAGATCGTATTGTTTTTTTATTTGCCATCGTTTATAAACATATAATTTAAAGGAAATAAGCTTAATAAACATTCAGTAGCTGCCTAAACAATAAACTAAATAAAGCCATCAGCACTGCCAGTTATCGCATTGTACATTTGGCAACGTTAACAGTGTACTTGAAACAAACAAATTGCAAGATGGTTGATCCGAACAGAAAAATAAATCGAATGCCGGATAAAGATGTTAATTTCCTGGAGGAATGCGAGTCCGAGTTTGCCTTACGCTACACCGCAGACGATGTTGAGTTTATGGCGCATTGTGCCAAGCCCGTGCCGGAGCCACCGCTGGTCGACAACTGGATGAGCGGCGGAGGCGCTGGAGGAGGCGGCGGCGGCGGTGGTGGCAGAGGGGGAGGAAGTCCATATAATAACCGTTATAATGGTGGACAGCGCAGAGGAGGCGGCGATCGTGGCTGGGGAAGACGCGGCGGCGGAGGCTATCAACCCGATCGCTTTAGAGGTAGTATAAAAAGTATTTTCCATTAACATTATTTTAAAAAGGTTCATTTGCAGATAATCGTCGTCATAGGCATGAGGAATATCCGCGCAGAGATCATGGAGAGCGTCCATATGAACGCAGGCCACGCCAGGAGCCGCAGCAGCAGCAGGAACAAAGGGGATCCCCGATGAATGTGAGACGCGATTATGGCAACTTTGTGCCCGCCTCGAGAGATTAACAAATCGCATGTTTAACAGTGTTCCATTTAAACACACACACACACACACAGATATATGTACATATGTATTGGTATTTGAATGTTAAAGACTAGTGATGTAAATAAAAATCGATGCATCGGAAAATGTCGATATTGCGCCCATAAGATATTTAAAGGTCTGACCAGTGATGCCAATTTGGCCTTTTTTTCTGATAGACTTGTCTGGTTTTTAACTGCTTCAGCCGGGAAAAATCTCAAGCATCTATACGAAGATCTGGCTTTTATTTAGATTTAATTAAATTAAATCCAAATAGAATTCTATACTGCCAATTTTAAAACATTTTGAAAATGGAAACGCTTAATTTCACCTCTTAAAATGGGAAAATGTTGAAAATAAGTACGAAAAAATTTTGGTCCGAAGCAAACAAATATTGAAACTTTGCAGGCAAAAACCATTTTTCTATCATTGCCATTGTCGAATGCAGAAGTAGCGAGTTTTTACCCAAGTTAGTTTGGTAAAAACTAAATTTAGGAACCATCTAGAAATAGGCACGTTAAATGCTATTTTGACAATTAAGTAAATTTATATAATCAGGCCTGTTCCGGATTTTACTTTTTAACATTTAGTGATATGCATTTATTCACTTTGAATTAAGACTAAGTGTTTGAAAGTGATAGTTTTTTGCTTTATCAGACTTAAACTCATCAACTCAAAGTGATATTAATCCGCTGAATATCGCCGAAATGATATTAGAGCAGTTTAAAGAAATTCAATTCCGACAAATCTTATCGAAAGTGAAATTCGGAACAGGACTGATTATAACATTATTTAAAAAGTTTGGCCTGTTTTTCTACTCTTTTCCCCTGTTTTCCTTGGTTTGTCTTTTTTTCCGGAAAATATTTGGCATCACTGGGTCTGACGTATTGACAATCATCGATCTTTGACCTCGATAAATCGATAATTTAAAGAAACGTTGAATCAACAACACACACACATAGATTTATTGTTAATTGAATGTTAAAGACGTATTGAGACTGTAAACTTATTTGCTAGATGATGATGCTGATGATGATTATCCTGTTCCTTGTTTTTGTGTGCTCTATAGAGCAGACTCCGATAGATTCTCCGATTTATCGTCTGTTGTCGCTGCAGCCGACATGCCCACGCCCATGGCATTGAAGAGATTGGAGACGGGTCCCGCTCCGCCCATTTGGGACTTGTAGCTGTCCATCATGTTGCGCAGTGTGTTCACATTTATGTTGATCGGCTCAAAGTCCTCAATGTCATCGAAATCATCTTCGGCGGCACTGCGTTGTTGTTGTTGTTGTGCTGTAGAGTTGTCGCTCTTCCCGTGGAAGGATTTGCCAATTGTGGTCTGGGCCAGTTCCCTGTCCATTTGCTCCATGTATGCCTTGATGTTGCGATCCAAACGATAGTTATCCTGGCTAGTGTTGGACAACGCATCAAAATTACGCTCCAGATCTTCCTCATCAGCGTAATCGCTCATCTCGGAATTGGAATCCCAGTTATCCTCGGGTATTACAAAGTCCAGAAAATTGCGCACATGTGTGCTGTCCTGTTCCTAGTTGTGTAAATATTAAAAAATATAAAAATCAATATCAAAAATTTTTGAAATATACCGCTAAAAATAAAATAAAAAGTATTGATCAATATATCGAAAGAATAATTGACAGCACAAGTGTAAATAACGGTCTTATATATATATATTAAAATTGATATATTGCTCAAATATCATCACAATAAATATTTATCAATACATCAATAATCGTCAGAGTTAAGGTGTGTTCTTACTGCTTCACAAACGCTTCACAAAACAGTTCACAACATCACAAGGCAATGTGAACACTAAATGCATTGTCACAAAATGTGAACCCCATTTTCACATTTTAATACAAATTTGTTGTGAAGGAGATGGACATAAATTTGATAAAAACTATGTTAACTGCTGTTAAAGTTGAAGCAGCTCAAATGAACCCAATCCCATTGTAAAAAGCACATCGAGCAAGTTGGTCTTCCTTCACATTGTGAAAACATAAACTTCATAAACTTTTTCAACTGAATGGGAAATTGCAAAGTGACATGTCTTTGTTTTTATTCTTTTTGTTGAATTTGTGAATTGTTCAATTTCAAAATTTTGTGAACCTTTTTGATTCTTTGTGATGCTATGCGTTGCTCTGTCACATTGCAGGCTCTTCACAAGGCTTTTAACAATTGTGTGAAGCCCAATTTTTGTGATGCCAATGTGAACAGTTTGACGTGTTTCGCAAATCATCACAAAGTATATCAAAATATGTTTTAACATTGCGAAGCAGTGAGAACCTTGAACTGAAAATTTCATCTTTCTAGTCTTACCCGTTTGGCCTAAACGTTGAAAGGTCAGTCAGTCAATCAGTACAGAGTTTTTTTTATATAGGTATAGATGAAAGATCAACTCTCTTTGAAGCTAGTTACATTTTTAAAATCTTGCTGTTACCTAAAGTAATTTGAAGATTGCAACAAAGTATTGGTTGCAAATTCAATTTACCTAATCCAAGAAAACTAATTAGGCGTCAATAAATTAAGTGTCGAGCTGTCCATCATTCTTATCGGAAACATAAATACAAAAAAGAAATTTCCATGTATCGAGTACTATAAAAGCTCGGAAGTTTCTTTCGATTGTCAGTACTTCTTCAAGTTTGAAGCTGAACATGGCTCAATTCAAGTGGCAGCTGATCTTTCTGGCTTTTGTATTATGCCAAAAATACTATATCGAAGCAAAATTTACAATTAAGCAACGCATTATCAATGGATCTCCTGCAGTTGCAAGACAATTTCCATATCAAGTATTAATTGAAATACGTACATATTTTCCTAATAACACAATAGGATTTACATTCTGCGGTGGCGTAATAATTTCCAAACGAAGTATCCTTACTGCAGCTCATTGTATAAAGGATGATAAGTAAGTCAAGACTTTATATTTGATATAAAAATAATTATATAACAATCCATTGTACCCATTAAGAACGTACTACAATATTTACTTTGGAACCTTGAATAAAACCAATAATCAAGAAACGGGTCAACAAGTAAGTCCGTCGAATATTCTGGTGCATCCAGAGTGGAGTTTGAACCTATTACGCAATGATATAGCCCTGATTAAATTGCCAGTCGATTTGGAATTTAATGCGTATATTCAACCTGCAAAGTTGCCAGATCCAAACCAAAGTTATGGTAATGAAAATGCCATTGTTTCTGGTTGGGGAGCAACTGAAGGTATGTTCCAGTAATATTCAATGAAAGTATAAAATTAATTATTCATATTTCTAAACAGACAACCAACTATTCCCAGATCATCTTTTGTTTATTAATGTAACCGTTCTACCAGCTGATGAGTGTAAACCCCTTGTGAATTATTATTTACCACATTTGAAATTCTTATCATCGTGGATTTGTTCAAGGCCCAGTAAAAGAAGTATATGCGTTGGGGACTCTGGTGGCCCATTGGCCATTAAGAATGATGATGGTAGCAGCACCTTGATAGGTATCGTATCGTTTGGAATGGATCTTGCATGTACGATTAATAGACCTGGTGTTTTTACCCGAGTTTCATCCTTTTTGCAGTGGATAAATCAAAATCAAATTGTTTAAAATTTTGAAAACGATTTATGTAACTATAACTTCGTTAAAATGTGGATTATATTAATAAAATCGATTTTGCAGACAGATCGACAATATGTTTGATATCTTTTGTTTTTTTTTTCAGCTTTAGAGATTAGATTTATGTTAATTTTTATTGAAAATAAAAAGTAACAAGCGGAACAGTCGAGTGCACTCGACAGTAATACACCCTGGGCCTAATCCCCGACACGATAAATGGAAAATATTAAATATTTGAAAATCATTTGCATCGACAGACTGGGGGGATTCGAACCATGATCTCCCGTTTCGCTTGCCGAGCACCTATCACTTCCACCACTCCGCCACTTGGAATGATGCTGGCAAATTCGATATACATTTTCGATGTACAATCTGGCGGAGTAAATGTAAAATGAATTAATTGACCATTAATTCTATTTATAGAATTTCCATGAAAAGGCGTTTGACAATTTGTTAATATCTTCACTATTTACGGCCCAATCGGGATGAAAGTTGGGACTTAGTTTCTAAGCATAAACCTACACACGTTGGTGTAAAATATTGAAAATTTTATCTTAAAACCCTAAATTAAGGTGACCATCCCTGAGATTGTTTCGCTTATATCAAGAATAAATGTTGATATATAATATAAAGAGTTATCAATATATCGATATTTTAACCACAGACTTCCATTGTCTAAAAATATTATTTTTGAGCATAACGATAATTATCGATAAGTTTACCTGATCCTCGGCTTGAATGAGCGAGTTGCGCTGACACGCCTTGCGCATGGAGGGATTCTTCTTGATCCTGGCAGCACTGGGACTTGGCACCGCCGCCGTTTCCCGTTCCGTTTCCGGCTCCGGTTCATCATCATCCGAGTCGAGTTGAGCGCCAGCTTCCGCCTGCGTCTCAATGCCCTCAAAATTGGACTGTCTGTCCAAGAACTGAGAGAGCTGCTTGGTAAACTCTGCGGCATTGACATCGCCATTGGGATTATAGAGTTTCTGGGGACCGTAACGTTGCTGCAGCATGGCATCCAAATCCTCGGCACTGATGTTGAGCCAATCATCCGCATCGCTGGGCAACAGATTGTTCTCCACATCACGTGGCAGTTGCTCCTCGGACTGCTCCTTCAGCAGCAGCTCGAGAATTTCGGCGCCCACCAGAGGCGCTGTGCGAAAACGTTGCTGATTCGCCTTGAAGTGTTCCTTGGCCTGGTTCAGGAGACGCACCTGCTCCGCACTGCCTTCCAGATGATTGCCAAAATAATCCTTATTTTTCAGGCTATGCAGATAAGCACGCCAAGCGGGCGATTTGTCCGTAGTAGGATCATCGCCAGCTTGTTTCGCCTGACTGGCCAGGATCTCCAATCCACTGGTCAGTTTTACGCCCAGCAGCTGCTCCTTGTAGGACTCGGGCTGGGACACCGCGTCCGCCAGTTGCCAGCCGAGACGACGCTCGGGAATATATTGACTGTGCATCAGCATGGCGTAAAGACAACGTGTGAAGGCGACATTCGTGCGGATTCTCTTCGACTCTGGCGGAAAGTAACGCATGCTCCGAATCGCCTTCGTGTCCAGCGTGTCGCGTTCGCAGAACGCACGCACCGCCGAGGCCACCAGACCGGGTCGTTGCCTCAGCAGCTGTGCCGCATTCTGTGGCAACTCCACAATTTGCCTGTGTATGGAACTGTGACGTTCGGCCGCTTGAAATTCCCTCAATCTCGCCTCAATACAGTTTTGTATGTCCTGGGAGCAGCGATACAGCGTGGGATTGAGTCGTATGCGATGCACAGCCATCGACATGGGCAGCAACTTGCTCTGACTGGTCGTCATGGAGTTCTGTATCAGCTGGAGTCCTCCATTGACGATATAGACACGTTGTTCACAGGTCTCGGGACTCGCCCAATCGGGCAGCACATCGGCCGCCTCAATCAACAGAAATTCACCATCGGCATCGCAGACACGGGCTATCAAATCCTCTCGAGCTTTGCTCAACTCAGTCAGCAGATAGACAATAAACCATTCGTCGCCAATGTTGTCGCCGTAGTGTGTGACACCGTGCAAATGGGGCGGGAGCGCACCTGAAATTAAAATTAGATCAAGTTGTATTGAATGCAACATACATGTATTGATACAGTGAATCAAAAACGTATTGGCATACATATGAATAATACTTTTCTTATTGAAAATGTTGCCTCGCGAGTTCCGAAACTTTTGTAAGAAATTTTAAAAAAGAATATAAAAAATAAGAATAAAATTTTAGGAATCCAAAATTGGGACGAAAAAATTAGGAATCATAAAATGGGAATTTCAACCAAGAAAAATATTCAAAGCACAAAAATTAGGAAAAAAAAGGCTAAAAATTGGGGAAAGTATCTTTAGTTTTCCTGTGATTGGTTAAATTCTTTCGAATAGTAATATTAAAATTTTTAAAATATCTAATGCAAGATGAACAAGACATTAAGATTATTAAAATTAATGCTGGAGATAGGCCCAAAAACAAAACAATCAAAATTTGATAGGGTAGACAAGCGTATTAAATCGCTGCTCAATACATACGACCAACACAAAGATGAAGAAATTGTTGATTGTTTTAATAAGGTATATAAACATGTAGATTTTGAAATAAATGGTTCGAATAAATATCACATGCGCTGACTATTGAAGTCCTGATTTTGAAATAAAGGGTTAATGGCTTATGGGAAAAAGCCGAAATCAAAAATATTTTATTAAAAATCGCGCGATTTGCAACAAAAATTGGGAAGACAATAATTAGGAAAAGCGATTTATAACAAAATATTTTTTAATTCGGCTTTTTCTAATTTATTTCCCAATTTTTGTTTTCTCACTTTTTATTTTCCCAATTTTCGTCTTCCCAATTTTTGCTTTCCCAACTTTTGTCTTCCTAATTTTGGATACCTACTAACTGTATTTCAAATTTTGGTGTCCTCATTATTGGATTCCTAATTTTGGATTCCTAGTTTTTTTTTCTCCAAATTTTCGTATTCTGAGTAATATTTGTCAACATTAGACATTAGAATCAAATATTTTCTCATTGAAAATATAGTGTATAAATAAAGTACATCAAAAACGGCAATTATAATATTGCTAGTCATAAATTTCCATAATAATATTTGGTGTATGAATACATTTGTGATTCACTGTATGTATACGGTGTATGCACTTACGCTCCTCCTGCTGCTGCTCCTCCTCCTCTTCATCCTCTTTGTCGTTGTCTTCTTCTTCGTTCAGCAGACGTTCCTCGACGCTGCCCGTGCGCAGCTGCAGCTGAAATTCATCCTTGTGCCAAATATAACAACGTTCCGTGACCTTTTTCTCCACAATTTGCATGCAATCAACGCGTATTTTCTCCAATTCCTGACGCAGTTGCTCATCGCTGCGATCTTTTTGCTCCGTGAGCTTGGGAAATATATAATACTCCACGAAATCATCCTCGCGCACAAATTCCAAGTTGGCACCTGGCAGTTTACTCATCTTTGTCTTTCTCTTACTCCTTCTCCTTCTCTTTGTTGTCTGCCTTTTTTGGGGCGTCCTTTGTTTTGTTTTGATTGGTCGTGACTCAGAATCAAGTGCACAACGTGTGATTTGCTTTTCGCTTATTGTTTCTGGCCAAAAATAGCACAAATATGTTTTTTTCAATAACAGCTCAACCAATGGCACTGTTTATGGCTATTGCAACTATATTTAAACAAATTCTCATTTAATATTTGCCAAAAAAAAACACTTTATTGCAACGAGAGCTGTTGCTCTTGCCAATCACAACGTTATCGACATACACTCGATAACGATAATCATGGCTATCAATATTTCTCACGAGTGCTGTTGATGTCAGTCAGTGATGCCAATTTGTCTTTTTTCGGATAGATTTGTCTGGCTCTTAACTGCCTCAGCCGGAACAAATCTCAAACATCTTCTATCCGAAAATCTATACTGCCAGCATTGGAACTTTTTGAAAATGAAAACGATTTAAGGGCGAAAACACTATTTTGACGAATGTATATATTATAAAATTTTTCAATTACATGCCTATGTATATTTTATCTTCTGCAAATACGGTTTGCGTCGACACAAAACTTGTTGCCATACGAATAAATTGGCTGGCAAATACCTAAAGATGATAGACACCATGGGCAAAGTTCAATGACAAAGAAAATGCCGAAAAAACAATCATTGAAGATGCTTTCAAATTTTTAAATTAAAAAAAAAACAAATAGGAAAAAAAGTTTGGCCTGTTTTTCTGTCTAATTTTTTAGTTAGTTTTAGCTTTTTTCCTGTTTTCTTTGTCCGTTTTGTCTTTTTTTTCCCGAAAAATATTTGGCATCATCTGGCTTACAGAGTGCTGTTGATGTTTGTGTTGTCAGTTTAGCTAATTAAATGCTAGATCTAGCATATTTTAACACATTCAAACGTTTTTTTAAATTAACGACAATAGGACTTTAATTTTTATCAGTTTTCTTAGCAGAGAGCGCAGAAACTTATTAATACTTTATTTCAAGTAATTTACAAACTTAACGTACTCCAGTGTAAATATCCCGATTATTAGCTAAATCACAAATTAAACTAGCAAGTGATGGAAAATCGTCAGTTGATCTGCATTTTGATGCTGCTATCCGCTGGAAAAGTCTTATTATAATGCTGAATAAACTCGGTGCACTGTTCGGCTGCAACAATAAATAGAAAAGTTATCATAAAGTGATAAAAAAAATTCGTTATAAACGATTTGTTACCTTTGGGAAAGGCGAGCGTCTCGTACATGCGCAGATTGCGCATTTGGAAGAATCTATAGACGCTGTGGAAGATGAGATCATCCTGGGTTTTATGCGCCGCCTCGAGGAACTTGCGTGCCGGCACCTTCTCCAGTCCCAGCGAGTTTTTGGCCAGACGCAGTGCATCAATGACCTTGCCCTGACCCAGCATGACCTCGACAATGATCTCATGTGCCTGAATTTTGCCCAACATATCGATGGCAACCTGTGAAATGGCCGAGTTCACATCGGAGTGAGCCAGCAGGAAACAGGCCACCGACTTGGATTCCTGCAGCATGGAATAGCTGACCAAACGACGCAAGGTATCAAAGCTGCGATTGCGTATCAGCTCGCTGATGATCATCTTGCTGAGCTCCTCCTGGGCGGAAATGTTGTACTTGTTCAGCGATTGCAGATACAGCATCAGAACCGATTCCGCATAGGGACGTTCGGCAATGGTCTGCAGAATCTGCGCCATGTCCGACTGCTCGATGAGCACAATGGGTGGCGCAGCGTGTTTTGTGACTGTGGTTTTGACATTCGACGGCTGCGCCGTTTGATTCTGCAGCTCCAATTGCACCCAGGAGCTGTTGGGGAAGACAGAAGGAAATGGAGAAAGAGATAAATTGATATGATACCTCATACGAATTCCAAAACATTTTTAAGGAATTTTTTTAAGGAAAAAAACCAAGAATAAAATCTTGGAAATCCAAAAAATTAGAAATCATAAAATGGGAATTTCAACTAAGAAAAAATATATTCAGAGTACACAAATTAGGAAAAAATTGGGAAAAGTATCTTTGGTTTTCCAGTGATTGCTTAAATTCTTTCGAATACTCAAATAATGTTATTCAAATTTTTAAAATACCTTATGGAAGAGCAAGATGAACAAGTCATTAACATAAGATTATTCAAATTAGCGCTGGAGATGGGCCCAAAAAATAAACAATCAAAATATAACACAAAGTTAAAAATTTGTTTGAATTTTTATATAAGGTAGCATACAATATAAACATGTAGATCTTAAAATAAATGGTTCGAATAAATATTATAAGCGCGGGCAATCGAAGTCCTGATTTTGAAATAAATAATTCGTCAAATGTTTTATTTTATAAAAAATCGCGCGATTTGTAATAAAATATTTTAAATTTCGGCTTTTCCTAATTTTTGTTCTCTCAATTTTTGCTTTTCCCATTTTTGTCTTAATAATTTTGGATTCCCAATAACTGTTTTCCTAATTTCGGATTCGTGATTATGGATTCCTTAATATTCGATTCCTAATTTTGAATACCTAGTTTAATTTCCGAATTTTCGTATTTTTAGTAATATTTTTCCATATTCGTATATAGAATCAATTGATTTAATACTTACGCATAAATCTTGTTGATCTTGTCGAAGATGGTCTCCAGCACTGGGAGCAGAGTGCCACAGTGCTCTCCATCGATGAGCTGTTGCAGCACCTTGAGCAGCATCTGCTTGCCACTGCAGCGTTGCAGCAAAAACTCCGTGAGGCGTATGCGATCCGAGATGAGATGGCAGAGGGGTTCAATGGCCAGATTCAGATACCACATGCAGCCCAATTTGGCGTCGATGACAATATTCGGCTGGAACAGCACCCAGTGGGTGGAATCTATAGAAAGAACACCAATTAATTGAGATACAAATGTTTAAACTCGCAATCTCCACACATACAAAGCTCGCACTGCAGGATCTGTCCGTCTGGCGAGAGCGAGGGCAGCTTGAGGCCAAAGGGTTTGATGGAGCGTCCCGGTGTGATGGGCGCATGATAGGTAATCTCCTGGATCACCTCACCACTCAGGGCAATGTCAAAGAGCAGCGATGTCGCCGTCGCCTGATGATGCACCACAATCAGATTGTCCACGGTGTTGATGGCGAAGCGAGCGAGCGACGAGGGAATCCCCAGACGCAGCACGTGGCATTTGCGGGGCGCCAGACCAGGACCATTCAAGAGATGCACCTCCACCTCCATGAGGCCCGTGCTGCTGTTGGCCTCCAGTATGAGCACGGCCAGCACGCCGTAGACTCGGCCAAGCGTGACTCTGCTCTCGAGCACCTCGCGCGTCGGATTCCCCACTGGAAAGTCGAGAAATATGAGTACTCCAAATATAAACCGCTAGCCTGGCTTACTCACAGTCCACTTTGGGCAGCTTGGTGATGACCTTCTGCTTGACGAGCACCGGAATCAGTGAGTTGCCCTCGGTGGTGCATAACAGTGCCACATTGGCATCGCAGCACCAGGCGAACCACATGATGCTTATGCTCAGCGCCTTCACGGAGCGCACTTGACGCTTCTCCGGCAGTATTTGAAAGATCTCCAGGCCCGTGCTGGATATGAGCGCCAGCTCACGATTGTGCACCCAGACGAAGCCATAGATGAGTGTCTTCACCTGGTGCGTGATGATGTCCTGCAGCATGGGCTGCTCCCCCTGGAAGCACACAAATTCCACGGCATTCTCCTTGCGCTGCACGGCCAGAATTTGATTGTCGGGCGAGAATTTAATCGAACGTATTGCCCCACCACGATCATTCATGCAAAACGATATCACAGTGTCCTCCACGGGCCCCTTGACCACCACGCCCGTCGCACCGCCCGAACGCACGGCCAGAATCTGAAAGTGGAAAGTGGAAGTTAAAGGAAATGTAGAAGAGATTGTCAACTGTTAATCTTCACCTGCTTGTTGGAGTCGTCGAAGAAGACGTTGGTCAGCTGGCTGGCGGCGTCGAAGCGTATGCAATTGTTGGACAGCTCAATGTAGTGTATTCCATTTGGTTTTTCCATTGTTTCGAGTGCATGCAACAAATTCTATGCGAAAATCCACCCACAATTTGAGCAGCTGTGTTGGAAAACGTCAACCGATGAATTCGTAGGTAGACAGTGCTGACAACTTTTTAGCTGCAGCAACTTTTCAGCTATCAGTTTAGCGGATTCAATGCTTAGCTTTCATTATTTGAAACCATTTTTTAAATGAATAAAGAAACAATAACAATTAAACAACACCCTTTTTTTGTATTTGAATATTTTATTTTTTAATGCCACTGTTGAAGTAGATCAAAGGAAATCTAAATTTGGCAAGAAATTCATTAATGCAAAGTAGGCAAATTCATGTTCAATCTGACAATCAGCTAGCTTTTTCTAGCTTATCCGACAGCACTGTCGTTCGTCAACTGATTTTCGCACACACAGCACTGAACAGCTGTTGCACGCATAAACATAAATAAACCAGCAAAAGTGTTGAAAAGTGTCAAGCGATGAGTTCATTTGTGGACAACATTAGAATGTCATTTTTGCACACTGCTCTGAACAGCTGCTTCACGCATAAACATAAATAAAGAGAATATCCGACAACAAAAGTTGATCTTGAATATTTAAGCTTCTATGACGCCCGCAGCCAAGTGCCGTGTGTGCATTAACTCTCTGGATCCATCAGCTGAGACTTACGATATGCGCAAACTGCCCAAATTGGCGCACAAGTTTGTGACATGCACGGACTTGTCCATTTCGGACGAGAAGCGTCTGCCGAGTGAACTCTGCCAGGGTTGCCACGATCAGCTGGAGCGCCTGTATGCATTTCGTGCCCGATGCATTGCAGCCGACACCAAATGGCGCATGGAAATTCTGGCATTCAGCGAGGATACGGATTCCATGGAGCAGCTAAAAAATACGGAAGAAATCACAGAACTGGAGGCAGTTGCTCCTAAAACATCGGCTGAATCACAACCTGCGCATGAAGAAGTTGAAGTGGCAGCTGAGCACACAGCGCAGATTCCAACAGCAGCCAGCTCGGAAGTGGACTGTGAGCAGGTGAGTCTCCAAGGGATCTACAGCATTCCTGATCCCTATACGAATTAGAGGTGGAGAACTATCGATGAATAAGAAACAGTTGTAGCCCATTCACATAGTTCATAGTTCATGACCAACTAAATGACTGATTTAGTTAACGACTGAAAAATTAACGATTGCACGTATTCAGCAAATCGAACTTAAAATTCCCAACTCTACATTCTTTTTTCAATGATATTCAATGATGATGATAATTATAATTTTAATATTTTCGATATATGTATCGTGCTCCATGTGCACGTGAGCTTATGTTCGATTAAATGTTTATATATGTATATGTAATGGACTTCAATTTTGATCATTTCTTTGCCTGCTCGAATGCGGAATCATTTAGTTTTAATTCCTGAAGCTTTTGCTCCATGAGAACTTTAAGAAAATCGTCGTACTTTGATCCGCCAGTTTCCTTTGTAATATTAGTTTGAATTAATTGAATTGTCTGGAGCTTAAGATCTGGCAAGTTGTAAAGATCGGCTGATTTGAGCACTGCATGTGCATTTTCTATGGTGAGATTATCGCTCATTAATTGGGCACACATCGATTTCAGTCTGTCCAGCTCGTACTTGTCAGCTGCCGCCAGAAGTTCGGCACTCATCTCCAAGTTCAAGTTCGGGGCTTCCCCCGTGTACATGAACCGAATCAGCTCCGAGACAACATCGTAACTGAAATCCTCAATGGCAACACAATTCTCAGCATTTTCCTGCATTTGGTTCTTGAACATGGCCGCAAAGACTTTGCTTCGTGCTACAAACAAAGTGAACAACTACTAATTATATTATGTTTTGTATAACTGATAATATATTCTCACCTGATAATATGTTCTTGTGAACTGGAATCTTTTGTCCGTCGGCTGTGACGATCGTCACATCGGCCAATTCCTTGGTGTTGAGCATAGCGCCAAGATCGTCAGCCAATTTGCAATGGGAAACTTTAATTAAATTGTTTTGACCACTTGTATCTGTACGTTTGCCCAAATAAGTGATCTCACAGTTTATTATTAGTTTGCCATCGTTTTGAGAAGCCGATTTTCGAAGCCCTTTTGCTAACACTATACTATCATAAGAACCAGGTATTGGTGCTATGATCCAATCCTCACAATATTCCGAATATTTTCCCAGTGCAAATTGTATCTTGCCATCATGCCTTATGCTGTTCTCAGTGGCCTTCACCACAATACAACTGATATCATTGATAGTTCCAAATAACTTCAAAGAAAACTCGAAGCCACTTCCATCGTTCGGAAACTTGGGTGAAGTTAGACCAATATCTTTTTTCACATCTTGTAACAATACATAGTTATTAATTGTCCATTTATAAAATATCTTCTTAATTTCGTGCGATGTTTCAGTCCAACTCATTTTCAATTGGCCTCTTCCCGAATGAATAGCTTTTTACAATACAAGCAATAATTTCACAACATAAAAATAAAATTACGTTCTGTCCGAAATAGAGGTTGAAAAACTTTGAGTGAAACATCGATGACATTGATGCTAGCAAATATCGGATCCATCGGTGTTTGGCAGAGCTGCTAAGTTAGTTTTTTCCCGTCAAATCTGGCTGTTTTAGAAGACCAATTGCGTGAAAAATTTGGGAATTACGGGAAGCGGGAATTCTGGCTTTTTTAGAAATACATTCGGCTGTTTTTTTCGCTTTTTTTAATGTTGCCACCAATTTCATGACAATATGTAGCAGTACGGTGTCAATTGTAAGATAACAAATTTGGTACCAAAAAATACCATTTTTGAAAAATCTGTAAAAAAAAACTTACTAACTCGCTAAACATATACCAGTTTTGGTAGAAATATATTAAATGAGTGGCCGCTTAATAATATGTTTTATCGATATTTGCTAATATCACCACCACTACTTAAAGGCAAACTGTACTATAAAAAGTGCGCGTATGTGTGATTTACACATATTTTGCTATGCCAAAATAATATAAACAAAAATGCCGTGATGCTTGGCTAAAGAGCGAAGAACTTAGGGCATGACTTCGCAGGGATGACACGGTCGAAAAAAGGGTCTATGCATCTACTGCAAGACCACATTTACTGCACAGCTAAGTGAATTGCGTGCAAATGCAACTAATAAGCACACAAGTGCAATGGGCGGCTTTCAAAAAAAAAAAAAAAAAAAAATAGATCGCGAAGAATTAGACGACCTGCTGAAAATCCTATAAATAAAACACATAGACTCAGACCATAAAAAAAAACGCTTTATATTGCGCTTTTTTAAGAATATTTTCAGCTTTTCTTTTTCTTTCTCTCCAGTTAAAAACAGCTTTTTTTTCTTCATAAAAAATTGGCAGCACTGGTGTTTGGTACTACCACTAAGCAAATAATAATTTACAAATAATTATTATTATTATTATTATTTATTTATAAATAAATAATTGTTATTTGCGAATAATTATTTGCTTAGTGGTACTTCCAAACGTATTAAGAATGTCGAATTTGTAACATTTATTTGAAATTCCCTCCTCAGGTTGCGCCTCCCCCATCGCAGGGCATCCACAAGTGCGACATCTGTGCGACGCAGTTCCTGGAGGAGCATCGTCTGCAGGCGCACAAGCGTCAGCACGGACTCATGCCCTATCCCTGCCCCGAGCCGGGCTGTGATCGCGGCTATAGCCACAAGAACACCTTGAGCGTCCACATGCGCAAGTGCCACAAGCTGGGCAAGGAGCACAAGTCGCATGTCTGCGAGTTCTGTGGCAAGACCTTTGACACCATGTGGCGTCTGAATAATCATCGATTTACGCACAAGGACAAGTCGGAGCTGCCCTATGTGTGCGAGGATGCGGACTGTGGCAGACGCTTCTCCAGCAAGCAGCTGCTCAAGGTGCACATGATGCGACACGCCGGGATTAAGAACTACAGATGCACCTATTGTGGAGTCCAGAAGACGACGCGAACCGAGCTCAAGATCCATCTGAATTACCACACGCTGGAGCGCACTTACTGCTGTCGCATCTGCTCCAAGGTGTGCAACAGCTCGAGTAATCTCAATCTGCACATGCGCACCGTGCACGAACGCTCCAAGAGTTATCCCTGCAACTACTGCGATCGCACCTTTAATCAGCCCTCGCTAAGGAAACAACACGAGCTCATTCACACCGGCGAGAAGCCCCACGAGTGCGAGGAGTGCGGCAGACACTTCAGGCAGAAGGCGGCTCTTCGCACCCATCGCAAGATTCATGAGCGGGAAACGAATTCCAGCACAGCGCCAATGTTAACTGCTGCTCCTCCTGTAAATGCACTGAATGAATACGAATGAATTCTGCAATTAACAGTCACGTAACAGCTACGAATGAACTCTGCAATTAACAGTCACTTTAGAGCTGCCGATCGCAAACAAGTGAACCAGTGCAGACTGTGCAGAGAATTCATTCAAATGAAATATCGGTTAAGGGTTGAGTCTAGCCAGTGGCATGTATTTATATTTAACTTATTAGTTTTAATATTTAAGTACTCTTAAGACAGCATTATCTGATTGCAATATCTACTAAAGCGGCTATTATTAGTCATGTATTAATAAAATCAATGGGAACAGAAAAGTAATGATAAATGTATTTTAAATATATTCTGCAATTAACAGTCACTTAAAGCTATACCCTTACCATTCAGTGATGCCAATTTAACCTTTTTTCGGATATGTATTTGTCTGGTTTTTAACTGCTCTAGCCAGGAAAATCTCAAACAAATAAATTGAATTCAATTTTGGAACTTTTTGAAAATGGAAACCATATAAAGGCGTTAACACTTTAACAGTACACCAAAATTCACCTCTTAAAATGGGAGAATATTGAAAATACGTCAAATGTTTGGCCTGTTTTTCTGTCTAGTTTTAGTTTTTCAGCTTTTTTCCACTTGTTTTCTTTGGCCGTTTTGTCTTGTTTTTTTCGGAAAATATTTAGCATCACTGCAGGTATACACTTGCCATCACTGTTAAGCCTCAAAATCAAAAAATTCCCTACAGTGAAGCTCAACTGTAAAATATCAAAGTACCAATTTGAAATTAAAATTGTATCAACTTAAAAAAAAATATTTTATTTAAAATTAGTTGAATTCTAAATTGTTATATTTTTCAAAAACATTTCATTTCAAAATAAATCCTCAAAATGTCCACTATAGCGAAACCCTGCTGTAAAATAAATTCATTGCCAATTGACGTCACATTTCGTTGTTCTAATCTGCCAGAGGTCAAAGTACCAATTAAAATAAAATTGTGTTAATTTTCTAAAAACGTTTTATTTCAAAATTCGACACAAAGGGTAATCAAAACATGGTATAATTCTCTAGAGGTTGGACTTTGATACTCTTACAACTACAACTACTAAAAGATAATGATGCCTTAGCACCGAAATCAATTCAAATCGATGGGTCCAGTTGAATGAACGCCCTCCTCATCGAAGATCTTCTGCGAGATCTTTTGGATCATCTTCTTTTCGGTTTGCAGCTGGCCCGACGAGGCCTTCTTCAGATGTTGGATGACTCGTTCGGATGCCTGCAGGCACAGGGCTTTGGTCAGATTAAGTTCATGCTCCGCCGTGGGCAGATTAAGTTGAGCCGCTCTCGAGGAACGGGACAGAGTGGCGATCATGGCATAAATGTCAATGGAGGCATTGGCCAAATGATTCAACACAATCTGCTCGTTGATTATGTTCTTGTTGTACTTCATTAAAACCGCTTCGGTTGTCCGACCAAAGAGATCAATGCAAACGGCCGCGTTCTTGGCGTATTCCTTTAGTTCCGGCACCACATAGGCACTCAGATCGGTGCCACCGAGTCCAATTGTGGACGTGGCACGCTTGGATGCCTCACGGAAAATGAAACCCAAATTTGATGTGGGACTTCTAAAGGCGCGCTGCAATTCCTTCAGATGATTGCCGGCATATTGAATGCCCGAGAGCGCGACAAACAGACGGAGAATCTCGCTGGTGCCCTCAAAGATGCGGAAGATGCGCAAATCGCGCATCACACGCTCCAAGCCCGTATCCTTCATGAATCCCATGCCGCCCAGTATTTGTATAGCCTCATCGCACACCGTCCAAGCGCTTTCCGAGCTGTAAATCTTCGAAATGGCCGTCTCCAAGTGATAATCCTGACTGCCCGAATCCATGTTTTGTGATATCATAAATGCCATCGACTCCGTGGCATACTGAAGTATATTCATCTGTGCTATTTTATCCTGTATGGTATCAAAGTTCTTGATCTTTTGGCCAAACTGCACACGACTGTTCGCATGCGCCGTGGCAATCTCGATGCACTTCTTCATGGTGCCCGACAATGTGGCGCCCATGCCAAAGCGTCCATTGTTCAGAATATTCACAGCCACCTTGAAGCCCTCGCCCTCCTTGCCGAGCACATTCTCAATGGGTATTTTGCAATCCTCAAAGTAAACTTCAGCTGTGTTGGACGCCTTGATGCCCATCTTCTTTTCGGGTGCTCCATTTGTCACACCACCAAACGAGCGTTCCACAATGAAGGCCGTCACCTTGTCCTTTTTCTCGCCCGTCTTCTTGTCAATTTGCTCGGTTTGGGCAAACACAGTCATCACATTCGCCAAGCCGCCGTTGGATATCCAGATTTTGGAACCATTTAGTATATAGTGCTTGCCATCTGCAGTTTTGACTGCTCGGCTGCGTATGGAATTGGCATCCGAGCCAGAGCTGGGCTCGGTTAGAGCAAAGGCAGCATAGACCTAGGGATTGAAGATTCAGAAATGTCAGAAATGAATATATTAAATAAAAAAAATAATAATAACAATTGAATAATTGATGCCAATGCAATTATGTATCATACTAATCCTTAATTATCCACCTATCGTTTCTGTGGCAGCTACATACATATAAGATATAAATGAGTGATTTGAACCAATTTACCCGATATCTTACAATTTTAAAAATTTATTAAAAGTAAAAATTATTTAAAAAACGGAAAAAAAATTCGTTGACAAAATCAGGATTTGAACCCACGACCTCAGGCGCACGGGCGCGTGTCTCTAGCATTAGACAGACAATTCAAATAAATGGGAAAATATTTAATAATTAAAAATCATCTGCATCACTTTCGAGCATCACTTTCGATTCACTTGCCGAGCACCTATGATTTCCACCACGCCGCCACTTGAAATGATGCTGGCAAACTCCATATACAGTGGCGGCAGAATTAATAGGGACACTTTTTCTTTTACTATAACAGCTATTGTAAGTCAAGTCTTCAAATTTAAAAAATATATTTGGAAAGGTCATCTAAATTCCGTTTGAATGATGCATAACTTTCCTTAACCCATTAAGTACCCATTGAAATATTCGAATTTAAAAAATGTCTACTTTTTCAACTTTTTTCCTCGATTTCTTAAAAAAAATGTTGGGTTGCAAAAGCATTCTTCAAACAATTTTAGGAGTGACTTCAAAAATTTTTTTTCAAAAATATTTTCGCTTATATTTTTCATAATTTTTTGAAAATCCTAAAAATTACCATTTTAACCCATTTTTCCTCATTTTCATGCAAAAAGTGAATTTTTTCAGTTTTCAAAATATTATAAAAAATACCAAAAATATTTTTGAAAATTTTTTTTTGCATCACTATTAGAATGGTTCAAGATTGTTTTTTTTGCATAAAAATTTTTTTTTAAAAAAATCGAGGAAAAAAGTTTTGAAAGTTGACTTTTTTAAAATTCGAATACTTAATGGGTTAGGAAAGTATGAATCATTCAAACGGAAATTAGATGACCTTTCCAAATATATTTTTTAAATTTGAAGACTTGACTTACAATAGCTGTTATAGTAAAAAAAGTGTCCGTAATGTTCTGCGCCACTGTACATTCTCGATGTACATTCTGGCGGAGTAAATGTAGAAGCAATTATTCTGCCAATCGTTATAGCTCAATATCTCATAATAATATCTATAATAATAATAAAAATACCTCTTCAGCGGCCACTTTGGGCAGATATTTCTCCTTCTGCTCCGGTGTGCCATACAACAAAATGCCCTTGAAGCCGATGCTCTGATGAGCGCCCAGAGTGATGCCCAGTGCCAGATCATGGGCACCCACAATCTGGCAGAGTCGCGCGTACTGCGTGTTGTTCATGCCCAGGCCGCCATAGTCGTTGGGCACCTGGATGCCCATGCCGCCGAGTTCCCACAGAGCCTTCAAGGTCTCGGGATCGGTTGCCGCATTTTCGTCGCTCTGCGCCGCGTTGTTCACGTCGGTGAAGAAACGCTGGAAGGGATCCAGCAGGCTGTTGACCGTCTCCTTCTGCTCCAGCGTGAGGACCTCGGGGTAGGGGAACACCTGCTTCGTCACCAGATTGCCACGAAATATGTTGGCCATGAACGATTCGTTTTCTCTTTTCGGCTCCCGGGCCACATCGTGCTCCGTTTTGGCTTTGGGCGCTGCGGTAGCTGCGGCCGAATATAATCGTGATTTGCAAACATCGAAAATAAGTTTGCGCGTGCCGTAATTATTTAACTTCAACATTTCTACTCTTTAGACTCTCGTTTAATGAACTTTGTACCCACGGCGTAAACAATATGAATGTGCGGGGGTGACCTGTTACACTAACAAGTATTTTTCAAGTACTTGCTTGATTACTAGGGCTGTTGATATAATATCAATATATCGATACATCGATATTTAGTTTTTGGTGATGATATATTTTTAAGTGATATTTTTTTAAAACGATAATATAAATATCGATATAATTGTACGATATTATCGTGCGCTATTGCTCACAAGGTTTTTTTAATCTTTTGCCGCCACTTTTTTTCTTTACGAGACGACGAATCAAATATTTATTCGGATATAATAAACGACACTACATCCAAGTGCCAAATTTGCTACAAAATAGTAAACATTAGCGGTAACATGACTAATTTTAAGTGGAGAAACTGTTGATTTAAGCTCGCATGCAGATTTTTATATAATCGATATTATCGATATTTTTTTTGTCAAAAATATCAAGAAAATTGATATTTATCTCATATCGAAATATCAACGATATTGATATTTTTGAAAATATCAACAGCCCTACGCTAACAAGTATTTTTGAGTACTTGCTTGACATGTTGAAAGTAAATGTAAAGTGTCTGTTAGGGACAATGTTAAGCTCTACATTTAGCTGTTATTGTTAAGAGACATATCAGTACTGCCAGAGTTTCAGAATCTTAAGAGCGCGATTAGTTTTAAGTTTCTGAAAAGCTTTATTGATTTTCTTAAGTATAATGAAGCTAATTGATGTTATTGGAAATGAATTAATAAAGGTAATTTTACTTTACAAAATAGCTGGGCTTACATGCGAAATATTTAAAATGGCAGCACTATATGTAAAGCTAAGCAAGTACTTTAACAATATTCTGTAATGTACTGAGTACTGTTAAATGTAACAGATGAAGTTTTGCATTATGTTGATTAACGTGCCTTTTGAGTCACTGTAATTGCAGCTGTGTTATCGATAATCGAAATGGCGTGCACAGCTGATTGGCGCTTGAAATAATGCTGTTGTTGATTTTTAATCGCTGGTTGTTGTTGTTATTATTAAACAAAACACTGTAGTTAAATAAATTAAATATATGGCTACATTTACCAAGTGTCGGGTATGTGCTTGTGTACTGGACGCAACCGTCGGCAGTTACGACATGCTGCAATTGCCGATGGTGGCCCACAAGTTTGTGACATGCACGGACTTGTCCGTGTCGGAGGAGGAGGCGCAGTTGCCAACGGAGCTGTGCCAGGCGTGCTATGAACAGCTGGAGCAGCTGTATGACTTTCGTGCCAAGTGCATTGCTGCCGATACAAAGTGGCGCATGCAAGTCTTGGCATTTCGTGAAGATGAGGAAGCCACAAGCGATTTGGATGCAGTTGAAGTTGTGGAATTGGATAAAATGGAGGAAAGACGATGTAATAAGCAGTCTAAGTGTGATAGGCAGCAGGCGACAGTGGTTGAAATTGAGCGGGTGGAAAATGCTTCAACCGCAGCGGAAGATGAAGAGGAATTGGATGAGGATCTGGATCTGGAACAGGATCAGGATCAGGTAAGTTGCTAAGCACAGTTTATTTACATACTCTAAACTTTAATCCTTTGCAGCATTCAACGGGCATCTACAAATGCGATACTTGCGCTGCCCAGTTTCTGGATGAGCAGCGACTCTTGACGCACCAGCGACGACATGGACAGATGCCGTATCCCTGCACGGAACCAGGCTGTGATCGTGGCTATAGCCACAAGCATACACTAACCCTGCACATGCGCAAATGCCACCAGCTGGGCAAGGAGCACAAGTCACATATTTGCGAGTTCTGTGGCAAGGTATTCGATACCATGTCGCAGCTCAGGAATCATCGTTTCACGCACAAGGACAAGTCGAAGCTGCCTTATGTGTGCGAGGATGCGGACTGTGGCAGACGCTTCTCCAGCAAGCAGCTGCTCAAGGTGCACATGATGCGACACGCCGGGATTAAGAACTACAGTTGCACCTATTGTGGAGTCCAGAAGACGACGCGAACTGAGCTCAAGATTCATCTGAATTATCACACGCTGGAGCGCACTTATAGTTGTCGCTTCTGCTCCAAGGTGTGCTATAGTTCCAGCAATCTCAACAAGCACATGCGCACCATCCACGAGCGGGCGAGAAACTACGCTTGTGCCTACTGCGAACGCTCCTTCACCCAGCTGGCCATTTGCAAGCAGCACGAGCTCATTCACACCGGCGAGAAGCCCCACAAGTGCGAGGAATGCGGCAGACACTTTAGGCAGAAGGCGGCGTTAAGGACACATTACAAGATTCACAGACGCCAGCCAAGGGAATTGAATGAATCGTTTGGAAGTGGCTTAATTGAGTCTGTTGAGGCTGTTGAGGATATCTGCGTTGGGGCAGAAGAGCTAGAAGAGATTGAATACGAATAGGTTATCATTTCTATATGTAAATCTCTGCAACTTTTGCCAAAGTATTATAATTAGTTTTATGATTTCGACTATTATCTGTTTGTATATTTATTTAAATTGTTTAGCGCTAGTTTGTTAACTAATCCTTTGATGTCAATCGGTAGAGTAATGCATCAGAATCTATCAAAATGTTCAAGGATGTGACAAATTTTCTTCGGATATTCGTTGGAAGCTCTCTGTTTCCTTGTCAAATTTGAAAGGACATCCCCTGCCCTTTTTTCTAGAAAAACTACTATAATAACTTAAAGAGTAAGATTTATGAGTTCGACAATTATCTGTTTGTATATTTTTTTAAATTGTTTAACTCTAGATAAGACCCCTTTATCTTTATCCTTGGATATAATTCGTTATTTCTGTTTCCTTGCCAAATTTAAAAGGATATTCCCTGCCCTATTTTCTAAGAAAGTAAGGTTTGTTCTAAGGACTATAAGCGTATCCTTATCCACTCATATTGTCCTAGTGTTGTAGGATTTTAAAATATAAAATAATGTCCTTTTAGAAGCCAAATTAAACTATTTTGTATTAAGAAATTGAAAAATAACACAAAAGTTCTTTAAAGGATACTGTTGAAACTAATTGAAATCGATACAGTCCTTCCAGATGAACACAGTAAACTATGTCCAGTCGATATGCGCAAGGATATGTCCAAGTAATGCCTTGTTTTTGTAGTACATTCTATTTTTTAAAGCTGAAATCGTCCCTCTCAAATAAAACAAATTCCTTCTATTTCGGGATTCAGAATGTAAATAGCAATATATTTTGTTTTTTAATCATATTTTCAACTAAAACAAAAATGTACAAAAATTAAATTAATTAATGCTAGATGACAGCATTGGCCGTTGCTGAATTGTTTAAATCTAAAATACAAAAATTGCTAAATCTTAAATGCTTGGAAAATTGTTGTTGTTGCTTGTGTATATCGTAGTGTGTGTGTGTGTGTGTGTGTTTGCATTGTTATTTATATGGAGTTAATGCTGTAGTACAGTATGTAAATGATATGATGTTTTGCTACTTGAAGTTTATAGAGATAGAGCTTTAATTATCGGGTGTATTACATACGACGAGTATAGTAAGTATATTGTATATATATTGTATATATGTATTTGTTCATGCAGTTTAATAAATAATTCTGTGTGTTGTTTTTGTTAAAATCGTTGTAAATATTTCATTGCTGTTAGCATAAATTCATTTGCTGTAAATACATGTTTTTGTTTATGTTTGTGTGCCATTATATGATTTTTGGGTACATTTGTTGGGCGTGTTTTTTCCGTTTTCGAAATTCATTTAAAGATCAGAGATCGCAAATAACAGTTCACATAAATTTTTAAAATTTATTTAAATTCAGGGACCGCAACGGATTTAATTTTTAAAAAATAAATTATTAATAAAAGTTATTTGTTAATTTTTATCAAAAAAATTAAAAGAAAACTAATTTTTAAATCAAAAAAATTATAAAATAATAATCAAATTTAAATTTTTATTAAAAAATTATAATTGAATCCCTTTTTTAAATTTTTAACTTAGCAATTGAAATTAAAAGTTATTTAAAAATGTTTGCTATACAAATAAAAAAAAAAAAAAATTATTTTCACTTTCCGGTTCATTTGCATTAAATTTTTATGCTACAACTTTTATAATATAAATTAATTTTCTTACAATAAAATTTAAAAAATAATTTTTGATTTAAATTTTTACAATAAAATAACTTTTAATTTCAATTGCTAAACTTAAAATAGAAAAAGAATTTTAAACTTAAATTTGTATTATTAAAATTGAAAAATAATTTTTATTTTGAATTTTTATAATAAAAATGGAGAAATAACTTTTATTCTGTAATTTTGAATTAAAAATTGAAAATAAATGTTTCTCATAACATTTATTTGCTGTCCCTGTTTAAATTCAATCGATTCATAAAGTCAGGCTTAATATTTGCGATCTCTTTTATAGAATTGAATTTAATTTCCTTTCATTTCTATCTGTTAATTTTGTCAATGTGTTTTATAATATCTTTTTATACATTTTTGGAAAATGTTAAAGTACATATAAGAACATAAGAATATAGCATATTTAGGCTAAATATCACCCACGATTAAATCGCTGTTTAACACTATGTAAAAACTAGATTTTATAATACATGTTGTATGTAAAAAATCTGTTCGCTTTATATTACAATTCAGACATAAACCAAAAGACACAAATCGAGACTATGCTAACTCTAAGCTAGCATTATTATAAATATATATATATTATATGTATAATATTTATAAATCTAATTGTATATATAGATATTCTATATACTAAATATATATATATGTATATGCTTAGATTCTGTTTTTAACGTATTCTATTATAACATTTTAAGCTCGATTTTCTGTCGTTTGTTTTTTTGTTTTACTTTTTTAAAGTAAATCATATATATATTTTTTAAGACTTGTATAAATTACAAATTAAATCAGCTGCTTAAACATAATCTGAGGGCACTGTGCTGGTGCTCGTCTCATTGATGGCCGCCAGACGTGGCATGCGTCGTTGCGTCATCGCCGCTGCCGCCGCTGCTGCTGCAGCTGCCGCTGCCTCGCCCGGCGACAGTCCCACGTTGGTTGTTGCCACGCCACCGCTTCCAACATTATGACCACCACCACCACCACCGCCAACGCCCCCGCCATGATGCTCCCAATTGGGCAGCGGCTGGGACATGACATTGAGGCCGACTATCTCGTAGGCGCCCTGGTTGCTGCCACTGGCGCCGCCCGGCATCGCCGTCACGGATAAGTCCGAGTAGTAGGCGCTGCTCGGCGCCGACGACACGACCATGGGAATGTCCTGTTCGTGCGCTTGGAAATTGTATTTCTGCAAGGGGGAGAAGAAAAGATCATATTAAAAATATGCTATTTTAGTTTAAGTATTTATTACTTAATTTATTTCGTTTACTTATTTTATTTAGTTTATTTTTTATTTTATTTTATTTATTTTAATTTTTTTTTATTTAAATTTTTTTTCTATTTTTTTTTTATTAATTTTAATCATTTAATTTGTTTATTTTTTTATTTAATTTTTAATTTATTTATTTAATTTTTTTATTTGTTTTATTTTTTTTAATTATGTTATTATAAGTTTAAGTATTTTAAAATTTGTTTTCAACAGATTCAAGTTCCATGTCGCTAAATAAATACATATATAAATATAAATAAATACAGGGGTGGGCACTCGAAGTGTTACCAATTAAAAATACTGTAATTTTGTCAATTTTTTTGTTTTTCATTTCAAAACTTCAGATTATTTTGAAAACATTTCAAATTTTATGAAAATGTATTTATTGTTTGATGAAGTCACCCTTTGCGCGGATTAGAGCATCGAGTTTGGTCGGGAAGGCTTCACACGCAGCACGAATGTGGTCTGATGGTATTTTGTTCCATTCTCGGAGAAGAGCAGTTTTCAAAGCGTTGACCGTCTCATATTTTTTAGTTGACACTTTGGCCTCCAGAATGGACCATATGAAAAAATCCATTGGATTTAAATCTGGGGAATATGGCGGCCATTGCTGTGATGAAATGAAGCTGGAAACGTTGTTTTGTAAAAATCGTTGTGTTTGTCCGGCTTAATGAGATTGTGCCGAGTCTTGTTGAAATATCTAATAGTTTCTACGGAATTGTTTGCGTGCCCAAGGTACCAAAGCATCTTTTAAGACCTTTTTAAGGTAGATATGTTGGTTAACCTTTACGCCCTGCTCGATGAAAGCCAGTGGTGAGCGTCCTGTGGCAGTTACTGTGGCCCAAACCATCACTGATGCAGGTGCTTGCTTTCGCAGAGCAATCTGTTGGTCTAAAGTGTCGTCTGATATGTCCTTTAACCATACGCAATCGATCTGCTTGTTTACAAATTGCTGAACTATAAAAATTTTTTCATCAGAAAATGCAATATTTTCAAGTTCGCCACAAACGTGCAAGTGTTGCACTTTTGCGCTTCAAGTCCATTTAGATAACTTCTTTTAACTGCGACATATATCGATATACTTTTGTAAGCTTGTAGAAAATTTATCAGACAAACACTAGCCAAAACATGAGCGCGCGGTCTTTTGCCGTTTGGATGCTAGAGCAGCGTATTGCTAGTAACACTTCGAGTGCCCACCCCTGTATATAAATATAAATTTGTCATTCGCTTACCTCGCCACACTGACTGTACGCCGTATTCTGATACGACGGATTGGCGGAGCGCACAGATTCGCGATCGAGTTCCGCGTAGAGGGCTTCGCTGACTCCGACCGGACTGTATGCATCGTCCATGTGCGTATAATGATTCTCAGCCGGCGATGTCGATGGCGGGCCAATCTGATCGGGACCCGCCGACGAGCGTCGACTGCCGCCCAGCCAAGTCCAGACACCAGAGTTGCTTGTGGGTCGCCGTATGCTGTCCGCCGAGTGCTTGATGGAGATGGGCGAACGATTCTGGCCGTTGGCATTGCGATTATTGCGACACCACCATGGCTGCGGGCGACCACCTGGAAAGTAAGATAAATATATAAAAGGTTAAATATAGGATATAAAATGTAAAACCTTAAGTATTATGAGAAAATATTAAATATAAACAATTTAATGTAATATTTAAAATGTAGTACAAAAATTAAATTTAAAATAAAATATCTAAGTTATAAAATATGAAATGCAACATATAAAAATTAGGTGTAAAATGTATTTTATATTTTTTATATAAGATATTAAATGTGAAATATAAAATATAAAAAACAAAAAAAAAAATGTTATTCAACATAATAATAACAAAAAAAATAAAAAAATGAATAAATAATCATATAAAATGAAATTTAATTAAATATGATAATAAAAAATTATATATAAAATAAAAAATATAAGATATAAAGTATGAAATGTAAAATATAATAATTACAAACTAAGCGTAAAATTTATTTTATATTTTTTAAATAAGATATAAAATGTAAAATATAAAATTGTATACAAAAAAAATTAAATGGTTTTTAATATAATAAAAAAAGTTAAATGTAAAATATAAAAATAAGACATAAAATTTGAGATATAAAATATAAAAAAAAATAAATTTAATTAAAAATAATAAAAAAAAATTAAATGTAAAATATATATAAAAAATTAGATATATTGTATAATGAGAAATGTAAAATAAAAAAGAACTAAAATTAATTGTTAAATATACAATAAAATATAAAAAGCATACAGTTTAAAAGAGAAGCAACACATGTGAGTAAGCTGCATTGGTATGTGGCATTGTGACCAAATCCAAAACCGAACTCGAATCCAAATCCCAAACAGAATTCGAATCCGAAACTGCGAATTGCAATCGAATGTTGCAGCGACAGACGCAGAAATCTATGACATTTGGGGTTATAATCGGGCGATAAATCAAACATTCACCTCATTGAGAGCGCGACAGAGAAACAAACAGACAAACAAAACAAACAAAGCGTAAATTAAACGGCTGTCAACTGCCAACAACAACAACAACAGCAACAACAACGAGGTGACAATAACAACAAAACACTAACAACACCACCAAGTGGCTGCATTCAAGCCAAAATGCCAAATATTGTACATTATTTTTTATTTATTTACCCTTGATGGGGTATTTTAATTTTGTGGCAAAATATGCAACACGTGGGAAAAAAATAAGTATTCGAATTTATGAAATTCAATAAATTTAAAAAAATATTATTTGCGAAAATAAGATTACATAGTATTCGAATTTATAAAATTTAAAAAAGTAAAAAAAAAATATTAATATTAGCGAAACAAATTGTAACTCAATTTAATTATTATTATATTGAAACATTTAAAACAAATGTTTTTCTTTGCTTTTATTAATAAATTAATTTATTTGACATACTGTACTTAATTCTTTTTGAGTTGGTTGAAAATCTTACAGATTGAATACTTGGCGAGACTTAAAAAATTTTATCTAAAATTCACCTTGAATATGTTCACTCTTTATTAGATTTAGAATCTGTCCTAGGGAACTTTAACTAAATTTTATGGCTTTTAACTTTAGCGGATATAGAATGTAAATATACCTTGAATATGAAAAACTTTTTTAATTTTCGACTTATCTCAATTGGTTTTACAGATTAAGTGTTAATTTCAAATACCTATCTCGGGAAAAGATCACTCCATCATCACTGCGGACGGCAGTCCGCGCTAGTGACGAAAGCAGCACAAAGTGTGCGAAGGCGACTAGCATATATACACAGGAAGAATGGAAAATTTGCTATGACTGTCCGATCAGGTCGAGTTATATATCGATCGAAAGGTATCAATTAAACTTACAAATATGCATACTAAGACTTTTGAAAACTCACCTGGTTCGTGAGATAAACAGGTGTAAGTGGGAGGGGCAAATTTTAAATGATTGGAGCTAATGGGGCCGTTGGAGCCTTTTTGATTTTTTTTTAATTTTTTACTATTCTAATCAAAAATACGCTTCGAATGACACCTTGATCATCAAAATCCGATCACTGGCTCAGAAGATAATAAATTTTGAAATTTTTGGTGCCCTTCTCAAAACGAGATGAAAAGTCAGTCTGTTTGTTTGTTTGTTTGTTTGTCTGTTTGTTAGTATCAAAGCGTTGATTTAGCTTAAAAGTTTGAATGAGGACTTGTTCCCGCTCAAAAATCTAGAAACGTTTGTTCTACGACTTTTTCGAAAAATCGCTAGTTTAGCGGGAAATCGCTAAAAACCGCTAAAATTAAAACCCGTATAGCAGTCAAACGATAAAAGCTACAGATGCGATCTATATATCGTTGAAAAGGTATTTTGAAGGGCTCTTAGGTATACCTTCAACGTTTTTTTTTTAAGTAATAAGGTAAACAGCTACAGGTGAAATAAGGTATTTTTTACCACATTTTAGCGATTTAAGAAAAATCTACACATGAAATCACACTAAAATATGTTATATAATATAGGCAATTAGATTCCGCGTTTTTTGACATATAAAACATATCTGTCAAAATTCGTTTGGACAAGATATTACCTATTAACTGAATATACCTTTTACCTTTACACTACTGCATGTACATATGCAGTATGTACACTGCTTGCAGCGTAATGCGGAAATAAACTGCTTGCAAGTGGTGAACTCTTTTTGCGGCAGATAAATCATTTTATAATCAAAAATATAGAATCGTTTGTTCTACGACTTTTTCGAAAAATCGCTAGTTTAGCGGGAAATCGCTAAAAGCCGCTAAAATTTAAGCCCCCATAACATCCAAACGATAGAAGCTACAGATGCGATCTATATATCGTTGAAAAGGTATTTCGAAGGGCTCTTAGGCATACCTTTAAAGTTTTTTTTAATTATAAGGGTAAACAGCTACAGGTTAAATAAGGTATTTTTTCCCACATTTTGACAATTTAAGAAAAAACTACACATCAAATCACATCAAATATTGTAATTTTAATATTTCTGATGTCTTATTCAAAAATTTCTGATATCCCATAAAAAAACCTCTTTACGAGGTAAAAGTCTAGTGACGAAAACATTTTCATGCCCCAAAATTTCTGATATCCAATTTTGTGACGAATAATATTAGGTTTTACACATAAACTATTTTAAACAAAATTTTTGCATTCGGCACTGCGCAAAATAGTGAGTTTTGTTTGGTTTGAAGAATTGAGACATTTTAGCGCAATGTGCCGAGTGCCAAAATTATGTTTAAAATAGTTTATGTGTAAAACCTAATATTATTCGTCACAAAATTGGATATCAGAAATTTTGGGGCATGAAAATGTTTTCGTCACTAGACTTTTACCTCGTAAAGAGGTTTTTTTATGGGATAATTTATTACAGTCCACTTTAAGAGTATTTAATATTCGTCGATTCTTTCTTGTTTTTTATATTATATTATTTTTCAGAGACCTAAGAAAATGCTGTTTTCTGAGATCCTTTGCAATCCACCCGTGTGATCTCATTGTGCAAGTACAACGATGACTAATCCTGAAATTAAGAATATCATGCTATAAAAGGCAGCGGAGAAATCATTAAAGCCAGTCATATAGGAAGTCAATAAAAAAGTATGTGTGTTGTTCTATTCATTAGACGCGGCAATTTATAGACTGCTTATCCGCTAACAGAATCTTTATAGATTCCTTTTCGGACCAAAGACCAGTTCTGAACATCCGCCAGCTCATCCACTTGGCGCTCTAATGAGTGTCTCAATCTCAGTTGCAGTTGCATTCGAAGTCGCTGTATTATTCTCAGTCTCAGTCTTTGGTCAGTATTTTTTTTAACGCCGCCTTTCACTCTCATTACCCGAGGCAATTCAACTAATTAGCTGTGTGTGCATACGCAACTTTTAAAACTTCATTTTACTCTTTTTGCTGGCCATTTTCCAAGTTATGCACATGCATAATGCAGTCACTTTTCACAGCCAATTACACAGTGGAAAAAAAAAACACAAAATATTGTACTTAAAATGCCACATTTCAAACTTGATTTCTCACTAGGATTGAAATTATTAAAGTCAAGTTTTGCAATCTTATTTCAATTCCAAATTGAAGTATTTTACTCTTATTGAACTTAAAATTATTTTAAAAAGTACTGGATTTAAGTACAGTTCATATTTGATTCAAGTCCTTTTAATTCTGATACTGAGTACAATAAACTAAGAACTAGGATCATTAAGTAACACCTCATGCTACCATTAACAAATTTGAAAATCATAAGCATAAGGTGTAGAAAAGCTCTCAGCTAGTATGAAGCTAAGTGAAGACTGTCTACAGAAAATACACAAGTAATACAATACAAGGTAGAACCACTTGGGAATTCTAAGCGAGCAAACGTTAAAAAGATATAAGAATAAAATAACTTGATTAGGATGTTACGATCTGTGTGTTGAACCTGTGTAAAACTTATACATATGTGCAATTTTGGGACTCATTTCTAGTAATTTTAGAGTTTTACTTGATTCAAGATTCATCGCTTTTATATTAAGATTGTTATGCTCATTTTCAGTAATTCGCACTTAAATTAAATATAAATTTGAAGGATCGAAAATACTTAATTCGAGCTTATAAAAACTTATTTTTAGTATTATTTTTAGAGCGACTCTTTTTTCTCAGTGTACTCTTTGGCTTTTAATGCTTATGATTTACGTACTGAGAATGTCCAGCTGTTGGCCCCCTTTGCCAATCTGACTCCAACTCGGACTCCAACTTGGACTCTGGTGTTTATTAACCCAATGCCTTATCGTTTGTAGGTGCTCATATATAAATACATGCATTTTGTGCATGTCACAACTCGAAAATCCTATTGCTAGTCGGAATCTGACTCTGTCTCCAACTCCAACTCTAACTCCAACTCTTGTCTCAGACTCGGACTTGGACTGGCTTGATAATAGTTGGCTTAAATGGCTGTTTTTCTGCTGTGTTAACGATTTTGCTGCTGCTACCGCAGCAATTGCATTGAACTTACGCTGCACAGTGGTGCAAAGACTGGTGCACTCTGTCTAAATTGTATACAACTATTTAAGTTTTCAGCTGCCTATTTTCTTTTTTTAAATTTAACATGTATATAAAAAGAAAGGGGAATCGTAGAATCGCTAAAAAATTAATTAAATGCATTAAAAACTTGTTTGTTTTAAATTATAAATCAATCAAGCGTAGGAAATCTTAGCTTAAATTAAGTTCTGTGTGTCCTAACAAATTTTTATAGCAATCAAAACTCTGTAATATGAATCTGTCATAGGATTGAAGGCTCGGAAAATGTGTTTTTATATAAAATTTTTTTTTGTTTTATAGATATTTTAATAACTGTGTATTAATCTAATTAAGATGTATAAAAGCGGTCAAAAATTGTACTATATAAAATTCATTTATATTTTTTTGCAAATATTTTAATGAAGTTCAGAAAACTTAATTGTAAAATGTCTATCGATAATGGAAAACTTTTGATTAGCATAAAGTTGCAACAGAATTAAATAAATAAAATTGACTAACTTTTTAAAGCACTATTTATTAATTTTCAGATATTTTAAGCAAATTATTAATTTCGCTAATTATATGTATTTTTTATTAGACAAGTAAAAATTCATAAAGTTTAGGCAAAGATTGAATTATTATAGGTGTAGCTCTAATGCAGCCTTCAATAAATTTCACACTCACAAAACTGTATATAAATTTTCATTTGATTTTTAACACTTGTCAAATTTCAATAATCATGTACCACTGTGCAGTGGTAGCCGCTTCCAGTTGCTGTCGCTGCCGTTGCTGCCGTTGCTGCTGTCGCTGCCGTTGCTGCTGTTGCTGCTACCGCTTGTGGCCTTATCTGTTGCTGCTTATCTGCGTGCAACGCCAGCGGCAACAACGGCGAATTTTGTTAACAAAATATTTCGCAGCCGATTTGCAGCTTTTTGGCCAAAAGCAACAGCAACAACAAATGTATTAACGAGCGTTTTTATTTTTGTTTGCTGCATGTTTTTTTGGGGCATTTAATGTTTTAATGTGTGTTTTGCATCGCATTCGCATTCGCATTCGGTTTTTTGGTGGCAGGCAACAGGCAACAGGCAACAAATGGCAAATATGACATGTGTAATGAAGTCTTAATAGCCGAACAGATAATGCCCATTGCCTGTCAGCGAGTATAGGCTCGTACGAGTATCTTGAATGCATTTACCAACTCTGTCTATTACCCAAATGTCACATTCTCGCAATTTTATCGTTTTCTCGCTTTTTTTGCATAATTAAAATAATGTTTTTGTTACTCATACGACACGTTGGCAATTTTCAATTGCCGGCAGCTGCCGTTCAAGATAATTGCACAGAATGCAATTCAATGCAATTGACACCAACAACAACAACTGCAACACGATGTTGCAACATGCTATGCGAATTGCCACCATTGCCAATAAACTTAGAAGATGTTGCAATTTGCTCGTTCACTTGACTTATGAAATCTTTAAAAATATATTCAATTAGTTTGATTTAGTGACAAAATATTGGGTGAAAAATATTTGAATTTAACATTTATTTGGAAACAATTATTTATTTATTTGTTTATTGACTATTTCCTAGTGCTACAAATAGGAGTATTTTTATTTATATTTATTTTATATTATTAAATGGCAAAGTTATAAAAGTTGAAAATTGTTCAGTGAATGAATTCATTGGTTTACTGTAAAGAAATTGGATTTTCTTTGTCTCGTAAGGCTTTTTACGTAACGCCAAAAAGTGGTTTTAGTTAATTTTTAACAATCTTGCTGTTACCTAAAGTAATTTTAAGATTGCAACAAATTATTGGTTGCAAATTCAATTAACGTAATCCAAGGAAACTAATTAGGCGTCTATAAATTAAGTGTCGAGCTGTCCATCATTCTTATCGGAAACATAAATCCTAAAAAGAAATTCTCATATGTCGAGTACTATAAAAGCACGGAAGTTTCTTTCGATCGTCAGTACTTCTTCAAGTTTGAAGCTGAACATGGCGCAATTCAAGTGGCAGCTGATCTTTCTGGCTTTTGTATTAGGCCAAAAGTATATCGAAGCAAAATCCACGATTAAGCAACGCATTATCAATGGATCCCCTGCAGTTGCCAAACAATTTCCATATCAAGTATTTATTGAAATATTTATGCATTTTCCTAATAACACAAAAGAAAGTACAAACTGCGGTGGCGTATTAATTTCCAAAAGACATGTCCTTACTGCAGCTCATTGTATAAAGAGTCATGTGTAAGTCAAGACTTTATATTTGATATAAAAATAATTATATAACAATCCATTGTACCCATTAAGAACGCGCTACGTTACTAACTTTGGAGCCTTGAATAAAGCCAATAATCAAGAGACGGGTAAACAACAAATGGTTTCAAGTCCGTCGAATGTTGTGGTGCATCCAGAGTATAGTAAGAAGCCATTATACAATGATATAGCCCTGATTAAATTGCCATTTGATTTGGAATTTAACGCGTATATTCAACCTGCAAAGTTGCCAGATCCAAGCCAAACTTATGATAATGCAAACGCCATTGCTTCTGGTTGGGGAAGAACTGAAGGTATGTCCCAGTAATATTCAATGAAAGTATAAAATTAATTATTCATATTTCTAAACAGCTGGTGTTTACTCAGATAATCTCTTGTATACTTATGTAACCGTTCTACCAGCTAATGAAAGTAAACATTTGAAATTTTTATCATCGCAAATTTGCTCAAAGCCCGGTAAAAGTAGTATTTGCTTTGGGGACTCTGGTGGCCCATTAGCCATCAAGAATGATGATGGTAGCAGCACCTTGATAGGTATCGCATCGATGGTAATGGATGGTACATGTCCGATTAATAGACCCAGTGTTTTTACCCGAGTTTCATCCTTTGTGCAGTGGATAAAGCAATATGAGTAAATTGTATAAAATTTTTAAAACGAGTTATATAACTATACCTTCGTTAAAAAGTTGAATATATTAATATATATGACTTTGCAGACAAATCAGCAATGTGTTTTATATCTTTTGTTTTTTTTCCAGATTTAAAGATTATCTTTAATCATGATGCTCAGATTAGATTTATATTAATTAGTGTTGAAAATAAAAAGTCACAAGCTAAACAGTCGAGTGCACTCGACAGTAATATACCCTGAGCCTGGCCTAGATTTGATACCCATGCAATTCTCATACTAATCCTTAAATATCGACCCATCGTTTTTGTGGCAGATACAAACATATATAATATATAGTAATATAAATAAGCGATTTAAGTCAATTTTCACGGTTTACTTAAATTTAAAAAATTCATCAAACGTATATAAATAATAAAAATAACAAATAAAATTGGTTTACCAAACCAGGAATCGAACCCACTACACCTCGCGCACGGGCGCGTATCTCTAGCATTGGACTGACAATTCAAAAAATATTAAATACAGCTGAGCTTCCATAACTCGAAGTTCTATAACTCAAATTTCTCTCTAACTGTTACATACTTTTGAACAAACTTAATAAAACCCCAGGGTATACAAATAATTATCTAGCCTTAAATAAAAATTAGTTGAATGCCCATTTTTAATTAACCATTTACTCAATTATTAAAAAAACTGTTTTGTTAACTGACAGTTAAAGCTGAAATGTAGTTTTTAACTGGCAAACACTTTTAATGCACTTTGTATTTTTTTTCAGTTATGTTGGGCAATTGAATAATTTTCTCTCTTTGGCATTTTAAAAACTGTTTTCGGGGCAAATGACAAAAGTGGCGCCTGTCGCGATAAAAGACGACGACAGCGACGTTGACGTCGACGCTGATGTTGATGTTGCTGACGTTGACGTTGACTGCGACTTCGAAGTCGAAGTCGAATTCGACATCGACGGCGACTGCGACTTCGACATAATCACGCGCTTTAAAGGCTGCTGACAGTTTAACGATTTGTGTTGATTGTTTGTTTTCTGTTAATGTTGTTGTTGTTTGTTTTTGTTTGTTTTTGTTGCTGGTGTTGCCGCCAACTGTTGTTGTTGTTGGTGGTTGGCTGTTTGTTGTTTTCGCAACATGCAACCGTGCGTAGCGGCAACGAAATGTCAACAAAAAAAAAACAAAACACACACAAAAAACTTTAGCCAAAAAAAATGTTATAGCCAAAAAAATACAAAAGACAACAACAATAACAACAACAGCAAGTGGAGATTTTTCATGGGACAGCTAATTGGCTGCTGTGACATTAAATGCCGTCAACAATTTGTCCTGCATGTCGATGTCAGTCCGAGACAGACAGAACGACAGAAAGAGAGAGAGAGAGAGAGTGGGAGAGAGAGGGGGAGAAATTGGCGCCATACATAAAAAAGAGAGAGTTTCGACAGCGACAAAAAAAAAGGTTAAGCAGATATTTTTGGGAGGCAGTGTAAGCGTATAAAAAATACTTTTGGGAGGAAGTGTAATGGCACGGAAGATACTTTTGGGAGGCAGTGTTAGCCTATAGAAAATACTTTTGGGAGGCAGTATAACCGTATAGAAGACACTTTTGGGAGGCAGTGTAAGCATATGGAAGATTTTTTTGGAAGGCAGTGTAGGCGAACGAAAGATTCTTTTGGAAAGCAGTGTAATCGTATAGAAGATTTTTTTGGGAGGCGAAGTAAGCGTATAGAAAATACTTTTGGGAGGCAGTGTTAGCGTATAGAAAATACTTTTGGAAGGCAGAGTTAGCGTATAAAAAATACTTTTGGGAGGAAGTGTAATGACACGGAAGATACTTTTGGGAGGCAGTGTTAGCCTATAGAAAATACTCTTGGGAGGCAGTATAACCGTATAGAAGACACTTTTGGAAGGCAGTGTAGGCGAACGAAAGATTCTTTTGGAAAGCAGTGTAATCGTATAGAAGATTTTTTTGGGAGGCGAAGTAAGCGTATAGAAAATACTTTTGGGAGGCAGTGTTAGCGTATAGAAAATACTTTTGGAAGGCAGAGTTAGCGCATAGAAAATACTTTTGGGAGGAAGTGAAATGGTACGGAAGATACTATTGGGAGGGAGTGTTTGGAAGATACTTTTGGAAGGCAGTGCTAGCGTATAGAAAATACTTTTGAAAGGCAGTGCTAGCGTATAGAAAATAATTTTGGGAGGCAGTGTGAGCGTATAGAAAATACTTTTGGGAGGCAGTGTAAGCGTATAGAAGATACTTTTGGGAGGCAGTGTTAGCGTATAGAAAATACTTTTGGAAGGCAGAGTTAGCGCATAGAAAATACTTTTGGGAGGAAGTGAAATGGTACGGAAGATACTATTGGGAGGGAGTGTTTGGAAGATACTTTTGGAAGGCAGTGCTAGCGTATAGAAAATACTTTTGAAAGGCAGTGCTAGCGTATAGAAAATAATTTTGGGAGGCAGTGTGAGCGTATAGAAAATACTTTTGGGAGGCAGTGTAAGCGTATAGAAGATACTTTTGGGAGGCAGTGTTAGCGTATAGAAAATACTTTTGGAAGGCAGAGTTAGCGCATAGAAAATACTTTTGGGAGGAAGTGAAATGGTACGGAAGATACTATTGGGAGGGAGTGTTTGGAAGATACTTTTGGAAGGCAGTGCTAGCGTATAGAAAATACTTTTGAAAGGCAGTGCTAGCGTATAGAAAATAATTTTGGGAGGCAGTGTGAGCGTATAGAAAATACTTTTGGGAGGCAGTGTAAGCGTATAGAAGATACTTTTGGGAGGCAGTGCTAGCGTATACAAAATACTTCTGGGAGGCAGAGTTAGCGCATACACAGAAAAAAAAATGCCATTCTAAAATCAAGTTTTAAATTCTTGATTCAAGCCTGCATTTTTTAAGTATGTTTCCAGGATTAAGCTGAACAATCAAGCCTGAATCGGGATTAAAATGGGAAAATAAGCCCAAATTACTTGATTCTCTCTCAGCCTCTTTCATTTCAACTGGTCTGGTGGCTCAGTGGTTAGAGTCGCCGTCTTGTTTGAAAAAGACCTGGGTTCGATTCCCACCAGTCAATTGCATTCAAACATTTTCTTCACTAAAAAAAAAATGTAAAAAAAAAACAATAAAAAAATAAAATAAAAAATATTAAAAAAAAATTAAAAAAAATTTTAAAAAAATTAAAAAAAAAATTAAAAACAAAAAAATAAAAAAAAATTAAAAAAAAATAAAATATAAGCAAAAAAGTAAAAAAAAATCGTAAAAAAAAATTTAAAAAAGAATTTAAATGTAACAAAAAACATTATTTTTTTTAGCCTGAATTTAAGAATTTCAGGATTGAATTCGGGATTGAAAAAATCAAGTATTTCATACTTGGTTTAAGTAAATCCGAGATTACCCCACTTTTGACATCGTTTCGGATTGAATCCGGGCTAAATATCCCGGATTTTTTTTCTGTGTAGAAAAAACTTTTCGGAGCAATGTGTAATGGTACGGAAGATACTATTTTGAGGGAGCGTAATCGTATATAAGATACTTTTGGAAGGCAGCGTAAGTCGTATATAAGATACTTTTGGGAGGAAGTGAAATCGTGTAGAAGAAGAAAGAATCTTTTTGGGAGGCAGTGTGATTGCATTGTTTGTCAATAATTTCGCCTACTACTGTCCACAAACAAAAAGCAACCAGCGTCAAGCAACTAAATCAAAAAAAAGGTTTTTTGCACGATTTGCGAACGTGTTTTTTTGTTTGTGTGGCGACAACGCGATGTCCAAAAGAAAAGGCCAATGTCAAAGACAGAGAAAGAGAGAGCGACAGAGAGAGAGAGCGAAAGAGAGACAAAGAGGCAGACAATTGTTAGCCCGTTGCCTTAATTTGTCTACAAATTTTCTTGAGCTTTTGAAAGGGGCACGTTCAGTTTCGGTTTCAGCTTTCAGGCAGCAGCAGCAGCATCTTAGATTTGTGGCACGAACTTCATGAACTTCATGCATCATGTTGTCGTCAAACTGAGCTGAAATTTGTTGTGTGCACCGAAGAAAACAAATTAAATTGTTTGCCACATTCAGTTGCATGCAACCGACAGAATTATGCAATTAAAAATGGAAATGCAAATGAAAAAAAAAAGAAGAACAATAAGCTGAGAAACTGAGAAGTAAAAGTAGAAGTAGTAGAAATTGAAATGGAAATAGAAGTAGATGCAAACTCAACTTCACTTCACGCTGACTTTGCTTAATTAATCAAACGAGTGGCAAATGACTAATTGATGGAATGACGGCATGAAGAAATGACGGAAATACTCGTTGAGCTTATGGGAAAAATGTCGCTAAGCAGCTGCCAAAGATCTTTCAACTTAACGTATCTTAAGCACTTGCCAGCCAAGTCCAGTCCAGTCAAGTCGATACAGTAGAAACTTATTAAAGCATTGAAACGTTTTTATAGCATTCGTAAAGATACAATAAGTTAAGATATGAACAAAAGTGTATTATAAAATCTAGACTATCCACGTATTATTTTAATAAAAATTGTTTTCTTTATAATTCATTTATAATATATATGTATAGTGTAACTTCCCTAACTCCAATCACCATTATCCAAAGAAAAGGTTCGAGTTTTTAAGATAATCGACTTATAAAGTTATTTTTCTTAAGTTTATTAATTTTACTGTCACTCATTTAGCTCGAGTTAGAGAGAAAATCGAGTTATGGAAGCTCAACTGAATATATGTTTAGAACATTTTCTTTCGCTGCAAGTCTAAATTGTGTTGTAAATCTAAACTATAAATTTAATTTAAAATTGAAATACTTTTAAAAATCGACACTAAAATAATAAGGTTGTCGATCAATAGACCAAATTATGCCGATATATTGACTTTCGAAATATGTTTAGGCATTTGAAAACTTTTAATAATTGTAATTGAAGGCCAAGCAATGATCAATTTGACACTTATCTAGAAAATCGGTTAAGTTTTGACAAAGCTATGAAAGCTTTAAGTTTTTTGAAGAATTATCAAGCGGTAGATATGGAAAAGTGATCGGTACTGGGAAAAAAAAAATAAATTTTCCAAATAGATAAAATTTGGATGCAAAAATCAAATAAGAGCTCAAACAATGATAAAATTTATATACCGCGAAAAAAATCGGTTGTTTTGATAGAGTTAAAAGCTTAAAGTTTTTTTTAAAAGTTTCAAAGGGAAAAAGAATGGGAAAACTGAACAGTATTGGAAAAAAAAATTAATTTTCAATTGAAAGATACATATTTGAATGCAGAATTAAATTATGTCTCAAGCAATGATAACGTTTTAATTGATATGCCGCAAGAAAATCGATCTAGTTTGAACAAAATTATGAAAGCTAGAATTTTTAAATAAAGTGTCACCGTGTAACCTTTAAAGAATATTCACTGTACTGTGCTATCAACCGTTCAAGCCCGACTCAAGCTCCTGCCCTCTTACACAGTGCATTAAGATATAAAACTAAAAAAACTTACCATTGGCATTCGCTGATTTAATTCTGCAAAGATAAGAAGCGTGTAGAAAATGTTGCAATTAATAAACATAAATATACATATATAACATATAAGCACAACACAAATTAGCGTAAGAACATAAATCTAGGCACAAGAACAACAAATAAATATGGCAAATGTCAAACTGTTCAATGACATAAAACTGGGCGACAAATGGCAAATGGCAAAACGAAAGACTTAGGACACAAACTTGTCTACGCAAATAACGTTTTTGCGTGTGACACGCAGATAAACAACAACAAACAGCAAGTTACATACATATTTATATGTGTATGTAAATACAAAAACCAGATAAGAGTACAGCTAAATAACAACAACAATGAAAACAACAACAACAACAGTGGAACATTCACCATTTGTTGCAATTGAAATGTTTGTGATTAGATTAAGTTGAAAGAAAGAAGAGAAACCGGATTAGATTTCCACTTGCTGTTGTTGGTGCTAATTTATCCTGCTTTCAATTATACACTGAAAAAAAATACGGAATTAGGGTATATAATTAATCCAACCAAAAGAATTTAAAATTTCCTAAAACAAGTAAAAAATACTTGATTCAAAATACGATCTTTCAATTTCCCCACTGCAAATATGTTGATTATTGCAACTCTATACGATTTTTTTTCAGTGAAATCAAATGTTCCAGGTTTTTTTTAGCTATTGCTGATTAGTTTCCATTTAATCCTCAAATTTTGTTAATTTAACAATGATATTCTGAATACATACTTAAATCAAGTATTTTAAATTTTATTTTTAGAATCGATTTTTCTTTTCTGTGCACCAATTTTGCCTGCTTTCAGTTGAAGCTTAGCAATTTCTATTAACTGTTTTTTGCAGCACACATTTGCCATTAACTTTGCCCCGTTCTCAGTTTTCTGGGTCATAGCGAGAGAGCACGAACTTAATGGATATAGATTGTGCGTATCAATTAACTGAACTCCAAACGTATCGATGTCTGTCCATTGTCCGTTGTCCATTTGATTGAGTGCAGCAGGCGGCTTAATTTTCCCCTCGCTTTGCCTTGATCGATTATAATGTTAACTTTAACTGAATCAACTTTGAATCGAACTTTTTTTCAATTCGCATTCGCCGCTTGTTTTAGTTTCTTTCTTATTTTTTCTTCTACTCGCAATTCAATTAAACTGAACAAGCTCACCGTGCAGTCAGTCTGTCTGTCTCTTTGTCTGTCCGTCTGTCTGTCTGTCAGTCAGTTAGTCTGTCGTCTTTAGTTGGAGGCCTTGCCTTCGATTTGCGCTAATTTTCCATTTGTGTTTTCTTTATTTTTCGTATGTTTTTCCTTTGAAACGTTATGTTCAATTTTCTGCGCTTGTTTTTTCGTCAGCAGTTTTTTTCACTTAGTTTTAGTTAGTTTTTTCTTTTTTTTATTTATTTGTTTTTTCCATCTCAATCGCATGCTAATTGAACACGCCTTTTTGTGTTATGCTCTCGACTCGCTCTTGCCACAGTTTGAGCCTTGGCAGCAGCTGCTTTAAACGCTTTTCAACTTGAATTTCGCCTTTTTGCTATCAAACGCGAAGCACGAAGCGACAATTTTTTGCAATTTAACAATGTTATTGACAAACTGAAAGTCGGTTTAGGCCTTGTCTTGTCGGGTTTTATGTTACCTTGAAGCACATTAAATATATATTCTGTCAAAATATGTATATCAAAAAACTATCTCTATTGAATTTTAACTCAATTAACTTTAGAAACTTTGAAGTGAAATTAAATTAAATTAAGTTTCTTACTTTCTATATTCAATACATAAAAAATACAAGTCTTTAAAGTCTAAGCATTTTCAAAAATCTTATTAATGTATTTTTATTAAATTTATATATGTTTTTGTTATATTTATTTATTTATTAACATTAAGTAATGTATTATTTTTGTTAAAGTTATTGATTCATCTTTAAATTTAATCGATTTAAAATGAAATAAAATACTTAAAATTAGTAAAAAAAAAAATGGAGATTCTTATTATATTTATATTTTATATTTATTTATATATTTATTTTTAAAAATGTATTATATTTAAAAAAAATATATTCTTAAGTTATTATTTCATATTTAAATTTAGTCGATTTAAAATGAAAAAATAAATATTTATTTATATATATTTTTTTATAAATGTATTATATTAAAAAAAATTATATATATTTAAGTTATTAATTCATTTTAAAATTTTTTTGATGTTATCTATTTGAGGGCTAATAAGGCCGTTGTGATTCATTTTTATAATAAATTACATTTTACTAATAAAAATGTTCCTCCTACGCGTTTCGGCGACATTTTTCGCCTTCTTCAGGGAGTCTGTTTAATTTAGTCACTCTATATTAAAAAATGTTTTAAATTAGTCCGAAAATTTGTCTTTATTTTTTAATTAAACTGATTCTAGATTACCAATGTAGTTCTTTATTTATCAAATTAGAGTGTCCTTATGTAGCCCTTAAGCGAACTTAATTAAAAGCTTGTGCTAATTTTTGTTCTTTATTGAAAGAGAATTTTCGATTGATTTTTTGTATTTGTTTGTTGTAGTAAGACTTTAGTCAGAAAATTGTTGATATTTTTTAATCAAACTGATTCTAGGCTACCAATTTAGTTTTCTCTTTTACGCATTAGAGTAATAAAATAGTTCTTTACATTTTCTCAAATTAAATAAATTTTTAATGGCCTGTAAGCCAATTTAATTTATTTAACGTAAAGTTAAAATCTTGTGCTAGTTTTTGTCTCCAATGAAAGAGAATTTTCAATTGATTTTTAGTGCTCGTTGTAGTAGCTCAAATCAAAAAAGCAGCAGTCGTCAAGTCAAGCAAACTGAAGAGTTGTTTAAGTTTAATTTAAGTGTCTTCAATGTGTAAACTGAGCTGCGTTTGTGAGTGCTGTGAAATCAACAATCAACTGTAATCAAACGGCACTTTGAGTGTGGTTTTTAATGCCGACTCGTGTGGGACTCAAGTGAAAAAGACATTAAAGACACCAGTATTGACCATTACCATGTCTAGAGTCTAGACATTGAGCAAACATTGTCAAGTCGTATGGCAGGTGCCATTAGAGGTGTCCACTAGCAAATCATTTAGTAGTGCATAAAACAGAAAAAAGACAAAATTTATAGCGCCATTAGAGATTGAGAATCGAGAACGAGAATTCGACATCAAATATGCAAATACGTGTAACCGATATTACATGTAATTGCTGCTAATTTGGCAGCCAACACGTTCGAAACTGAATTTGAATTCGAGCTGACATGAAACAGTTGCCACAACAACAACAACAACTTGCAACATGACTGACTAAAGCTGACAACAAGGTGAACAGCGTGACAATCGCATTGCCCACAATTCGAGAGTTATTTAAAATAGCCAAAGCCCAGCTTTAAATAATAGCAAATCGAAGTCGTAGTCGTAGTCGTTGTCAAAAGGCAGCGTGTGAATTGCGTAGCCAAACATGCACTAAGTGGCAACTTACCGCCGCCTTCACCTCCCCCCCAACCAACTTGCCACAGCCAATTGCAGAACTTGGCTATTGGTGCAAGCGATACACTCGCTATTGAGTGCATACTCTACTAAATCAGAGTGGGGTATATTAGTGTATTTGCTTAATTGTATGTATTGATGGAAAAAATAAAAGAAATGACACTTATTTTGATATATTTAATAAATTTTTTAAAAATAAAATAGAGCTCCGTTGTTTTGTTAAATTTGGAAACATTGCTAAATAGATCTGGGTAAAAACAAATTATTTTTTTTTCACAGCAATTATAGAATTAGAACACCAAAAAAATAACTATAATTTCTATTAATTATTCCAACACCGTTTAGTCTAAAATATAACTTTGTAATAGTATCGATTTTCTAATTATAAAATTAGAAAAAATTTTTTTAAACACCTTCCATTTTACACTGTTAAAAAATACAGATTTTAAAGGTTATTGACACTGGTTACTAAATATAAAAATATTCCTTTTAAATATATAATTTTAAAAATTAGACATTTATATGAAAATTGTGCAAAAGATAATGAAAAGAAAGTGATCTTAAAATAAAGACATTTTATTTCTTAAGAATCTTAGCTTTCCAATCAAAACTGTAAGTTTTAGTCCAAACTAAATTCATTAAGAAACAAACGTTGTTTTTTAGCATTTTAAATATTTTTTTGTTTCAAAACTTTCTGATATCAAAAAGATAACTAAAGGATACAAACTTTCCTTATTCATATCTATTAAATATTATATTTTTAATCTTAAATGTTTGTTTATATTTTAAAAAATTCTGAACGCAACAAAAGTTCATACTTAAATAATAAAAATAAATCTGTTAAAATATACAAATAAATATATATGTATATTTTGTAGTATGAAGAGGTTGTTTAAAGCAACTTCTTCTATTTTGTCAATTAATAATTTTCTTATAATTGCTATGTTTTTTTATTTATTTAGTGTATTTCCCATTCGTTTACTCCCTAACGGAATCCACATTTCACTCACTTGTCTCGCATTTGTGTTTGATTTGCACATTCATTTGTTTGTTTATTTGTTTTATTTGTTTGTTTTGCTTTGGCAAATTATTTGCAAAAATTAATTTTATGCAAACATGCCGCCAAAATACGGACAACATGACAATTTAATTGGACGCGACATGTGGCCGGCAGCGAACGTTGACGGCGACGTCGACTGCGACTGCGACTGAAGCAGCGACTGCGGCGCCTGCGCAACGCCAACGAACCAAAAATGTTGATGTTAATTTGTAGCTCGCGTGTTGCGTTGACGCCCCCGCAACACTTGACCAAGTTAACAGCCTCCCTCTGGCCCAAAAGAGATTGATGCCAAAATGTATGTACATTTAAAGTGTGTGTGTTGTGTGTGTGTGTTGTGTGTGTGTGTTGTGTGTGTGTGTTGTGTGTGTGTGTTGTGTGTGTGTGTTGTGTGTGTGTGTTGTGTGTGTGTGTTGTGTGTGTGTGTTGTGTGTTTAAGACTGACCCACTCTTAAAGCCTTTTGATAGACTTCAAAAATAGAACTTAAAGAATGGCCTGTGGCAACAAAAATGTTGTTTATATTATGCTTTGTTGTTATTGTTATTGTTATTGTTACTGCTATTATTGCTGTTGTTTATTTTAAAGAGCAATTAAGTAATAAAGCAATTTCATGTTCTTTTGTTTTTGCCATTCGATTATTTTAAAGGTTTCTTTTTTTTTTCTCTCTCTCTGTCGTGGGCGTTTAATTGAATTGCCGTTTTGTGTTTGTTGTTATTGTTGTTGTTGTGTGTGGGCCAAGACATTGTAAATCTTTTAGTTACATACACACACACACATATAGAGTTCTTAGCTGATAAATTCGCGCATATATATGTGAATATATTCAATTTGTCTGGCATTGTAAATGTCGCCGCATGACGGATCGTTGGGGTCGTCTTTGGGGTCTTTTCTCCTCTTGTTCTTGAGTTCTTGAGTTGAATGTCCGTTCTGCCTAGTCGCCTATACCCCTTACCATATACATAAGTATGTAAATAAATACACACATACTCTTCGAACGAGTCACAGTGTCTTTAAGCATTATGATGACTAATTGCGGCATTTTTCTAGCTAAATGCCAAAATGTGTCTATTTATTAGCATTTGTTATTAATTGTTTGTTTGTCTCTAGCGATTAATTTAAATTGCAAATTTGCTTGCAATTTGATTTAATAGCTTTTATTGTGAATATGCTAAATAGCAAATCGATAACTTATCGTTATGTGTGTTGTTGCAGTTGTATGGTTGAATTAAAAACAAAAATTCTCATAATTCAATCTGAAATCTCTAGCAGTTTATTTAATAAGAAAACAGCTGTTAGCGATTTTTTGAAATATCGATAGCTATAATAATCGATTTGAAAATTTTTGAGTATCAAAAAAAAGCTTTATACAGATAAATAAAAACCCTTTAACCCAAACAAAGATAACAATTTTGATAACACAAAAATATTGTCATTTTATGATATCGATAACCATAATAAATAAAATAGAAAATTTCTAGAAAAGCTAAAATAGACTTTACTCATACAAAAATGAGCCCCAAGACCAAAATAAGATTAAAAATCGATTATTATCGAAAAATATCGGAGAATATCGATAACCATAATAACACTAGTTTACAAAATAAAATTTTTTTTTTGCAAAGTAAATGAAAGTATTTTTTTCTTATGGACTTTGGCCCGCTAAAAACGAAAATGGCATTTAAAAATTTTTTTATGGAAGCGTTTTCGAAACATTCAAATTTTTTCGAATTTTTGAGGTTATTCCAACACTTTTGAGTATACTTCCAAATCTACTTGTCTAAATTTGCCAACCAAGCACTTAAATTAAAGGTAAGTTAATTCTCTTCAACTTTCTTCCATAGAGTATTAAGATCAGTTCAGCAGTTCAGGTGCTAGCGATTTTATAAAGTTCGAAAATGGGCGTTTTTTGTGATTTTTTGAGCTTGAAAGCTAACATATCGTCCTGGAAAAAATAGAAATCAATGAGATAAAATTTTTTTTACTCATTTATCGTAAAGCCAATACTGTTTCAAAGAAAATAAGGTATAGTTTATGCAAATCCATCGACAGATGGCGAAGTAAGCCATATTTACGTGAAACACCTAGCACCAGTAAAACACCGATTGTAGCGGTACTCACATGCAGCGACCAAACGCACTTGTAAATGTGCAAGGGCAAAGGCGAGCATTTTCCACAACTTTTGGCTCAGTTAAAGCTGCATTAGTTCGCCATATGTCGATGGATTTGCATAAACTATACATTATTTTCTTTGAAACAGTATCGGCTTTACGATAAATGAGTAAAAAAATTTTTTCTCGTTGATTTCTATTTTTTCCAGGACGATATGTTAGCTTTCAAGCTCAAAAAATCACAAAAAACGCCCATTTTCGAACTTTATAAAATCGCTAGCACCTGAACTGCTGAACTGATCTTAATACTCTATGGAAGAAAGTTGAAGAGAATTAACTTACCTTTAATTTAAGTGCTTGGTTGGCAAATTTAGACAAGTAGATTTGGAAGTATACTCAAAAGTGTTGGAATAACCTCAAAAATTCGAAAAATTTGAATATTTCGAAAACGCTTCCATAAAAAAATTTTTAAATGCCATTTTCGTTTTTAGCGAGCCAAAGTCCATAAGAAAAAATACTTTCATTCACTTTGCATTTTGGCTGTAAACTAGTGTAATCAAATGAAAAATCATTAAAAATAGACTTTATACAGAGAAAAATTCCCTATTAAATCCAATCTTAGATTACAGTTTTGATAACGCAGAAAAAATTGTCATTTTATGATATCGATAACAGTAACAAAAAATTCGAAATTTCTAGAAAAGCTAAAATGGAATTTACTTATACAAAAATAAACTCCTAAATAAGTTTAGAAACTGAAAGTAAAACTATCGATAAATATCGATACAGTTTGATTTTTATCGTTTACAGATCAAATTCTTTTTTAAGCTAGAAAAGCTACAATTTACTTTACTTTAACGAAAATTAACACTCAGCGCTAAACAATATTAAAAAGTGAATGTAAAACAATAGGTAAATATCGATAGATTTGATTGTTATCGCTTATACTTAGATCAAAATATTGTTGAACTTACCTTCTACATCTTAGAACTATGACCATTACAATAGCACCTATAAGAGCCGATATGATTGAGACTACAATAAGAGTGAATGCCCATCCAAGTTCGCCAGCTTTATCTGAAATTGCAGTAAACAAAAACAAAGAGAATTTTCAATTAAAATGCACATTACGATAAAAAACTAGATGATGAGCTGACTACAAAGTAAGAGGGGAAACCAGGTGTAAAGGCTTTATGATTATGCCATGGTGATAAAAATGATAAATTCATAAAAACAGAGCAGCAAATTTAAAAAAAGGAGTTATGAATATGAATATAAAGTTGCAAATAAAGAAGGTGTTTCATCTAGCTGTAAAAAGAATTGTAAACGAATGAAAATTCGTGAGTGAAGTCAATTAGACGCCATCAAAAGTCGAAAGATGTTTTCTGGCCGATTAAAAATGTGCTCTCGAAACTGAAACTGAAATTAAAACTTATAAGAGAGGGGAGGGGGGAGACACGTCCCAACCATTAAACGATGCAAAATTAATTACAAAGTTTATTATCTTAACAACTGGAGGTTGTTTGCCACAACGACGCTACTTGCAACTTCAACTTGCCCCCCCACGGGTGATTTAGAATATTTATGGGTCCAGCAGTTAAATGAGGCAATGAATACGGTGCGGGTTATTCAGGGGTCAGACTGGGGTGCCAACGACTACGTTTTGACCCTTTACTTTTGTGCCTAGACCTTATCTGCCAACGGACATCTGTTAAGCGTGGGGTTGTGGACAGGGGCTGCTCTAGGCCCAAAAGGTTAAATTCAGCAAACAGAAATCAACACGCATATAAATATTTCAGTCAGCCCTCGCTGGGCCTAGAATCCTTTGATAAAAGCCGGCGAAATTGTAACAGAAATTAACAAAGCAGGAGTATAAAAAGACATACTTTTAAAGCCAACTTGTGTGTACTCTATACAATTGAAAGCTAGATTACAATTAAAAAAAAAATTAAAAAAAGAAAAAATTTCAAAGAAAATATCCAAAAAGAATTTGAGTACACAATTAAAAAGTAGAAAATTAAAATTTTTAATAATTAACAAAATTAAAAAAAAATAAAAAAATTTCAAAGAAAATATCCAACAAAATTTTGGATACACAATTAAAAAGTAGATAATTAAAATTTGTAATAAAAAAATTAAACAAAGAAAAAAATTCAAAGAAAATATCAAAAAAAAAATTATGAAACACAATTAAAAAGTAGAGAATAATAATTTTTAATAAAAAAAAAAAATTATAAAGAAAAAATTACACAAAAAATATTCAATAAAATTTGAAAACCATTTATTTTAATTATTCAGAGACAATATTGATAAAACTTTTTTTTTTAAATTATTAGTGAAGTTTTTTTTGTCTATATCCCGCTAATTGAGGAATAAAATCATGATAATCTGGGGTGCCAAAAGTTAAGTGAAATTCAAGCGAAAGCGATTTCTGTGGCACCTTCGAATATAAAAAAAATTTATTTTGCATGAAAATAGGCTTAGTTTCGACAAACATATGATTGTTTAATGATTTGACAAATTTACATTTATGTATATCTTTTAATTGTAAAAAAAAGAATAGAAAATTCCTCCTTTCGGAATAGAAGAAGTTCCGATTAATATTTTTTTATATTTTATTTATACATATTTTATTTTTTAAAGATCATCAATTTTATCCCTTTCTTAGCTATCCAATTCCTGGACTTTAACAAACAACTCGACAAGTTGGAAATACCCTTTTTATCTAACGTGTAGAAAATGTGCACACATAAAATCTACTTGTTATATGCAGCACTTTATATATGTTGCATGTTGCTTTTGGCCAAATGGACCATGGCTAAAGTACGTTTAACAAATTTGACCCAATTTCGTTGATAAATTTGATTCTTCTCTTCCATCTTTTGCTCTGCTTTTAGTTTTTCTACCTTTTGTCGGTTATCTTGTTATCCCAGTTGTCAGTTGCTTAAATATTTATGCTGTCGGTGCTATAATGAAAGCAAACGCCATTAAATTTTTTTTCTTTTGGTCATTGTGTGTTGGCCGTAATAATTCAATTGGCCGAAAACGCAGCCACGAGACTGCCTGGTTGAAAAAAACCTAATTAATAGCAAACAAAAAAGAGAAACGAATGAAAAGCCATTTTTGCTTATAGTATCTCTCTTTTATATGCTGTGTAATGTGTTATGAATTGAGGATGTGGGCGTGGCAGTGGCTAAGGAAACAAGCTAATAAGCGGCGCCTCAAAAAACACACGCGTTAATTGCGGCAAGTGGCAATTGAGGCAAGTTCACAAAGGAAAAAACCCCATTAAAAACTAACGACAACACCTGTACTAGAAACTGAACTGAACTGAAGTAGCTGCAAAATATTCATACTTAGCTGGGAAATGATTTTTGTTACCAAGTTAAGTGTTAAATTAGAGAAATGATCAAGATTTACGTACTTTAACATGGGATATTTCAGTACAAACGGTTTTCAAATAATAAAAGCTGACTGATTTCGGAATTGCGAAAGCTGAAAACAATAATCTTAATTAAAGTTAGCTTTTCGCAAGCCCTAAAATCGTAAAATGAGTTTTTTCTGCCATGCTTTAAGTAAAAGATTGTATCATGCTAGTTTAAGTACACAAAAATCTTAAGCTTATCCCAAAATATACTTGATTCTAGTGTAAAACATTTTTAAGTTCGTTTCCATCTTGAAATTTTCTATTATAATTACATAATAATCGGTGCTTTTGCGTCTAAAACTAGTTGAGAATTCTAAGGCGCAAAAACTACAAATAAAATGTATACAGATCGTTGCATACTTATTTCAGGAGTTTTATTACACAACAATCTTTAAATTTTGTAGAACAAAATGGTATAAATTCAAGTACGAAAATACTTAATTTTAAGATATCTTTTTTTTCTCAGTGTAGCCTTAAAATTGTGTAAATTTTCCCAGCGTTACTTTTTTTTTGTTCTCTGTAGATTTTATTTTTAGGCCTAATAATTGAACCAAAAACTGGCCACAGATGTGAGACGTATTCAAAACCTGCTGAGTTTGTTGTCGGATGCTGTCAGCTTGCGACTGGGCAAACAGCATCGTAAAGTTCCACTTGCAACTCGCAACTTACAACATACAACTTGCAACTGACGCAAGTTATGGGCCAAGTGCGCTGGGTTGTAAAATAAAGGAACCCTTAACATATTTATGCCTATGCCACTCGCCAGGGGCTCCCCAATTCCAATTGCAATTCCAATCCCGAGTATTGGCAACTGTGGCATGCAACAGGTGTGTGCAGGTGCCGCTTCACGCAATGAATGAACGAGAGAATGCGAATGCGAATGAGGCAAAGTTGCACAAAGTTGGACTTGTACTCTGGTATTTATTAGCAGTCGACTCTTTGGCTTTCAGCTGATCTATTTGGACTGCGCTTTTCGACCTGGTCCAAGTCTAATTGGCAACTCATTAAAATAATTTCGTGCCACAATCATGGACAATGGGCAGCGCGGCAACTCTGGCAACTCGTCACTTTTTATGCCCACGAGTTCATTGAAATTATATGCAAAAGAAGGGTATAATGATTTGTTGCAAGTGTTTGTAACGGACAATTGACATACGACTCTATAAGTGTAAGTACACTGAAAAATTTACGGGCTTATAAATAAAGTAAATTGTTTTAAATTTATAAGAATAATTGTTTAAACTTTTAATATTTTTTTTTTATTATTTTAAAGAATTTTTTTTTGGTTTTCGAAAATTTTTACGTCTGAGTTTTAAATTTTATTTAAAGAGCCGTCCAAATTTTGCAACCAGAATTTTAGAGACTTTAAGAGCTAAATACTTCAAATTGGTATGTGGGCTCTTGTATTTTACCTAGGCAGATAAAGTTTAATCTAAATTTTGAATGCCTCATCAGAAAAAAAATGAATTAACTACAAGAGATATTTTTTTTGGCATTAAGATAAACAATTTATGAATGTAAGGGACTAAATATAAGAGCTAGTTACTCCAAATTTGGTATGAAGGCTTTTGGATTTTACCAAGTACAGATTAAGTTCAATCTAAATTTTTGTTAAATCATCGAGAAAATATGAGTTAACTACAAGAGATATTTTATGGACATAAAGATCAACAATTTAAGAGTTTAAGAGACTTTAAGAGCTAGATACTCCAATTTTGAATGCCTCATCGAAAATGATTATAAGATCAATTTAAAATAGCATTAAGATTAATAATTTTTATCACGATCAATAATTCCAAAATTCAAGTATAGAATTCTTGATTATTGCATGCATTTTTCAGGCATAAATTCAGGAGATAATTGTTAAATGTAGAATCTATGCGAATTTAAACATTAATGACTTTGTCTAAAAATGGTTAAATAATCCTAAAATAATTGATTTAATTGAAAAATTCGTATAAGAAACTTGATGTTCGAAATTCGTTGCTGAAAGTGAAATGGAAAACCGAGCTTAAAATAAGTATTTAATTTGTCTTAAAATGTATTTCAGCTCACCTACATTTTGTCAGCGTTTGGGACTATCTTGAATGCATTTTTTTTGTATAGGTCTAGATACAGGGCATCCCGTAGTCGAGTACACTTGTTTAGAGCTTTCTTACTTGTCACTTTTTGGCATAGAACATGGCAAAACTTTTGGTTTTCTTGGAACTTTTAGGACTTGACACAAAAGCAGCAACAACAACAAGAGAAAAAAAATACAAAGTTATACAAAAACAAAACTGTTGCAGCTGTGCAACGTTGCAACTGCAACAGTTTCCATGGAAATGCAAGCTGGGCTTGCATGCAGTTGTTGTTGCTGTTGTTGTTGCTGTTAAAGTTGCAGTTGCAGTTGCAGTCAGCAGCAGGAGGCATACGAGATACATCCATCAGATACAAATGGCTGCCCGCAGATGTAACTGCCGCCAAATCGCTTCTTCTTCTCTTCCCGCTGCCCGCTTCTCTCTTCTCTCTTGTCTGTCAGCAAATTGTAATAATCGATCTGTGGCAAGATGATTGATGATGCCACAAGAAGCAAGCTAAAACCAATGGAGATTTATAGCATGTTGTTGCCCCCGCCACATGCCACATGCCACTTCAACTCCCCCCACTCCACACGCCACTCTCAAATGGCTATCTCGAATGTGCAACCAAATGTGGCAACATCATTTAATCGGCATTATGCGGCATTCTCCACTTATATGCTAATTTTGTCTGCTTTTGCTGCCACCTGCTAAATCATTGGAAAATTGGCGCTGTTGTTGTTATTGCTGTTGTTGCTGTTGCCCCTTCGGCGTTGCAGCTGAGCATTTTGTGTGCCACAAACTGTCGCACAGTTGCATTTTTAATTGCCACACAAAAATGCCAAAAAATAAACTGCAACTGCAACGGCAACATTTTGAGGCAACTACAAGTCGCGTTTCATTTGTTATCTAAACAACGTATCGGTGGGCGGCAGGCAGCAGCCACTGTGGGCGTGGCACAGGCATTCGTGCAACCATAGCCAAAAAGCGGCCCAAATACGACTCAATTAACAGTCCACACAATTAAATTAAATGCTCGCATTTGTTTTCAAATTGAGCAATTAAGAAATGATTTAGCGCATTTTTTTCGGGGCTCCACATTTGGCAACGTTTGTTGTTGTTTCTGGTTGTTGTTGTTGTTGTTATCTTTTTGGCAGTGGGCGACTATTTTTAGTTTTTTGGCGACACAATTTCAATTCAATTTTGATTAAATGCAATTAATTAACTAGCGTTTTTTGGAGCTTAATTATTTGTCAAACATTATATAAATAACTTTTAATTTAAATTGTGAATCACTCAATATTCGTAAATTGATTTAATTTTTATTCAGCATTCACAACAAATTTTTCAGCCTAAATTTGCTTTTTTGTTGCCTCAAAATGTGTAATGAATAAGATTAAATTAAAAATGTGAATATTTTTTATTGGACAAGTGAATAATTTGTATTATCTGCTGGCAATTTGTCTGCGAAAAAAATGAATTCTATTTTTTTTCGAATACTTCGAGCATGTTTAATATTTTGATAAATATTTGAGATAAAATTTAAATTATGTTGAGACTATATAAAAAAGAAGTCATTTATTTTATTAATAATGTCTAGACTATAAGAATGAGAATAGGAAAATTGTAATGAAAACATTTTTTATTTTTTTTTATTATTTAAACAACAACATAAAGTTGCTTAAACAATACTAATTTCTAAATTTCTTAAGACATGTCTATTTTACTTATCTTAAATTGTTATTTTTTTGTATTTTAGAATTGTTTAGTTATTTAGGGTATTCAGAAACTATGATATTTGTGTTATGTGGCAAAGTGATAACAGTGTAGCTAGTGAGTGACCTTTTTAAGTTTCTGTTGTCGTATTTATGAAATCATTGAGTTAAAGTTCAATGAACAGCTGTTTTGTACAAAGCAAGCATTCTCTTTATTTCGTTTTAGCTCATGCGTTTGGTTTCACCCTCTCTTACTCTTGTGTTTTTTAATGCTTTTGCCACAGTAAAAAATCAATTTAATAATTTAAAAAAAATTGCATCTCTATATTTAAATTTTAAATCTGTCCAAGGAACAATCAGTAAAATTTTAATTTGTGTGATTCGAACCCTAGTTATTTAACTGAAAATTCGAATTCTGACAGGTCGGCGACTCTAACCGTAGAGCCACAGGACCAAGAAAAATGATTTACTTTTACAACCAATACCAATACCAACCTCAGTGTGACCTTATTTCGTTAGATACTTTTAACAGTCTGGCAACCTTTCTCCTTTTGAAATTTTGTCTCAATACGACGAATTTTGTATACATACCCCAGGGCATGTTTGATGTGATATACTTTTTTCTGTGTGTTTGTTGTCATTACAACATATAACACTTTGCCACATAACACAAATATAAGAGTTTCTGAATACCCGAATTGTCATATTTGATTTATATACCCTGTTAAAATATAGAATACGAAACAAAGGTTTTTACTTCACTTTTTGCTGTCCTTTAATTTATGAAATTGTTTATAAATATTTTTAAATTGTTCCCTTAGTTCTCTCTTTCTCTCTGCGTTTCTTTGAAACAGACAGTTGTTAAAGGAAAGAAAGCAAGAAATGAAATAAAATATAATTTACAGTTTGTGGCCAGGTCAAAAGAGGAAGTAGCATATGTGGGCCAAAAAGTCATGAATATCAGCATAAAGTTGAGCAGACAAAGAGACGAGCAAACGAATACGAATACGAATACGAATACGAGTACCCCCCATATATATTCATTACACACGCGTTTACGAGACTTTATTCGCAACATATGGAAGAGTCTGAAGAAGTGAACAAAAAGTTGCAGCAGGCACTGTTGGCAACCGAGTTAAATGACAAATTAAATAATGTCAGCAAACGCGGCGGTTGGCAAAAGGTTAAAGCCATAAAAATAAGGGCCACATTCATATAAAATACGCACAGAGTTTGTTTTTTTTTCTTGGCCAAAAAGTCAATATAATAAATTACACGGCGACAGTGGCGATAATCAAATGAACAACAACAAGAACAACAACTGCAACCAATAAAAAATTAAGAAAAAATAAAATATAAAGAGTGCAACATGCGTTGGTCAAGCGGCATTTCTGACTCTTCTTTTATTTTTAAGTTTTTTGTGTGTTGCCGAAAGTCGTTAAAAAACGCACAAAAATTTTTGCAGCGGCTGCAAATTGTCAGCAAAATAAAAATACGAATTAAATTGAATGCGCAAGCGTGCGGACAAGCGACAGGAGACAGAGAAAGGTAGAGAGGTGGAGGGAAAGAGATAGGGACAGGACCCCCAGCGGCGGCGCCACCAGATACAAGATACAGATACGACTGTGACTGTGAATGAGCGAGAGTATCTGAATGTGAATGTCGAATGCCGAATGCCGAATGTCGAAGATGTCGCTGCGTATGCCGAATATTTCAACAGAAGTTCAGCACAGAATTTCACATGAATTTCCAGGAACTGAAGGCACAGCAAGAGAGAGAGAGAGAGAGAGAGAGAGAGCGATTTCGGGCAGAAGTATGAAAACTTTTGGGTCGTACTATAGGTTGTGGGTACCGTCAGTCAGTCAGTTAATTGCAATTGGGAGACCCTTAGCTAATTTTTGGGGCCCTTGTCTCGTAATTTGTTGCGCTGACAAGTGAGTAATTTCACTATCTCTATCCCTGTCTCTCTCTCTCTATCTATCTCTTTTGCACTGCCTGTCTTTCTTTGTATCATTAGCGGGCGGCATTTTGGGTTTTGAAATCCTTGCTTTGTATTTTGGCCAACAATAGCAGCAATTAAATGCAATTAAGCCAATTGAGTCGTCAAACACACAGTGCACTGTACTTCACATGTAAATGCAATTCTTCAATTCCTACACAGAGAAATACATTTTAGTTTAACTTAAAATGGATCTTTGAAAATTTTTATTTCAGCATGTTTTTTTTAAGTAAGTGTTTAGGATATAATTGAAAAATTAAGACTATATTGACTACATGAAATAGCAATGATTTAGTCGGAAAACAGCCAAAAATGTCTAAATTATTTGCTTCAAGTACAACATTTTTTTTAAATCCCCATGATTAAAATATTTGCTAAGAATGAGGCGAGAAATTCGCAATGTAGTCAAAATTTGTTTATCTCGTATTTTCGTCAATCAGGTAGGAAATACATATGTATGTATTTAATTCAAGTACACTGATTGAAAATACCAATTTAGAAAATCAAGTATATAAAACTTAATGCTACCGAAAATATTTTAAATAATATAACATTAAAACATAAAAACAAAATACAATTTTAAACGAAAATAAATGAAATAAGTCTCGATTTATTTTTCATGAACATTTTAGGATTTTAAACAAAAATCTTAATTTTTAGAACTTTTGTAAAAAAAGAGTTGTGAATCAAATCTATCAAAAATAGAGAAAATATCTTCAAAGTATTTTTTTTGTAAATTTGTATTTTTTTCTATTTTAATTGAAGATTTCTAATTTTCAAAATGAAAATAAATATGCTAACATTTTTCATTTATTCATTTAAGCAATAATACTTAAATCATTTCATTCGAATCGACATCTGCAAACTTTGATATCGAATTTGTTTTATCCTGGAAACTCAGATTATTTTGTCCTGTGTACACATTATCTTCTCCCCTTACCTGCTCATCTTTAGTTTCTCGCCCTCTCCCTCGCTCTCTTCCTCCTTCTCTTTACACTCTCTGCAACAACAACAACCATTTTATTCGTATGCATCGCTTTGGGCCATTGTCAGTGCCTTTGTGCACCTTTTTGGTCTAATTAAGCGCCACAATTAAGTGCAAATGCGCGATGACTGTGTGTACTAGTGTGTGTGTATGTACTGTGCGTGTGTGTGTGTGAGTTGTGTAATATGAGCCGTAATTACGCACTGCAGACTGCAGTCGCCGCATTTGTTGCCCTTCAGCAACTGCCGCACACATTTTTTTATGGCCTCACTTTATGTTTTACATAAATTGTTCTAGCCAAGAGTCCGACGAAATGTTGCAACTGTTAATTTGTGGTCAATACCAACACGTTGTTTATTGTTATTTTTAAACCCCTCGGGCTGCTTGTTTGTTTATTTATTTACTGAATTTTTTTCTGTTTTTATTTTGTTTTGTTTTTTTGGTAATTTACCTTTTTTCGGCAGGTGAGAGAAACACAACAACTGCAATTGCCACTGCAACAACCACCGGCCACTACTGTGTGTACACACTGTACAGTGTACACTCTGCATCATTAGCGCTGCACTCAAATTACAAGCTGAAAACTTGGCTATAGACTAATGACTTTATTTCGAGCTGGTTATTTAAATAGCCCAAAGGGGAAAATCTACGACTATTAAGAGATAATTATGTTAGAAAATCTATTCTCGAGAAAAAATGGGATTAGAAAAATATTTCATATTGAAAACATTTTTATTTTATTTAAAAAAAAGGATGATGCAACTGTGGAAATATTATTTTGTAAAAACTCTAATCTAAGTTTCAAATAGGAGTATAATTAATTTTTTTGTATTATACATTTTTTTTAGATATTTTACCATGTCAAAATGTTTGTTTAAAATGTTTGTATCAAATGTATATTTTACAAATGTTTCAGAAGTTAAATTGTAAAAAATTAACTATTTTTCAAGATCGACAACTTTTTATTTTTAGATACTTTTTAAAACTACTTTAGTTTTTCTTTAACGAGTTACTTTTTTATAGCTTTCTTCAAAACTTAAAAATATTTTTTCAAACACGTTTTACAAAAAATGAAGTTAGAAATTTTATCATGGTCAATTCATAACCGTCTTGCAAGTGTGTTGAGAACATTTCTAGAGAACTTTCAAAACCACTTTAAGCTACATTAGAAACCTAGAGCAAAAACATATTTTTTTCACAGCGCAATCCCTTAAGTTTTGATTGATTTATGCGAGTTGAAAAGTCCTGACAGCGGCACTCACTATGGAAATTTTCTTCATTTCCTTTAGAGAGTTTCAAAGTGCGCAACTTTTAACTCGACATTTGCACCCTTGAATTTCACAATTTTCAATTTTACTGCCAAGTCCTTTTTTTTTTTTTGCACCCAACTTGATTACTGGCATTTTGGCTGTGCACTTTTGCCAAAAATGTGTTGGCCCTGTTCTTTGGCGTGTTGCCAATGAGTGACATGTCTTGGCAGGCAGTAAGAGCCAAAATCTGTTTACTGTCAGCGGCAAAATAAATTGAATTAGTATGCAAAGACTAAAGAGAGATGAGATTTAATTTAATATTCAAGTTAAAGCTACTTTTGAGATAAGTGAGTGTATTATTGGTCGGTGTGATGCTCAAACATAAATAATAATTAAGAAAAAATTAAATAATAAAAATAATGCTTAGACTAAAAAAAAGAGAAGGAATTCAATTAAAAACTCAAATTTAAGCTACTATTTCGTGAGAGTATTATTGGCTTGTGTGATGTTCAAAATAAATTAATAATTAAGAAAAAATTAAATAAAAAATTATAAAAGAATAACAAAAATTAAAAATAAATTAAATTATGTAAAGAATTAAATTCAATATTCAAATTACAGTTAATTTTTAGTCAGTGTGATGCTCAAACATAAATAATTGTTAAGAAAATAATAATTAAATAATAAAAAATAATAAACAAAAAGAAAAGCATTAAATAAAATAAGGAAAATCAGATAAAATTTAATTTAATATTTAAGTTAAAGCTACTCTATAAATAAAATAGAGCATTGTTGGTCAGTGTGATTTTCAAACATAAGAAATAATAAAGAAAATAATATTTAAATAATTAAGAGATAATAAATAAAAAAATATATTAAGTAAACCGAAGAAAATCAGATGAAATTTAATTTAATATTTACGTTAAAGCTACTCTGTTAATAAGCTAGAGATACTGGTCGGTGTGATGATCAAACAGAAATAAATATAAAGAAAATAATAATAAAATGATTAAAAAATATAATTAAAAAAAATTACTTAATTAAACCAAAGAAAAAAAGATGAAATTCATTTTAAAATTCAAATTAAGTGAGTGTATTATTGGTCGGTTTGATGTTCAAACACAAATAATAATTTATAAAATAATAATTAATAATTTAAAAAAATTAAACTAAAAGAAAATCAGATGAAATTTAATTTAATGTTAAAGTTAAAGCTTCTCTATTTAATAAGTTAGAGTATTACTGGTCGATACTGGTAAATATAAAGAAAATAATAATTAAATACTAAAAAAAAAAAATTAATTAAATAAGCTAAAGAAAACGAGATGAAATTCAATTGAAAATTCAAGTTAAGTGAGAGTATTACTGGTCGGTGTGATGCTTAAACATAAATAATAATTAAGAAAAAATTTACAGTTCCCACATAAACATTGATTAATTGCCAAAGACAATTAAAGCATTAACGCGCCTGGAAAATGTAGCGGAAAAGGCAGTGGAGGAAGGGGAAGGAAAAGGAGAAAGAAAAATGATATAGGAGTTTGTGTGTATTGAAAGCGGGGCATTTCACTTAAGCCGCATGCATAAATTAAGACCTGAAGTTGCCACATAAATTAGGCATTACCAGCTGATAAGGATCAGAGATGCGAAAGAGAAGCAAAGCAAATTAAAACCGAGAAAGAGAGAGAATTGAGAAATGAAAAGAATGTTGCCGCCATAACATGGTCATATGTCAGGCCAAAATCTACATACAAGTTATTAATAAATAATGCCACTAAAAACATAAAAAAAGAAACAATAAGAAAAGAACATGAAAAAGTAGCAATCAGAAGAACTAGACGATTTTTTAAGCTAATTAAATATGCTAAAGTTGTTGAGTCTGAGATTTGCATATGCTTCCAAGTTCTCTATAAATTCCCAAGTGTCAGGCCAAATGTCTCAATTATGAAACGAACCAAACTGAACTGAACTCTAAATTTGCATAACAATGCCAACAAATTATCAAAGTAGTAAACATTTCTTTAATTATTTAGAATTATTCCAAAGAAAACATATTTTCAGCATTTTTATCAAAGCGTTGAAATGTCTTAATTGAATTTTATGCTTGAACCGAAAAAAGAAATGAAACCTTTTAGGGCCAAGAAGTGACAACATTTTTAAATAGAAACCAACTTCATTTCTTCCAAGTCTACACCTTCAGTTTCACCTTGAGCTCATTAGGTTTATCACACAAACATTTCACCTTTTGTCCTTTATTTTTCAGGTAGTTATTGCCCTTTTTTTCTTCTGTTCTGTTGGACAGGTAGGTAAATAAAGTCAGTTTCTGTCACTTTGATATATGTGTCTATTGTATAATTCTGGCAAGAACTCGTACCACAATTTGTATAGAGTGAAAATCTGATTATAAAGCATGATAAATTGTTTCCACTGCTGCGCTGATTAGTTGGGCATTACTTTGGTCTTAAGCAGCATTTATCAAATAAGCCAAGTTCTTAAAGGCAACCTATCAATGCCACAAAAGTCTCTGTTTCCCACTTTCAACTTAAGAAAACACAAACAAAAACTTTGGCAGTCAAATGACAAATGGAAACCGCATGGAAAACTCAAGTAATGCCAAGGAAATGAAAATAGAGGCGTTGCTTCTATAAGGAGTGGGAAATTTTCTTGCATATTTTACAATATTTATTGCTCAGGCCAAGAAACTTTTTACCAAGTTGAATTTTAATTAGTTTTGTATATATGGCTTTTGCATTTTCCCCCCAAAAACTTGGCGCTAATATAAATCTTTTGTTTGTACTTTGCAGCCTCCTCTCGCCCCCTCGTTCTTAGCCCTAATTTGTTGTCGCAAGAATTGTTTTTGGCAATTTGAAATCTGCATTGAGCCAAAGCTAATGTTAATGTTGCCAATAGACAATCTAAACAAATGCAAATTTGCTGATTAAATGAAGCGCAAATCAAATGTTAATGTGCTTCTCCTACGCCCTGAGGCCACGCCCCCTCTCTTCTCAGTATTTGACTTGTTAATTGGTGCAGAAAGCTCGTATTTTATATTTTAATAATTTCTTTTTTAAGAATTTTATGTTTTATTTATGAGTGTTGCCTACGATTTACCTCCTCATTTATTTTGGGATGGCCATAAAAATTTTGACACACGCCCACTTTATATAGGAAAAGACTTTTCCAGCGGTAAATGGAAAACTTATGCACCAGTTAACAGTTCAGCTTTTTATTTTAGCTGATAATTTATATGATGCATTAGCTAAGAACGCTGTGTAGGCATTTAAGTTTGTTTTTATTAAATAGTTGATGCCCTGTAAAATGCATTAAAGGTATACTAGACTGTGAGAAGGGATCTGTTCATTAAAATAGAAAATAAAAGAGGATGATTAAAAATTAGTAATAAATATTTAGTCTAAAAAGCTATACAAAAGGTTTATTTTCAAAGCCAATTCCGAATACTTGGCAGGGACATACATATATAATCATATTAGTTTTATGTTCTGAATATTTCATAGATCATTTAAAATAATAAACCAGAACTTTAAATAAATATTTCAATTTATTTTGGATTATTTTTCCAACTATCCCAATCCTTTAAATGTTTATAAATGACTTACAGTCGAACTTCCCTAACTCGAATCACCATTATCCACGAAAAAAGTTCGAGTTAGGGAGACTTCGAGTTAGGGAATTTTTTTTTAGTTTTTTAAATGAAACTACAATTTCATTCATTCATAAATACATTTCAAATTGCAAACTTTTCTTGTTATTTTCAACAAAAAAATTTCAGTTTGTTCAAGACCTGTCGATATTCTCAAAAATAGGTTTTATTGTTCTTTTGCTGTATCCAGAAGACGTTCCCGAATCAAATGACATAATTAATTTTCCATTTTAAAATATAATGGAAACTGGTCCACTTTTTATTTTCTTAACAAATAAGTTTAAAAATTTCTTAAAGAGTGGTGCCATGATAAATATTATTGAGCTGGTGCGCTGACAAAGAAGTACATTTCGAACATCTTTCCTTTAGCAATTTCACAAGCCTAAAAAATTGTTGATGCAATATTTTATCATATTACATCACCATATGTTAATGTACATCAATATTACATATCCAAACGATCCGTTAACAAAAGCATAAAGCAGAAAAGAAAAAAAAATCAATTTTTTTTGGAGATTTTCCCGAAAAATTCGACTTACAGAAGTACGGGCGAATATTTTTGTTCGAGTTAGGGAGAAATTCGAGTTAGGGAAGTTCGAGTTAGGGAGACAGAATTGTATGAAATTTGCCTAGTAAACGCTATTGCCACTCGATTTTGTTCGAGTTAGAGAAACTTCGAGTTAGGGAAGTTCGAGTTAGGGAAGTTTGACTGTATTTTAAAATCTAAAGCTTTGATTTATGACAGACACATGTATAAACATCTTTATTTCATATTCTGAATAATTTGATTTAAAATATGTATTATTACAGAATTTTCAATAAATATTAAAATTTTTTAAAATTTTTTTTTTATTATTTTCTCAACTTACGCAATCTTTAAAATATCTATAAGTGACTTATTTTCAAAGCTAAGGCCTAGATTTTTGAGAGACACATAAATAAGTATTTCAGTTTCCTATTCTGAATATTTCATAAGGATCGTACAATAAATAAAGTCCGAAACAACAAGAGTATCATCTATTCAACTCACTTGCGTCTTAATAAATTTCTTAAAAAGCGTATACAGTTTATCATGTGGAGAAAGTATCTATAGGGCAAGCTTCTATCTATATACGTTGTGTATATAAACTTTGAGCTATCACAAATAGTCAGAGCTGTATTTCTTTTCTATTCTTGTTGACACAACTAGTTAAATATGTAGTAAGCCCAAATGCAACATAATAAAAGACAATTAAATAAACAAGAGAGGTCATAAAAGAGCACACATTTAACTGTTGATTCGTATCTCACTCGCTATGCAAATGCAAAACGACGAAAACCAAAATGTAACTAGACAAACCCAAAAAATGTTTAGGGCCACTTCGATATCAGGGCGCGATCGTCAAGGAAAAGTCAAAGTCAACAGTTACACGAGGTTTATCTAGATGAACGCAAAGTCTAATCAAAATTTAAACAGTAGAACACAACGGACGACGACTCATAAAATGATTAAATAAAATAAAAAAGAGGGGGCTGACCAGGTAAAATAAAAAACTGACAACAGAAACTGAAACTTGAGTCCAAGAGACGTTTGAAGACACTCGTAAACATATTTCAAATTAGTAGAACATTAGGTGTTATAGTAAACATGGGACGGGAGCTGAACTGTCGTTGTTGTTGTTACGTTGTTTACTCTTGTCGTCGTTGTCGTTGTCAGTTCATAAAAACTTCATTTTTATGATCTTTTCGGCCAATAGTCCTCCGGAGTGTACGTGGGTTTCTTTTATGACTTTAACCACGCAATGACCAATCTCTCGAAATGAATGAACAGCTGCACAAAAAGAAAAGCTTAACAGGAACAAAAACAAGAACTGGACAACTGGACACCTGTTTTGCACCTTTGGCCCGTGTGTGCTGAAATTGTTCAATTTTATTTTAACCATTAAACTGGTGTCATTCAACACGACTCAACTCTGACTTTCTTTCAAGCTTTTTATTGTAATTTATAATTTATGCGACGGCACCAATCAATGTTTATGGCCATTTTTAGTGTAATCCTTTGACTAACTGCTCTTGGGCTAATTTGGTTAACTTGGTTAAGAGCAATTCGTGCGGGACATAAGGCATATAAGGTGATGGGAAAAATAATAGAAACGAATTTGTAACCATTTATTGCTATGTTTTGTTTGGTTTTAAAATATTTCTAAATAACAATAAATTTTTTTAAAAAACTAAAATAAATTATTTTTTCGAAGCAACTTTAGATATAAAAAAAAATCATTTCTGTTATGTTTTCAGGCACTGTATTTGGCAATGTCGTTAGGTCAAATGACACATCGTAAATGGTAAGACATATACGGTGATGGATAAAAGTGATAGAAACAAATTTTTAACAATTTATTGCTCTGTTTTGTTCAGTTTTAAAATATTTCTAAATAACAATACTTATTTTTATGAAGCTAAAATAAATTATTTTTTCAAAGCAATTTTAAAAATCCAAAAGACAAATATTGAAACTATTATGATTTCCAGCACTGTACGTGTCAATGTCATTGGGTCAAACGACGCGTCGTTAATTTTTTAAATTTAAAAGAAATGAATTAATGTGATTTTTGCAAAAGTTACGATATCAAAGCGCACAGACTTTAGGCTATCAGTTGATTTAATTCAATAGAAAATATACTATTATTCAGGTGAAGTAAAATATTAAACGTCAGTTTGGCTGCAACTCCTTGAGAATATGGGAATGTTCATAAAGGTTCCACTTTAAGCATATTTTCTTTTACAGCTGTAAAGAGAAGAAAGAAAGTAACCCAAATCTTCTTTACGACTCTCTGAAATTTCTGGCGGGCGTTACACTACATTATTCCGAGACACTTAGAAATGAATGGATAGTCTGTCAAGTCTTTAAAAGAGTCTACACACTTGACATATAAAAAAGAAATAGATATTTAAATAAATAGATATTTAACCAAAACTAATCTTCATTATTCCACATAAATTTTCCCGCACCTCCAGTTGCTTCTTATCATTCTAAATTCTTTAAAACATCCATTTCCATTTTCTTGCTTTTTCCAGTTGAGCAATTTTCCACCTGCCTTCGCTATGAACTGACCTCGTTCATCAGTTCAGCTGAAATTTGTAAATTTTCAGAATTTGTTTAGATAATAAATATTAAATGGGGTTTTAACGTTACGCCCGAAATTTTAATGCCGTCTGACAGTCATTATTATCCGCGCATGGATTTTCAATTAGGCGAAATTTATGTGCATATTTCGAATACTCATGGCTCATTAGTAAATTAGATTTTCAGCACTAAAAATAACACCCACTTTGCAGTGGACTTTTCACTGTCTGCTGTCGCTCCCTCTCCCTCCCCCAACCTACCCCCTCTCTTTTATTTAGCCTTGGCAACAACTCCCGCATGCTGTCAGACTTTCAAAGAATTTGTCGCCTCGGTGCAAAATTTCGAAAGTTGGAAAACTAAAAACGGTTTTTTTGTTGTTGTGTTATGATGCGCTGCTAATGAGCTTGGGGTTGGGGGAGGGCGTAAGCAGCATAAGGAAATTGATTTTTAATTTTTTCTTTCATTGCAACCAAAAAATAAGAAAATTAAGCAAATACAAGAGAAAAGAATTTAGAAGTTTTAGCGGGGCATTGAAACTGAAATACTCTTAAAATTGTTTGGAAAATAAAGCAGATCTTAATTTAAATTTGTCATCGTGACAAGTATGTGTTTTACTACAATAGTAAGTATTTGTATTACTGGGTTCGGACGTAGGAAGTGCTTATACCAAATTTCATGGAGATTGATAGACATTTTTTATTTTTTTTTATATAGGTAAAGACATTTTGAAGAAATCGTTCTCTCCGATTAATAAAGAGTGTACTTTAATAGAGAAGAACCTAAAGTTGATAAGTTTAATACCAAATATTTCAAATTTTTTAAGTTACATATAATAGAGAAAAACATATTCCTATATAAAAATCTTCTTCTTATCAATTCTCAGAAATTCCATTTCATCTAAAATCAACGGGTTCCGACAATGGAACAGCATATACCTAATTTTAAAGAGTTTCCTCGATTTTTTTTTGTTCACAACAGTTTAACTGATCAATCATATATAGTTATTCCAATGCAAATTGATGTACCCTGTGTTAGGGTATAATAAAAACAAATAGAGCCGCCAGTTATAAGCGTATGTTTATGTTTTGGGCAGGAAAACAGCGTCTAAAATTTCCTTTGATGTTGTACCCGCCGACAAAGAGAGAGAGAGAGAGAGAATGAAAGGGAGAGTGAGAAGTGAGTGAGACAATGTATCTCTGGATTTCTTTTGCGGTGTCAGTGGCATCGCATCTTTTTCAAACGTGTCTCCTACTCTCTCGGTGTATTTTTGAGGTCTCTTTGATCTTGTTGTAGGGGTTGCCCTCGAGCCCATTGCCTCAATAATTAGTAACAAAAACAAAATGAGCTGGCAGCCAAATGCATAAATTGTAATTAAAAAGTGAAACTATTTTAATCAGCTTTTCAGCAATTCTATTATCTGTCCTTGACGGGGCTTCTTAACCTCACGTTCTTCTTGTGCATGTACTTATAAATACAGTGAGGGCAAAAATAATAGAAATGAGAGACATTTTGATTTTGTAAACAAAATTTTATTAATTTAATAAGATTTTTTGAAAATTGCTAAAATGTTAGTTTTTGTGTGAAAAGTAGGAAAAGGGGTTTAAAATAATAATTTTTAGGATCTTAAAAAAACTATATAATTATAATACTAGCAAAAATATTTTTTAACATTTTTTTTTTGCAGTTACTCTTAGAATTGTTTCAAGACTTTTTTTGCATCAAAATATATTTTTGAAAAAATCGAGGAAAAATGTTGAAAAATTTGACGTTCACGAAAATTCGAATTTTTTAATGGGGTAAGAACATTTTTGCATCATTCAAATGAATATGAAATTCCGTTGTTTTGTTTAATATTAAAACATTGCTAAATAGGTATTAAGTGAAATTAGGAAAAAAACAAGTTGGTTTCTATTAATTTTTCCATCAGCGTATAGCTCTTTCCCTGGCGCCCGCATTTGACAGTCGCTCTGTTGTTGTGTGTGTGTGTGTGTGTTTGTGTGTGGTCCAGTTGTGTCTTCCCCTTAAAGGCAACTCCTGTGCTCCCCTTTCCCTCTTCTCCCTTCTCTCTTCTCAGCCATTGTCGAATCGCTTTAATTGATTAAAAGCAACAAAAGCAGCACAAAATGCAGCCAAAGACGACGCCACAATAAAAATGCAAAATGTAAACAAAGTTAAAAATATTATGCTGGCATCATATACACACACACAACACACACACATACAACACACACACACTTATACACACACACATCATCAACACCCCCATATAGTATCTAGAATATCGCTGCAATAATAATTTATGTCGATCTTCTTAGCGCATCTTGTTTACTTTTTAGCATTTTGCATAGTAAAAACCACAAAAAGGAACTTGAACAAACGAAGCAGAAATTATGAAAATTCCATGAAAATAGCAAATAAGTTTTCTCGCTGCTTCGCTGACTTCCCCAAGTTCCTCAGTTCCCCAAGTTCCTCAATTCCCCTAGCTCCCACAATTCCCTTCCTTGGGGTGTTTTGGTATGTGTTATGTTTACTTTTTATGGCTTCGGGGCCGCAATGCGTTGCAACAATTATACGAGTGAGAGCACAGGAACAACAACAACGAAAGCCAACAAAAACAATGCCGCAAAGCAACAAAAACATGAGAAGAATTCACTCATTTCCGCTTACAATCTGTATAACCTCAGCCTTCAACTCAGACGCCGTTTTTAGGGGCCCAAAACGAAAAAGAAAAAACCAAACAAAATAAAAGCGAAGATGCAAAAATAAAAACACAAATGGTTTTTGCGGTTTCCCGTGCACATTCCATAATCTGCGGATTAGTCAGATATTGTTCCAATATAACGCGAGTGAGGCTGGCGTTAACGAGCCAAATGCCACTGAGCCGACAATTCATGGGCCGTGTTAGCGTCAACGATGCGCGAAACTTGAAAATCATAATTGCCTCGCCAAGTGGCCAAGGAAAATTGCACTTTCCAGTACACAATATCTATGTATATCGGAAAAGCAATTTCAATTGTTGCTTCCTTGAGGTTAACGCCACTTTGATAAGTTGGCAGTGCCCAATTGCTGAGTTGGCAGCGCTGTATGACTGCCGGATGGCAACGCTAAAGAGCAAATTATATAAAATTTTTAAAGAATTTTTAGATGAGTTACTTTTTACATTTAGGAGAAATATCTTGTGTTATTTAATAAATAAAATATTTAAGACAAATATTTTTAAAATTTAGTAGTTAATAAAAAAAACTTTTTTACAGAATAGTTTTGCTCTCAAGTTATCTTTAAATTTATTCAAGAAATATAATATATAAATTTTGTAGAAGTATTTGATGAATTACTTCTTATATTAAGGAGAAATATATTGCCTTATTTAATAAATAAAATATTTAAGACATTTTGAATGGGGAAATATCTATGAAGTAGTTAATAAAAATTACTTTTTTACAGAATAGTTTTGCTCTCAAGTTATCTTTAAAATAATTACAGAAATATCCTTAAAGTCTTAAGAACTTCTTGTGCATTTTTAAACTAATTTCCATTGAAATTTCGGAGTTCTTTTCCTTTAATTTTCCAACTCCCTCCACACACAAAATAACATCATCTGCTTAGCCATTTTCATATTATCTAATACAGTTATCTGGTAAACTGGCTCAAACGCCATTTGAAGGCACTTTCAATAGCTTTTTGTGTGCATAAATCTGTCAATAATTATTTCGTCTTTGGATTTACAATATTTATGGTGTTTGTGCCCAATGCCATTATGCTATTTATGATATTATTCCCCTGAGGAGTTTACGTGGAAAAGTGTTTAAGTTGCGGTTTCCCCCCAAAATACGCCCCAATATTTAGGGCTTAAAATGAGCAACTTAAATTTATTTATGTGATTTTATGTATGTATATTTCGCCACAACAATAAAAATATCAAAAGTGCGGCCAAGTGGAAGGGGAAGGCGCCCTCAACAGCTGCTGCTCAACGGATTTTTGCCTTTGTCATTGTTGGTTGTTATTGTTGGTGTTGATATTGTTGTAAAACATTTGTAAACGCCCAAAGTCAAACAGGAGTTGGTCCTTTTTTTGTGTTTGGGTTCTTTGGCAAGTTGTTATTTTATTTGTTTGGGCCTGGTCATTTCATTTTTATTGTGTTACAAATTGTTGTAAATATTTGTGGAATGTTGAATTGTTACCCTTTTTATTATTGTTATTGCTGTTATTGCCATTTTTGTTAGGCTCAACAATCTAAGCACACAAAGGTACGAATAAAAAGAGCTAAAGCAGCGCATAAATTATATAAAATATGCGGTTCGAAATAATAAAGCGGTGAGCTTAATTTGCCATAAAGTGACGCTGGAGGTGAGTGTATTGGAGGCGTGGCTAGAGCTGTGTTTGTGAGGCGATGTATTTTGAATAGCTGTAGAAATATAGGAGATTTTTGAATATGATAAAAAAATAATAATGCTATTTTAATTCTATTTCTAATGCTAATACTAATGCTAATTCTAATGCAAATGCTAATGCTAAAGCTAATGCTAATGCTAATGCTAATGCTAATGCTAATGCTAATGCTAATGCTAATGCTAATGCTAATGCTAATGCTAATGCTAATGCTAATGCTAATGCTAATGCTAATGCTAATGCTAATGGTACTTTTAATGCTAATACTGATATTTGATATTTTAATTGAAATATAATAATTATAATGCTAATGATAATGATGGTGCTCATGATAATAATAGTGCTAATGCTAATGATAGTGCTATTGATAATGCTAATGATTCTGAAGTTTTTGCAATTTTAGGCAGTGTAATATTTATAATGCTAATGCTAATCAATCTGAAGTTTTTAAGATTTAGGCTATGATAATGCTAATGCTAATGATAATCAAATTTATAATGTCTTTGATTATGACAACGCGATTGCTACTGTGACTGCTACTGTTTTTTCTATGACTAATCCTAATGTTAATGATAATCGTAATGATAATCCCATTCTTTTCAACAGAACCACAATCCACACCTACTTATTAACTCTTTTGGCCATCTCTAGTGGCGGCCAGACCGTTGCCAACTTACCTAACGAGGCAGTGTGCAAAATTGGAGTTTCTAACTTTTGTGCTCATAATTTAGACATTCAGCAGGCGGTTTCGACCTTTTGATATTTTGTCAGAATTGTTGAAAATTCTGGGAATTGTCTGGGCCGGGAACGGGGCGCCCCACAAAATGTGTCGCAAAAACAAAAAACGAGCATTTTGTTGTTGTGTAACATTTGGCACTTTTGTTGTGGCTGTTGTTGTTGGTAGACAATTTTGCATGCCATTTGATTAATTGCCATGCAAATTATGGTGTAAATATAATAACATTTTATTCAGCTGTCAATTTGAGCGGCAAACAAAACACAAACGAAAAGAGTTGGAAAAATACTCGCAAGCTAAAAATCTAGACATGGGCCACGACATGCAAAGAGTCAATTTGCTAGGGCTCCATGGATGAAGCGAAGTGAATGGCATTCGCTGCAGCCCAGGCACGACTTTTAGGTACACTGAGAGAAATGCATTTTCAAATTAAAGTTGAGAAATTTCGGCGTTTTTTAATGTAAGTACTGTTTAGGATTACTAAGTGAAATAAAAGATATTCTTCAGCTTTAAAGTAGGCTAATGATAATAAATTTTTGAAAAAAAGTGCTTTTAAAACGAAAATCCAAACCTAAAAACCAGGGACTGAAAATTATAGTTATGAGTTTAAAAAAAGTTAAGCACTAAAAGCGTCGTAGAATAATGGAAAAAATAGACATATGTTATTTTTTAACGGCAATTTTGAAAACAGGATAATCTTTTATTTGCAATTTTTAATTTTAAAATTATTTTTAATTATTAGAATTAATTTAAATGATAAAAAACAAAAATAATTATTATTTCTCAATTTTTATATAAAAATTTAGCCCTAACTATTATTTCCAATTTTTATTATAAAATTAATAATTTAACTTAATTTTAATAATTAAAAATAATTTTTTTTATAAAAATCATTTAAAACCTCTTGTTTTTTAATTTTTTTAAACTCATACCTATTATTTGCAGTCTCTGCTTTAAACCAATGTTTGTACAAAATACCATTTTTACGAAAATTTACATTTATTTAAATTTAAATTATTCTTATTTATTTAATAGTTAAATTCAAATTTAAATTCTTATTTTAAATGTAAATACATATTTTTTTCCTCAACTTTACCATACGTTAATAATAAAAGAAATTTTGTCCGAAAATTTAAATTTAAAATTTATTTTAAGCTGATAATTTCTCTCCGTGTAGCTCTTGGAGTTTGGGTAGCGGAGCATAGCGGCTGCTCTGGCCGAAACTACCCGAAACACCTAGGCGCAAAATTAAGACATTAGTCAAAATTTTTTTAGCTTCGTTTTCGTTTTGTTTTTTTGTTGTTGAAGCTGTGGCCGCCGCTTAATCCCTTCACACACAGCGTCAAAAAGGCAGCCGCAGGTATTTCCACGGAACTGACCAGGTCCTCTGCCTTTAGCCGTCCGTCTAGCCACTAAAAAGTTCAGGCGAGTGTTGCAAATTAGTTGACACGTCGCTGGGGCAGGGAGTAAAAAAGCAAAAAAGCAACAACAAAAAAAGCGACGGCGACAAACAGTCGGCATGAATAAAGTCATTTATATATCCAGTTCCATATGAGCGCCTGATGAGAAATGCTGAAATACTGTTTGCCGCGACTCTATAATTAGCCTAATAACCCCGCTCAACAGGCAACTGGCAACGGGCAACGGTTTCAGTCCCAGTCCCCGTCCCAGTTTCAGCTGCAATCTCCTTTTACCCCCCTCAAAGTTGCCTTCTTTCCGTATAATGACTTCAATTTGTGCTGAAAGCGATTCCTGGAAATCAAATACACCAAACGGCTAAATGCCATGCCATATTCCCTATACCATACGTTCGTAACCCTAATCGGACTCCGGACTCCACTCCACATGTCTCTCCACTCCGTGGTCCGAAATTTCTCCATTCATGGTATTCGCTTTGTGCATTCATTATTTGAGTTATGGCCCGAGTTCTAACAACTTTTTAAGCGGGCGACTTTTGATTGTGACTTTGCTAATTTGCACTCGAAATTGTTATGCAGTTGAACTCACTCAACATTATTTCAAATAGCGAGCTGCAATTGGGAACTACATAAATAATTATTTGAATAAATACTAAAACATGTTTTTTAAAACTTTTAGAATGCACTTATTATTTATTTTTAGCGTTTAGGAACATTTTAAGAGACCAAATGAAAAACGAATGAATTAGAATTTAAAATATACACTTTATATTTTAGTTTAACTTTTTCCTAATAATTTTATTTAAATTAGGAATAAATAAGTAAATGATTAAATATATCTTCAGTTATCAGTTAATTTCTTAGCTTTTCGAAATCAAATCCATTTTAGAATTTCAAAAAACAATTAGAAAAGATTTTCAAAACAACATGTAGAAACTGTTTTTAACTAATTTTTAAATGATAAAATATTTAAAAGACCTTCAAAGAATTTTCAATATAAATTCCTAGATTATTTTTAAACTATAATATTTCTAAAATCAATTATTATTTTTCTTAAATTTTATCAAATCTTCTTCAGTATTATAGTTTCCTCTTTTATCTCAAAAACATTTCCGTTTCCTGTTAGTTTGATCAAAAATTGCTAAGGCTTTCTTCTAATTGTGACAAGATCTTAAATAGATTTAATTCAATAGTGCTAGAAGATTGTCCACGAAGTGTATATTACTTTATTTCGTTTCGAAATAAATTAATGAAAATGCTTTATAAGCAGCCCACTGAAACTGTCTAGGCCGGGAGACTTAATCATCGGGACAGGAATCGGAATCGGGATCAGCTTTGGGTTGTCCGCATTGCTTCTGCACACGCCCACAGCTTCATAATTTCTCCCTCTCCCCTCTCTCTCTTTATCTCTATCTCTCTCATTGTTGCCAACTCTTTCTGATGTTTCGTCTAAGGCCAAGTTACAATGCTTGATTTTCTTACTGGGATTTTACAAGCGCAGAGACAAATGACTTGAGATTTCGATGTCTGCGATAGCGCGAAAGAGCAACGCATCGCAGGATCGAGATCGAGGCCTATAATATAACAACGCCTAAGCCAAAGGCTGTGCCACAAAGAGTTATGTGCTTAATTAAATTTGCAAACGCTGGATACACCCAGAGAAAAATGCTACTGCGTTTATGCATTTAATATGAAATTAATCAAGTTTAAAATGAATATAGTATTCATATAAAATATAACATTTTTAAACATACTTAAGATACATAATAAACTTTGCCACTTTAAAATATTTTATTGTAAATTTCAAATATTTTAATATTTAATTTCGAGACTTAAATTGTAATTGGAGACAAGCTAGAGTCGATTAAGGTTTTTAAATTAAATATAAAAATTATATGACATAAATATTTTAGCCAAATATTTAAATAAGCTATAAGCGTGGTTCATTTAAAGTGTAGTATATGTACATATATTATTAAAAATTATATGAAACAATCCTTATTTGAATTCCATTTAATTAAATAAACTTTGAAACATTTTTAATTGTATATGAAATTTAAATTATATTTTTACCGAAATTTTAAATATACTATAAAAAGTTTTATTTATAAATTGAAAAAAATAAAAATAAAAATAAATAGATTTGCGAAATTTTAATTTAAATATTTATTAACTTTTAATTAATATTTAGTTGATTTTTAACTTGATTTATTCCAGTATCATTTAAGCAGTTAAAATATAAATTTAGTTTATATAAATTTAACATCATCTTAATTTAGTTAATTTTATTTAAATTTGTAAAATTCTTTTGTTCAACTGGTCATTTAATTAAATAAAATTAATGCTGGGTTTTTGTTATATTTTTGTAACAATAATTTTTTAATTTTTATATGATATCTGTATTAAGATCGACTATGCTTTTTTCTCTGGGTGTAGGCTGGGCATCAGGTTTGGTTGAGGGTACGGGCTCAAGATTGGGCTCAACGCCGAAAAGCAATCGCGCCACGCACGCCCAACATCAGTTTGATAAATTGATATCAGCGATCGCTGGCGAGGAGCAAAGTATTGTCTTCAGGGACGGTCTGAGTTTTTAATTGAAAAACACGACTAGGCGACTGACTGGGTGACTACAACAATGTTAGGGGCTGTACAGTACGAGTATATGGTAGATAGATAGATGGGCAGATGGGCAGATATCGGCACTTACCTATCGAGCCGTCCAGGGAGTAGGCATTGCGCTGCCAGGCCCACGTGCATAGATCACAGGTGGTCAGGCCGTCAGCGGCGACGCTTTCATCCAGAAAGGGCGGTCGGGGCGGCGGCGGCACAAAATGTCCATTCCACAGCCCATTCTCGCTGGCATCGAAGGCCAGCGGCGAGTCAAATGTGTCCACCTCAATGGCATTGGACCACCAATCATCGTCCAATGGATTATAGCCAGCTTCTGGTGCCGCCGCCGCATCTGGTGCTGCCAATTGACTGTCCAAGCCGGGATCATGTTCCGTTGAGGGCGTTGGATGCGCGGCCAACGAATCCAGTCGGGAATTGGGAAATGCCGATCGCAATGTTGTCAATGTTGCATCCTCATCCTCAGTCGGCAGTCTGGCAAACATTTTCCAGCAGCTATTTTATGACAAGGCGACAAGTGTCTCTCTCTCTCTCTCTCTCTCTCTCTCTCTCACACTCACTCTCTCTCTCTATCTGTGCACATGGATCGCCGCTTGGGTGTTCCAGCAACTGGACTGCAAAAAAACAAAATTAAAACCGTTTATTAAGAAACTTGTCACAAGTTATTAAAAATAATAAACTAGCTAAAAATATGTATTGCCAAATATTGTCAAATTTGCGGCAAGTCCAACTTGCAACATGCAACTTGCAGCTTGCAGCTTGTTAGCACTTTTTTGAAAGTTGTCCCCGCAACAAAATGTGGCCGCTTAGTTAATAAATATATGAATATGGTATAACTTGAATCACTTTAAAGACATTGTTCCGATCAATGGCAGCCTGTGAATAGTTCGTTAATCAGGTTGAGCCGTGGGCTGTGGACAGGGTATTGGGACTTGAGTTACATTTGGTATACCCTGTTTAAATAAATAGGCTCTTAAATATTTCTGAAATCATACCTGTTAAATAATGAACTAATGATTAAATTACGATTATTATCGGCTTTGCTCAATAACTTAATGATAACGTTTACAACAAATATATCTGTTATTGATCAATTTTAATGGGTAAAAATATTGTTTTTACATATCATAAAATTATATGATACTTTGGAATTATTTGTTGACAAAAACAATTGTATTTTCTTAACAAATCTTTGATAATAATTTAGTAATAAATTGTAACCATATATTTATTTTTTTGTTCTAGTCTACCAAAAATAAAATTATTATTTAAGTATCTGTATAATTTTGTTTTCTTTATATCATGATACTTGTTAAGTTTTGACTTCTTGTTGCTAAATAATAAACAATTGTTGCAATTGATAAAATATATATACTAATTAAGACAATAAGAAAATCTTATTAATTTTGTTAGTATTTAACTTAATGAAGAATTCATATTTATTGTGAATTTCATGACGAAAGCTTGCCAAGTTAAGAAAACCCAATTTATACTTATTATAAATAAGTAATATCTCCTAATGAACTCAACGTGTACATTAAGACTGCAGTATCTAATCTAATATTTAAAATAAATTTAAGATATATTATTTTTAAGATTTTATTTTTTCTCTAATATATTTAGTCTCTCAGTAGCTGAGGCTTATCTAACACATTAAGTTGAATATATCTGTGCATAAGGCACTTGGGGCAAACTAATGATGCAGTTCCACCTTTCTGCATAACGTCTACAATAAAGACTTCAAATTGCAGGCGACCAACATGGAAGGGGCGTGGCCCGGGCCGCCTATGCAAACAGAGTCGCATTGTGAGTGTGAGTCAGGTTTCAAGCAACAGCAACAACAGCAACAGTTGCTGCTGTGGCAGTGGCAGCAACTATTGGGCCAGTTGTTGCTGGTGGTCCGCATTACACGTTGTTGTTGCTGTTGTTGTTGTTTCCGTCTGACATACATTAATCAATGCGGAAAAGGCGTCTGTCTGTGACACTAATGAAGTATCTTAACAAGATACGAAATATGCGATAAGCCGGGCTAATAAAAGAGTACCGTTAAGTAAATAGCCAGTTGGATTGCTAGCAAACAAGTTGAGAAAATAGCTAAATAAAAAATAGAAAAAAATAATAGCAAGTACTTTGGCTAAGCAGTTCAATGGGTCAGCGTTACGTGAAGATTCATTTCGTTTCGTTTCGATTTCGCTTCGATTTCGCTTCGTTTCATTTCGAACAGAGTGAAAAAAAAGTGAAAATCTCCATTGAGGAACACAACAAATGTGCTAATCAACTACGGTCTGGCTAGCGATCATCTAACAGAAATTATACTTATCTTTTCACTGTGATTTATAAGCCGGCAATTACAAGCCCAACTCGCTGATCGACCATTATGATCGCCATAATAATGCAAAAAAAAAAGAAATAAAAACTACAGAAAAATACAAGAAAAATGCCAAACAATGAGTGTAGCCGAAAATAAAAATAGTGAAATACAGAAATCATTTATCATAATCATTGTGATTGATTCGTTGAGAAAAGAAGTAAAGAAAATAAGTACAAAAAAAGTAAAAATCAAAGTAAATATCACAAGTGAACAACAAAAATCTTATATTTATCGTGGGGTTATGGCTTATACACTGGACGAAAAAATAATGATTAGTTGAAGTTAAAAATTCTATATATTAACAAATAGTTTTAAATAAAAAAAAAATTTTAAAAAAGACCCCCGATGACAAAAATATTAGTAGTGAGTGAAAAAATAGACCTTAAATTAGTTAAAAATTTTGTAAGGGTTTTAAGAAAATTTGAGATCACTAAGCTTTTGATTTTTTAACAATTTTATGTTTTAAATTAAAATTGGTATATATTGTATTAATTTATTGATTATATTTTCTTGCTTTTTAAATCTTATTTAAAACGTTACTAGTTTATTTTACTTAAAAATTAAATGGAATTGTATTGATAATATTGAATTTATTGTTTATATTTTCTTGTCTCTTAAATCTTTTTTAACTACTTAATGTATGGTTTTCTCTTGGCTAATTTAATGTAAATAGCTAATGAAAATATACTGAAAATATTGACATTATTTGGAACTGATCCTATCCCGTAATGCAGTTTTTCTCAGTGCATTCATATTCAAAGGCGCCCGCTCATCAGGCATATAAACGTTGCTTATTCTTGTCTTTGTTGTGGTTGTTGTGGTTGTTGTTGCTGTTGTTGTTTCACGTCTTTTGGCTCACGAAGTCAGTCAGTCAGTCAACTGCGTTACCTCCTGGCCAGCCATGATACCAAAATAAAAAACTCTTGATTCGTTTACTGACCGGTTAGCAATTGAACCGCTGTGTTGCTTTTGACCGCAGCGAATCAATACAACAATTTTGATGGCAGGAGGCGGAGGTGGAGTGTGTGGAGGGGATAAAGGGCAATAGTGCGAATTCTTATATCATTTATGTTTTTTTCTTTTTTTTTTTGTGTGCACTTCCCAATTGCGGTCAACTTTGGTAAGAGCATAAATAAGAAATATTGCTTTCGAATATTATCAATCATGCGTGCAGACATTTTATGCCCCATTTGTTTGTCTCGCGGAATTCAAAGTGTTATTAATGGGTTAATTGTGTTATTTAAGGTTTTTTTTATAATTGAAATTTTACACTTTAAAGACAGACAGTATAGATAAACTAAATCAAAAACTTGTTTCTGGAAAAAGTGATCTATAATCTCAATTTAGTTTTAAAACAAACTTAAATACACTGGATATTTTATTACAGTTTTCTCAATGCAAAAATTGTAAATCTTTTACTGAGATCCACTTTTCCAATATTTGTACATAAATTCTATCATAAAACATAAAAAAGGACTAAAGTTTTATATGAAGATATTATCAAATTTGCAAGAACGTAAAAATATCAAAGGTATTCGACTTTTATGTACCCTGTGCCAAGCCTGTTAAGTAATGATTTTTTATCATAGTCATAAGTCATAAGATTACTTTTGTTTAATAGTCGAATTAATGATTAAATTTCGATAATTTTCGGTTTTGTCAAATTTTTTATTGACTACTATTACAAAATATAATCTAAATTTATTACAATTATTCGAAAATAATAAAAAGGTATCAAAAATAATCAAAAAAATTAATTTTAAGTAGTCGGATTAATTTTGATTATTTTTGTTTTGTTTTCTTAGATTATTTTTGACATTTCTTTGATTATATTACTTTTAAATTTATATATTATATTTATATTTTGATAAACTTAAATATAAATTTTCTTGGTTTTAAAATGTTGTTGTCTAATTTTATTAAAGTCGCTTGTCATTTTTAAAATGAGTTGAAAAATATTTGTTGGTCTAAGCTAGTTAAAAAAATAATTTGATAATTTGTATTTCTCTCAAATTTTAATGTTACAGGGTATTAACAGGTAATCATTTGCAACAACACCCAAAATTACACACATTTCTCTCTTTTTTCTTGATTAAGTTGTCGCACTCTACTGTTCCCTCCCCGTGTTTCCCTCACCCCTCACTCCACACTCGTATCATGCATAAGTACTATATTTTGGCTATGTATCTCTTTTGGCCATCTTCCATATTAATCACGCAGCATGAGTTGCTTTCAGCAGACAATGGCGCGATATGGTCAACTCACCAAGAGCTGATCTTTTTTTTCTCTTTATTTTATTTGTTTTGGTAACATGAGTTAGTGGTAAATCTGTTGGCCAAGTTGTTTTTAGTTTGCGTTTTGGAAGTTGGGAGTGCGTTTCAAGTGCGTTAGTCAAGTGACTTAATTTATATTTATGAAACACAGCACGAACATTAACTGAGCCGCCTTTTGGCCAACATTTAGTCAGGCCAGAGACTTTGGGCCACAGGCACTGCGAAAAAAATTGTCGAACTGCCGAACTTGTTGAAGAGTTATGGTTTTGACCCACAACATACCAAAGAGACATTGCGACACACACACACCAACACACATGCACACACACACACACTCAGTCTTGGCCAAGTTTTTTATGAGCCAAACTGGACTCGACACTGGCCGTAATAACAATTTAGGCTTGTTTGGCGTCGCGACTGGCAATTTTTCACATTAATTACAAATTACAGATTTATTAGGTATGAGAGCCATGTCTTGGTCTTGGTCTTGGTCGAGACGTCGCTTGGTCGTTGGGCGTGTCACGCCCCCTTGACCAAATCCAGAGTCAGAGCCAGAGCCAGAGCCTGGCCAGCTTCCAGTCCTGGCCTTTTTTAATACCTTTGCAAAGGGTATATCAATTTTGTCTCTCCGTTTCAGTTTAATAGATAACTTAATGAAACTTGCTACAATTACGACTTATTGATAAAAATAGTGCATAAATATATAGGATCCGGTTGGATCGGAGCACTATGTCATACAGCTGTCATATAAACAATAGATTGCAAATCAAACTTTAGTATGTAAAACATTTATATTTTTTGAGATGTCTCAACGATTGTCACAACGATTGGTCGAAATTCTACCTTTAGTGCAGCGGTGGGCACGCAGTGGCTCTGGGAGCACCGACTGCTCCCAACTATTTTTCTGACTATTCGGTTGATGTTGTTGTAGTTGATATTGTTGTGCTCCCGAATTCAGATTTCATTTCCACCACTGCTTTAGTGTGATCTATTTTTTTTGGTTTTTTTTTTTGAGATATTTCAAATAATTTTTCAGAATATGCATTTGGTACTGTCCAATATACTCTGCCTAAATTTGGATACAAGCTCTTCATACAACTACCATATAAAGGATAGATTGAAAAAGCACCTATAATATTAAAAACTGTTTTATCTTTCGAGATATGTATCTTAGCTAATCTCACAGAATATAAATTTGCAAAATTTTCTCTAACTTATAAAGTTAAATAGAACTAAAATATCATATAGAATGATCTTTTAAAAGTCCATTTCTTATATGAAAAACGGTTTTGTTTTTTTGAGGTTTTTCAACGAACCTCCCAGAGTATGAATTTGGTGTTGTTCTACAAATTCTCATAATCATTTTCCACAAAATCTAACGTCTATTTCGTATAGCTGTCTTATCAACGATCAGCCTCAAATAAGTATAGGGTATCAAATCTGCAGCGTTCTAAATCGTTTCCTTCCATCTTGTTTGTCTTTTCGTTTCGGCCTGCCTTTGCTCTGGCACTGGGCACTTGCTGCAGCTACGCAAAACTTGGCTTAAATATTAATGAGCGCTGTAATTTGTTGCATTGTATGTAATAAATTAATTTGTGTGTGCGTCGTGAGAGCCGCTTCGACTTTTTGCCGTGTCGACTGACGTTTCTAGACCGTGTGGCGCAAGCGAAAATTTGCATATGAGGCACAAAGCACTTGCAACTTGCCGACTGGCCAGTGAAACAGCCAAACAGTCAGTCAGTTAGTCAGTCAGTCAGTCAGGTTGGACTTCCCACTCGGTTGTAGAGTGGATGGAAGGCATGCTACACAGAAGTGCATGAGTAGGCACTCGAAAAGTACTTGCCACTAGACTGATTATAGTCAATTCGGTGAATTGGACCACCAAGTGGTGGCAGCACCACCACAACCACCATCACAGCCACCAATAGCAGCAGCAACTACAGTCAACAGTCCACGACTGACACATCAGGGCAAAGCTGGCTAAGCCACTGAACAGGGCAAGCAGCCCAGTCATCATCATCATCATCATGCACATAGCCATCATCAACATCTTCATCATCATCATCAACAATATCTTCATCATCATCTTCGGCAGCGGCATCGCCATCGACACCAACACAAAATCCATGCGTGTCTCTGCACAGTGGAACCAAATGTTATTTATAATAAAGTAAACGTAGCGATCTTTATGTGGAAACTGTGTGTGTATCCTCACTTGACTTCCCCAGAGCTATTTCCGTTATTTACTCTTTCTCTTTTTTCCCCTTCGATAAGTGGCTTTTAAAATTGAAAAACTTTAGATGTCTGATTTTCTTATTTCGCTCAAAGTGCGAATTTTCATGTGATTATTTTACTAGAATTTATGATTCGAACACTTGTCAAATCCGTCTTATGATCAATAAATTCATATAATTTTCAAGAAAAATAAGTACCTAACCTACAAAATATTATACAGGCATGTGAAATCGCTGAAAATTTCTAATAACCCAAATATAATGAAAACGGAAATTTCAGTGTTTCTGAAAAAAGGCAACCAATAATACTTGTTGGATGATTTAAGAATGTCCAAAATTAATGGATTAAAATTAATTTTATTTTTAAATAAAAGAAAATATCACAAAAAAAAAATTTCTAAGTGAGCTATATAATTGTATAATCTATAAATATAATTGATACTTTATGGAAAGCTAAAACAAATTTATGGCAGCCTAATTTTATAACTGCAAAAATGTGTTTGAAAAAATTTAATCTCTCATATTTCAGAAACTAAAACAAAATTCTAGAGTTTTTTTTAAACACAACTGATAACTATAGTTTTTAGTAGTATAGTTATCAGTTTGGTTTCAAAAAGCTCTGGTATTTTAAGCGTTTCTTGTTATTTGTGTTCATGCAATGTAAACACATACATATATATGTTTTTATGTTAACAGAATCCCTGAAGAAGCCGAAAAATGTCGCCAAAACGCGTAGGGGAAAAATTTTAATAATAAAAATGACAATTTGTTGTTAAAATGAAAAACAACGTCCTTGTTAACCTGACAAAAAACTATCACAGCTATAGTTTACGTTATTCTATATGCAGTTTTACATTAGCTTTAATTTCATTTCATTTTCAGCAGCTCGTGGACCACTGTGATCTGCCAACAGCGCCAGCGCCAATAAAAACGTAAATGGCGCGTGATTGTAAGGCGTCTTCTTCTAGTGGCACCCATACACGTGCACCCACACACACACAAACACACATATTAATACACTCACAAACACACACACACACACACTTACTCGCCCATTACAACAACCACTTCAAGATGGCCACAAGAGTAGCATCTTATTTTGCTGCCTTTTGACTTCGATGGCGGGCCAATGGACAAACAGGGTGGAAAGGAGGGAGGTGGGGAGGAAGGGGAGGAGAGGAGAGAGAAGAGCAGTGGTAAGGGGTTGGCAGTGGGGTGGGTAGAGTCAGGAATGAAGCTACATAATGAAAAGAGTGTGTGAAGAATTTTAAATTCAAAATTGCATGAAAAGTCGTGAGTCGCAAATAGCTTGTTGCTTGTTGTTGTTGTTGGTTGTTGTTTGTTGTTGTTGTTGTTGTTGTTGGTAGTTGTTGGCATAGCTGTAGGAACAGACAGATATCCTACTCATCACTTGAGAAAATGAAAAAACAATCATAAACAGCAGGCAGTACAAAGCAACAACAGCAACAACAGCAACAGCAACAACAACAGCAACAACAACAATGCTCAAGTGTATACCAAGTAAAAACCACTTGAAACAAAACAACAACAACAACAACAAAATGGAAAGAAACCAAAATGAAAAACTTGTGCCTTTGGTTTATGTTTTTGTGGCTTTGAGTTGTTACCTGTTGCCAATTGTTGTTGTTGTCGTTGTTGTCGTTGTTGCTTTCATTGCACTACACCTGTTGCCCAGGCTAGGCAAGGAGGGGTGTGTGTGTGTGTGTCGAGTGTGTGTGTGTGTTGCCAACGAATTCACTTTTGCCCACTCGCCGAGAGTGGAGGCTTAATAAAGTTATTATAATTTAAGCGTTTTGATTATGCGCCTTGGCAATGTTTAAAATACCTCTGCCCCCTTTTGCCCCCTTTCCCTCCTTTCCACTCTTAACGAGTTACAAGTTTACAGCGGGGGCGCTGTCTCTTTCTCTCTCTCTCCCTCTCTCTCTCTCTCTCTGCCTGTATGTGTGGGGGTAATCTTTGTGATTGGTTGCGATTTGCGTTTAATTTTGTTGCTATAAGTGTTGCATGCATCCCGTTGGCAATTCGAGTGCAAGACGTTTGTGCCCACTGTGCGGGGGTGCTTGCTTTTTTTTTTTTGCCTACATGCTTTGATTTTGTTCAAGTCTTTTTTAAAAGAGTGGCAATGCTTTGGAACTGGAATCGCAACAAAGTTGCAAAAGGCATCAAGGCAGTTAATTGCTTGTGGCATGCTCATCCGCTCGACTCTGCCACAGTTTAGGCCAACGTGACTAATGCCACAATTGAAGTAAACTAACAAAGTTAGTCTAATAATATTGTGACACTTTTTATTTACTCAGAAAATATTTATATTTGATCCTCCTTTCTTAGCAACTTAGCCTGAATTTTAAATATAATATACTTGTACTGTTTTTAACCAAATAAATTGAACGTATTTATCTTTAAAAAGTAAAGCTTTTCTGCTAACCTTACTTTTTACAAACATTACATCACATTTTTAAAAATATTGATACGCAACTAATTCTTAAATTTAGAGTTATAGTGTTTAAAATAACTGTCTTTTATTAAAAGCATCAATTATTTTATCTTAATCAAGCTTAAGTTTATTCTAACTTCCCTTTTTATTAACCCCAGCGCACTTCATAACAATATTGCAAAGAACTTTTAAAAAATCTTATTAATTCACCACAACCTCACTTTGTGGTCCTGCTAACCTTACTTTTTATCAACTTAACCTCACTTTTCAAAAATACTGTTAAGTATCTTCAAAATCTTCTTCTTTATAACAATTTTATTAAACGTCTTAGCTTTAAATTAACCTAAAAATATAATCAGATGCTTTGCCTCAATATAAAACTCAATTAATGCAGCATAACCCCAACAATTTTGTCATTTTAACCTCACTTTTATCAACCTAACCTCACTTTATAGCATTATTTAGAAGCAACTTTAGATTTATCCTTAAAAAGTAATCAAATGCCTTTCTTCATTAGAAAACTCAATTAATACAGCATAACCCCAAAATTTTTGTCATAGTAACCTCACTTTTTATCAACCTAACCTCACTATATAGCATAATTGATAAGCAACTTTAGATTTATCCTTAAAACTTAAGCAGACGCCTTTTCTCATTGCAAATACCAATTAATACACCATAACCCCAAATTGTTGTCATCTTAACCTCACTTTTTATCAACCTAACCTCACTTTATCACATTATTTAGCAGCAACTGTACATTTATCCTAAAAATATAGGCAGCTGCCTTTTCTCATTAAAAACCCCAATTAATACACCATAACCCCAACATTTTTGTCAAGTTAACCTCACTTTTTACCTGAACTTAACCTCACTTTCATAGCTGGTCGTCAATCTAACCTCATTCTCTGATTGAACACATGCACACTTTCTATGTCACACTCAAAAGGTGACAATTACTTTCAATTTTGCGGCAACTGGTTGCCACCTTTCGTTGCAAGCGACTGTGGCAGACATGTTTATATTAGTATGTGTAGAGAGTTCGGCAGTACGAGAGTATTTGATGTGGATGCAACGTGATGCCAAAGAGCTGCAGCTGCAGCTTCAGCTGATGCTTCAATTTCACTCTTTCAACCAAAGTTATTTGCCACACAGTCTCAACTCTCAGCTGAACTCTTGCCCTTTATGTCGAGCATTTATGCCACAGGCAGTTGGAATCGTTCGTTGCGATGGAGACCTGCTGAATTTGCTGTGGAAAGTGCAACATGATAGGGAGGCAGCCTCGATGATCGCCAGCTTCGATTTGTATCGCCTTTGTGGCACCATTGGATTGGATCCGTGCCGCGTGCTGCATAGATTTGTAACTGGCAGCGGATTCATTTTACATTGCGCTTTTCATATTTCATAATAGACTCGAGACTGGGAGACCGGAGACTGTAGACTGGGCACCGAGGACTGGGGACCTACAGCAGACCATTGGGGCCTCGGGGGCCATTAAAGCGAAAAGCGAAAGTCGTTAAAAACTTACACAGCGCTTTGTCATATGCAAAATCAACAAATTTCCCGCTTCAACTTCAACTCCAACTCCGCTTAATTTAATTTTATTTTATTTACTTTATTTTTGTTTTGTTTTGTTTGAAACAATGGTTCAGCATTTGAAAACGTTCACATAAAATCGGACGCAAAATCAACTTAACCTCTAGCTCATGTTCTTTTTTTTTTATGGCATCGATTCGGAATGGTAAGCGAATATAAAGGCGACCCTCTCATATTATATCATAAAAAACCCCTACGAAAAAACCGCTGAAATCTTTATGAGCTTTTGTCATTTGGCTCGGATCAAAGTCGCACATTTGTTAAGTTGCCTGCGAATCAAGTTTTTGTACACTTTTATGACCTGTAATATATTTGGCAAAAAACTTTTCAAATTGCCTAAAAACCCAAAAAAAAGAAACAAAGAAGTTAACAAAGGCAATAAGCGCGCATTTTATTGATTATTCTATTTGGCATTTAATCATCAGCTTTACGACCGCCTTTGATTAGCTATGAAACTATTTAAAAAATTTGAATTAAGGCAACAAATTGTCATAAAAATTGGATAAAAACAGTTTAAAAAACTGAATACCCTTATTTGACACAAAATTTTTATATAATTTGAAGATAAATATAGAATTATAACTCATTTTCTAAGGGCAAGTTTATGATAATGACGTACGATTTTGATGAAATATGATCAAAGTGATATTTACATAATAACATTTACGGTAAAAAGAAAGTATTTTTATATAAAAACATTTATAATTGGCATCCAGCAAACGGATTGGGTCCTTAATGATTTATATGCTTGTTATAATAAATAGCTTTCACTATATCAAATTTCAGCTACATAACTCTATAGACTCTTGAGTTCACATAGAACAATTTAGTATACAGAGATTTTATGCAATTCTTTGCACGTGTCGATATCAAATTTCTGTCATTGTTTAAAATAGAGAATGTGAAATTCTTAACGATTTCAGTCATAAATGCCCAAAATTTAATTTATAGCTAACGGCTTTAAAATTGCCCTGCTAAAACTTGTTATACTAGAAATAATATAAAACCGTATAAATTGATTGGTTGACTGGGCAAATGATATACATTTGATACGCATTATATTTTATAGTCGAGCTTTTAACGATTTTTATGGCAATTTGCAGCAACGATTCGCATGTTGTTAACAGAGCAAACATTCCAAATTCCAATCCCAAGTTCTTAATTCCCGCAATTCCTGCAGCAATTCTCCTTTAAAGCGAAACAAAATCGTGCTCAGACATCTAATCACAAATAGAAAACAATATCTATGCTAATCTCAGTACAAGATCAATGACAATAAAAAAGGGGCCACAAAAAAAGGCCGAAAAACAAGACAAAGACAACACAGAGGACAACAAGAACCTGTAAGTTGCACCACCCCACAACAACAACAAGCAACTTACAAGCAACAAACAACAGCAACAACAACAACAACTGCAAGAAGCCACAATAATGAGCCGTAATGAGCAATGATAGCCACACAATTAGCCAAAATTCGTTTGGGTTTTTAGCCCAAAACGATTCGAGCAATTTTTTAAAGACAAATTAAAACAAAAAACTTGGCGAATAAACACACGAAATTAAACAAACATTCGAGCCGCGTTTGCTGGCTGTTAAAGCCAAGCCAAACTGCCGGAAAATTACAAGAAAATCGTGCAGCTCTTGTTTGCTTGAAAAACGGCATGGAAAATGCGGCAATGCACCGTCCCCGCCCCCTTCCCAGGCAACTTCCCCCGCCCAGGCAGCTGAAGACTTTCCAACAAATTTAAACGTTACATGCGAGCAGATTTCAACGCGATCATCGATTCAATGTTGCACCCACACACACTGTACAAAACAATAAATATTTACAGTGATGGACAAAATAATAGAAACAGTAAGTTTTGTTTTTCTATTATTAAAATTGCTAAAAACTTTTATTAATTTCATAATTTCTACCATACCTGTTAAATAATGATTAGTAATCATAATCATTAGTAATTCGATTATTTTTGTTTTAAACTCGAACTAATGATTAAATTACGATTACTTTCGGTTTTGCCCAATTATTTAATGATCACGATTACAAAAAATTAAAAATAATCTTAAATTATTACAATTAATCAAAAAAAAAAACAGAAAAAATCAAAAATATTCCTTTTGAGTATTCGGTTTGTTTTTGATTTTTTCTAATTATTTCTGATTTTTTTTTTATTTTTTCTGATTATTTCTGATTATAATCAAAAGCTTTGGCTTATTTGATTGTGAAAATTTAAAATAATTTAATTTTTACTCAATAGTCATAAATAATTAGAAATAATCAAAAATTATCAGAAATAATCATAATTCAAAACTAATCAGAATACTCAAAAACATTATTTACTGATTATTTTTTATTTTTTCTGATTATTTTTGAATAATTGTAATAATTTTAGATTATTTTTGATTGTTTGTAATCGTAATCATTAAATAATCACAAAGTTTTCAACAGTGAATTATATAGTCACTACGATTATTTCCAAAAATAATCTAATTGATTAGTAATTCTAATCGAAATTTAACAGGTATGATTTAGTCATATTTTGAAATTTAACAAAAAAAAGGGAAACTTTATTATTAAAATTCGTTTGAAATGTCAAAATGACACTCGTTTCTATTATTCTTTCCATCACTGTGTGGCATCAACAGTTGCTTGCAGCATGACGCAACGTTGCAACAACTCCTTGGCCTCAGGTGTAGCTTTTCACTTTTCCCGCCAATTGCCAATCGGCCAACGTCGTTCAACGTCCAACAAAGCAGCATTCAACGTCCAACAGTCAACAGTCAATAGTCAATAGTCAACGTGCAACAGGCAACTTGCAACATGCAACATGCAACATTCAATGCCGAATGTCGAACACCAAAACTTAGTCATTTAGTGTCTTTGTCTGCGCATTTTGCCCCTTTTGATTTCCAAGCGATTGCCACAAAACTGAAAACTGAAAAGCGAAATCCGAAAACTGAAAACCGAAAACTGAAATAGCTGCAACTGTCATTTTCGATTGGCGACCTGCTGGGCTTGCCCCAAGTTGCAACAAAACATTTTTCTTGCATTTTGTATTTGAGTTTCTTTTGTATTTTTCTTATTTTTTTTAGATTTTTTTTTAGTTTTTTTTTGGCCTGTCGAGAGGCAAAATGTCAATTTGCGTTGTTTACTTTTAAAACTTTAATTTTTGTCTGCGATTTTTTATATGTTTATTTTTTTTGTATCGTTGGAGTTGCATTCGTCGCGCCTTCAATTGCCGCAATTTAGTTGCCCCCTTGCCGCTTGCCACTTCCCCCTTTCCCCTGGGCACCATTAGCTCAGCTATTGAGTGTTAATTAAGCGTTTATTCAGCATTTTCGGTGTCAAAGTTGTCTTTTTAAAGAGCCCGAAAATTAATGCCGTATTTTCCATTGTTATCAGTTGAAAACGAACGTTTCCATTTCCGATTACGATTGCGATTGCGATATCGATTGCAGCCAGAGACCAAAGACCAAAGTGGCAACTTCATCGATCATTTTGCCGCCTTTTTTCGTTGCCTTTGATATGGATATGAATATGAGTGATTGTCATTGACTCGAATTGATTAACTGACTCATGAAACCTTTTAATTGGCTTTTAATGAGTCGCGTTTATAGTGTGCCACAATCTGTCTAATGACTGAGGAAATTCGAATATTCGAATATTCGTTAATTTACATATTTTGCATATTTTTGGCATTATTGAAGTTTTTTTTTGCGTTTTTTGATTGCTTGTTGCAAATTTGTTAACATTTACATGCGAAATTGATGACTAACAAATATAATATCCTGTCAGGCGATTGATTTCCGCTTCAGTCCACAATTTTTGTTTGTTAAAATTGTTAAGCAAACTATATTTAAATTGATTTTTAGTTTCTTTACAAAAAAATACGAATAAAAGAAATCAATTTGGTTTTTTTTACAAAATTTTAATATTTAAAAAATTTAAATTATTGTAAGATTTGAATAATTATGTTTATTTATTTATTATAATTTATGCAACCATAGCATATTTTATTCAAAATAATTTTGTTGAATTTTAAAATATTTATTTAAGTGACCTGAACATTTTTGAACTTTTTGCTCAATTTACTCTTATTGTTAGAAGTATTAATTTTTATTAAAATAATTTCTTAATATAATTGTAATTTCTTCGGTACCTGTTTTAAAAGTTTAGAACTTTTTGCTTGTTTATATACATAAATAATTTATTATATAAATATTTATTAAATTAATTTGATACCATATTGCTTATAATCATTTCGTAACATATTCATCAATTTGTTAATACATTTTCGAGCCCAACTTTAAATCAAAGAGTGTCGCAATGTTGGCAAATGGGAAATGCAACTGTAAATATTATCACTGGCAAGTCTGGCTGCGTGTTGAAACTAAGCCAAGCTAACGGACGCGACAGACTGATAAGCATCAGAGCAGCAGCAGCAGCAGCAGCAGCCGGCACAATGCCCCATGCCCCATGCCCCATGCCACATGCCCCTTCCTCATTTTATCATTTCTCTCACTGTTTTACAGGCTTACAATGTGCCAGTTAAGCAGTCAACTGATGTGTGTATGTGTTTGTTGTGTGTAAGTGTGTGTAAGTGTGTGCATAAGTGTGTGTGCGTGCAACCTGCTAGCTGCAACACTTTGAAACAACTTTATCACAACTGAATCTCAACGGTGACTGAGCTGACTGAGCTGACTGAATGACTGACTGACTGACTGACTGACGTGGACTTGATTGAAATGCAAGGAGCGCGTCGACATTTGCCGAGTGGGTGGCAAACAACATCACCCGGATCCGCCTGGGTGCATGTGGCAAGTTGCAAGGTGGCATTGGGGCATGCACTGAGAGAAAAAGTCGTATTAAAATTAAGCTCGAATAAATTTGAATTTGATATTTATAATACTTAAAATTTATACTTGATATAAGTCCAAATTACTAAAAATTAGCATACAAATTCTTTAAGCAAGTACTTACATTCTTGATAAAAGGAAAAAGAATCTTGAATCAAGTATAGCTCTAAAATTGCTAGAATTCTTAGTATAAATTCTGGACTCAGGTTCAACTCACAGATCGTAAAATCTTCATCAAGTTTTTTTATTCTTTTATCTTTTTAACATTTGCTCGCTTAGAATTCCCAAATGGTTCTAGCTTGTCTTCAAGTCATTTTAATTTTGAAAATTTTTTAATTTCGTACTGCAAATATCGTACTTGAAATAAGAAGGAAATACTTGCTTTTAATTATTTAATCCAAGTGTGAAATCAAGTTAGAAATGTGGCAATTTATGTACGAAATACTTGATTTTTTTCCTCTCTGTGTGGCATGTGGCAAGGTGGCATTGTGGCCTGGTGGCAGGCTCTGCTCTGCGCTTGGTGCGTATGTATTAATTAGTGTCAAGTGTTGTCGCTTTGAGTTACGCGCCCGAGGGATTTACCATTGCCGGCGTCATCAACACAAAGCGTTTGCAACACCAGCAACAACAACAGCAACTTGCAACTTCCAACTTGCAACTTGAGTGGCAACTCCAGGTCCTGCCGACTAGAGAAGTTGCCTCGCTGCGTAATCGATGATGACACGTTTTGCCTTTTGCCCATGCGCAGCTTTTTCCCAGTCGCCTTTGTTGCTGCCACGCTGTTGCAAATTGCAAACAACACAAACACACAGAAACAGACAGGCCAACTGACAATTTATAAACAGAGAGAGAGAGAGAGGGAGATACTCACACGGGTACTCGTATGGGTATTCGCTTTGGCCAAACCACTATTTTAGCGCATCCAATTACATTTATATGCTCGTAAACTAAAAACGCGGCAGAATCTGCAACAGTAATTATCAGACAGAGAGAGAGGAATAAAGGAAGATAAATTTAATACCCTGTAAAAGAAATACATAACTACAATGTGCTCAAAACTCAATTTCCTTTCTAACAATTTTCAATGAATTTTTAAGGACTTTTAATTTTAATATTTTATTGTCTGAAAAGAAAATTAGAGTTTCCTGTAAGCGAAATATGTATATGCCAAATACAGTTAATAAAGGGTATTAAAAAGCTGAACACTCTATAAAAAAAAATGTATACCAAATACATTTATTGAAGACTGGATTAAAGCTTAATTTTATTTCCTTTTAAAAAAATTTCAAGCAAATTACTAACAACTGAACTAAAATTTAATTTTATTTCATAATATATTCAAAAAATAAATCAAAATTAATTTCCTGCTCAAAATATTTCAATATATTTTTGAAAATATTTCAATCTTTCAATTAGAATAATTATCAGTTTTTATTAGACAAGGAAAAAGAATTTTCAATACTAATATCTTATACACGAATATTCTCAAAACTAAATTTTAGTTCCTTCTTAAAATGTAACAAAGTATTTTAAAAGATTTCCAATCTCAAGATTACAATAGATTTGGTGTCGTTTGCCGCTGCGATTAAAAACTAATCTCTAGGCTATTCGATTAATATACATACGTCTTATCTAAACAAATAAACAAATTATACGAATAGAGATATAATTTGAATAAAAAATCGATTAATTATCGATGTACAAATTTGAGAAACTTGCCGCCTAAAAGAGACAGTTAATTATTGAATTCTGTCTGCGAGAACATTAATTATAACTCTCGGCAGTGTTAAGATTTATGATTTACAAGATAGTTGAAACTATCTTACTTAATCACAATGGAATGTGATTTTAACTAAAAAGATTGTTATCTTCTTTTATCTGATTTGAATGAATATTCTTTTAAGTATTCTACAGTCGAAGCTTACAGAGATTTTAAACCTGATTGGTTTTCTCTCTTTCCACACAGTTTGAAAACAAAGTGGGAAAAAATGATATTATATGGGATTGGTGTGAAAATTGTTTGGCCCGAAGGCGCAAGGCATTTTTTTTTTTTAGTTATGTGGCATTTTCAATAACGATATCTGTACACATATGTCTTGAGTGCGGCAAATGCATTTTTCAGTTCTTTTTTTTCTAGTTCATGAGCTGGTGGCAAGGTGGCAACAACAAGGCCTAGCCTTGCCAAGTTAGTGGCAATTAAAATTCCGCTTCTAATACGATATCATAAGCATGAAATTAAAACATGTTTTCTCAATCAGCGCTTAATTATTTCAGATACTAGATACTCTATGCCACTTTTGGCTCTTAAGCTGAGGCTGAAGTTGAAGTTGAGGCTTGGTCTATGCACATTGTTGGTTAATAATCAATTAAGTACGTGTTGTCATTGACCTTCAATCTAAGCCAAAGATCTGTCGGCCTTTTTTCTTCCATCCATCCACGCCCAGGCCTAATAGCTCTGGCAATTACCTTATTATAAAGCCGATTAACTTTTATTTTCTTCTATTTATGAAATTATAATTTGATATTTCAACATAGTTGTCAATCAAAGCCACGTTATGTCTCTCTAATAAGACATCCAGCTGCCGTTTTTGGCTTTAACCATTGTATACTTTTAACAACCCGACCCTTTGGCATACGAGTTTGTATTTTTCATTTCATTTTTTTGTTTCGTTGTTAACTCTTTTTTTTATCGTTTCGAGTTTTGTGGCTGCCGTTTGACATGATGTTTTTTTGGTGATGGCTTCCCGAACCACACTTCATGTAGTATATAAAAATGTGGCCCCTGTTTGTGTTTGGCCCACGCACTTGTCATAATAGATTCATTTATGAGTTTATTTCGTGTTTTTCTCTTTATTTTTTATTTAAACACATGCAGGTTGCTTTTTTATTTTGACTGGGCATAAAACGTAAGCTGCTTTGCGCTTTAAAAGCGCTTTTAATTTTCGGTTCTATATATTAAATGTACAGTGACTCAAATTTAAAAAGAACTTGAGCTTAATTAAAATTATATAACAGAAAATGCGGCAGCTTAAAGATTGTTTCTTCAGCAGACAGAAACTTTATTCCTAATCAAATTTGGGTTTTAAGAGATCTTTTCATGTTTAAGAACAGCGGTGGGCACGCAGTGGCTCCGGGAGCAGCGGCTGCTCCAAACTTAGGTAGACTCTAATAGGGTTGTTGTTGTAGTGCTCCAGAATTCAGATTTCGTGCCCAAAGCTGTTTTAGAATAATGAATTTTTTTAAATCTGTTCAGGAGCTGTATAATATATGTATAATATATATGTATATAGTATAGTATCTGCACTAAAACCATATCAAACAAAATTATTCTAAAGAAAATCGGAACAACATAAAAACTAATAATTAATTTTAAATTAATTTTAATGAATTATATATTATATTGACATACGTTCCTTAAAGCTTAGCTTCACTGTAGCATATGCAAATAGCTTTTTTTTTACGTACCTCATAAATACATGAACGATTTCTGCAATGAAAGAGAATTGAGAATAAATTTTAATATCATTTGTGCAAATAAAACTCTTAATAATTAAATTGACTGTTTTTTAACGATTTAAAATAGTATTTTTTTTAAGAAAACTCTTGTTCAATTTTAGTTATGCAAATGCACAACTGTACCAAATAAAATTAAAAAAAATATATGAAAAATTGAAAAAATGCTGAAAATGAATTTAAAATCAAGCACTCGAAATGTGTTGCATGCTTCAGGGCGTTCAAGCATCATCGTCAGCAACACATTCTAATGAACATGTACTAAGAGTATACAAAAATTTGTGAAGTGCTTGTCGCGACGATGATGCGACGCTTTTTGCCACAACCCTAAAATGCCACGCCCCCCCGCTCTACGCGCCTCAACTCAAGGGAACGTCTGCAAGTCCAATTGGATGCAAAGTTGGAGTTGGAGTAGAAGAACTTTGTGTGACCGTCTGTGGCTCTGTCTGTCTAGCCAAAAGATTGCGTTAAATGCAGCTATTGTTGTTGTTGTTGTTGTTTTTAGGGGCCCTGCAAGTCTCGAAGGCGCAAGACAATTGAGTCTGAGAGCGTAATTTGCAACTGCCTGAGACTGAGACGGAGACTGAGACTGACGAGCCTGCTCAGGATGCAGCCCCAAATCCGAGTCTGCCTCCTGCCTCAAGTGCAACAGCGCTTAATGACGAGAGAGAGAGAGAGAGGGAGAAGAGAGAGAGGGAGAGAGAGAGGGCAGTCTGTCTGCCAGTCATGCAGCTACGCCTACTCCCCCTAAAGCTAGGCGACATGTTTGCCGTTGTTGTTTTTGTTTCTGTTTTTTGCCCAGATGCATTTTGCAAGCAAAGCTTTGCTACAGGCAAATGCACCAAAAAAAAAAAAAACAAGCAACGACAATAACAACAACATGACGAAAAGTGTGTGTGTGTGTGTGTGTGTTTGTGTGTGTTTGCACAGTAGCCAGAGTTGCAGCCTGCAACTAGAGTTGAAGATGGAGTTGCAGCTGAAACTGGGAGAGTTGAGGCAGACATCGTCCTGTGGCAAGCCCAACAGGCGTTAATAATAATCCGCTTTTTTTTTGCGTTTTACAAAAATGCAACGAGTTGGCTTCTTTTTTTTTGTAAGGGTGAACTGCTGTTTGTATACCCTGTAAATTGCTATGAGTAAGTTGTTTATTTTTATTTAACTTTTTCATTTTAGAGCAGTTGAACAAAAGTACTATTAAAAATGAAAATTAAATTAAAAACTTTGAATAGTATTAAATTATTATGAATTATATATAAATCAAAATTTAAGCTAAAATGATGAAAACATATTGAATATACAAAATTTTAATGTAAAATGTAAATTTGATATTTTTAAATATTTTCTTGGCTTAATTTAAAATATTAACCTAAATGTTTTTTCTTAAAAATTTGGTACAAATTTACTGTAGCTTTTGTTTTATTAAATACTAACCATACAGGGATGCCACAGAAATCGCTTTCGCTTGAATTTCACTTAAATTTCATACAAATTTAGGTGAAATTCAAGCGAAAGTGATTTTTGTGGCACCCCTAGTAGTAAATTTTTTTTATAAGTTATTTACGAAACTTTTCAATTTAAAAATTTTAAATTTTAATTTTTTTAAATTCAGCTTTTTAATAAAATATTTTTTTATTTTTTTTGGTTTTATTTATTTTTTTTTATTAAATTTATAATGTACAAATTCTTATCTTAAAATGTTTTCTTAAATTATTTTTTTTTTTAATCATCTTATATTTTGTTTACGTATTTTTTTTACTGAAATAATTTCGACTGTTTTGGTTTAGAGTGCAGAAATGTTTGGTATGCTGCAAATTGCACAGGGTATTCGCTAGTTGAGTCTGTTTTCAAAGGCACAAATGCCTATGCAGTTTTGTGTTTTTCACTGTTTGTTTGTTTCAAGTTTTTCCTTTTGGGCCTTGGATTTCAGCATTTATTTCGAAAACTTTTTCATTTTGTGCAGTCAGACGACGACGTCATAGAGAGTGCATTGACTGAAGTCTGCGAAAAACCAACAAAAAACAGCAAAAAAACGACAAAATAAAAAACTGAAAAAAAAACGACAAGAGTGTAGACTGAGACTGAGATTCAGACGGAGACTGCAGTTGAAGCTGGAGCTGGAGAAAGAGGGAGAGGGAGAGAAAAAACTGCATCCTTTGTTAATATGTTGCGACATGCATTGCATTGCTGAAGGAGTCTGCGTTGACTTGACGTTTGACGTTGATGACGCGTCGTGTGGCATGTGGCAAGGTGCATGCTCAGTACACAGTAAAAAATAATCAGGGATATCAGGCATAAAATCAATACCAAGTTGAATTGATTAGAAGTTCTGTAATCCCGGATTTTCCTAAGCCAAGTTTAAATTTTATATATTTGTTAATTTATTTAATGTCAACTAAATACTGTTGACCAAAAATTTAAGTAAAAAATTTAACTAAAATGAAGTAATATAAATATAAAGGTAAAATTTAGTTAATATATTTAAATTTAAATTTTAACTGAAGAATAAAAATGCAAAATTAGGAAAATAAATGATTCAAAATACGATTTTTTAATTTATTTTTCTCTTAAAAGTATTATGATTTTTGGTGCTTTGAAAGAATTACTTCAGTAAAATCAAATGCTTTGGGCTTTTTTTATTATTTCATCGCTGATTTGTTGACTTTAATTTAAAAATAATATCCTAAATAATTAATTGAAAAATACATTCCCAAATCAAGAATTTTAAACATGAATTTTAGAATAATCTTTTGTTTTTTTTTTCAGTGTAGCTGCCGACGCTTTTGTTTGTCTTAAGCGGAAAAGTTTGCCATAATTAACGCTTAGCATTTGGCTTGCCAGTTAAGTGATATTAGTTCGGGCCAAGTTTGAGCAGGTTTTTGGCCAGGAAGTGCAGTCGCACACACAGGAAGTGCACGAGAAGTGGTCGGGGGTCGGGGTTAACACTGTATTTTGGCCACCCACCACACGCACTGGAAGCCGTCAAGTCGAAAGTCAAAGGAACAGTTGAAAGTCAAACAGTTGTTCTGACGTGCCACACGGTGCATGCCACAAGCTACTGCCACTGCCTCCGTTTTTTTGGCCACCTGCCCCGAAATGAAATTCGTTTAAACGACGTAAATCATTAAAATGGCAGCCGCCAACGAAATGGCTAAGGAAAACATTTGCGAAATTTCAGCAGCAGTGAAGCCTGAAACAAAGGCACAACCAAACGCACACACACACACACACACACACACAGCAAATAAAATACATTTAATAGGAGCATTTCCTTCTCTCTTCTTTTTTTCTCGCTTGAAAAACTTGCCGGCAAAAAACAAAATACAAGGACCAGGCCAAAAAGGAGCTGCTGCTGCTGCAGGAAACTTGCCGCGGATTATTTATTTTATTTTCTTTTATTTCTCTTGATATTTTTTTTTATTCCGTTGTCCTCCAATTGGTTTTGTCTCGGTGGTTATTAGTGCGCGGTTGCACGCGAATTTGCTTTAGTTTGTTGTTGTTTTTGCTGTTGTTGTTGTTGTTTTGGTTGCAAGCAAAATCCAATTAGCTGCTCAAAAGTTTCGCAAATGTGCGCAGAAATTTAATTAATGTTGACACAAGTTGGGCGCTGAATTCAATTTCAGTGAGAGCGAAAAGAAAGAGAAGAATATAGAGAGCTAAGAACTTAGTTTCTTGCTTGGCAAATCTCGAGATTCTCTTCATTTATTTAGAAACTATTACCTTTCAATATTTTATAAAAAATAATGTGTTTATTGCTGTCTTTTTATATATTTATTTAATGCCGATTCAAAGAAATCGACACAAAGCTATTTAAAATGTATAACTTTTGACAAAGTTATGAAATTTTGAAATTTGAAGCTCTGATTTTCGACCAACTAGCATCATTAAAAGTCAAAATTTTTGTTCATTTCGACATGATTTTGAAAAAAAATAAATGTCTGAAAATCAAATTTGAAATGTTGTTTTATGCTAAAAATATTTAAATGTCTGAAAATTTCAAATTTTAAATGTTGTTTAATGCTAAAAATATTTACGTAAAAACTTAAGATTTTAAATTTAAAATTTTCGAAAAAGAAAATAAATTAAAAATCAATATCTTCCAAAAAAAAAATATTTAAAAGAAATTCATTAAATTAAAATACAGAATAAATTTAGATTATATATCTAGCCATGATCAAATTGACATTCCCCTTGGAAATTAAAGCAGATTTGGCAAAGTTATTCCTTTTATATAAATTCTCTCTTTAAAAATTACTATATTAACTATTCAAAATGTATGCTATTATTTATTTCATTTCCAACACTTTCGGTATTCGTTTAATTTGTTATTCTTATTATATAAATTCTCTCTTTAAATATTACTAAACTAAACTATTCAAAATGTATGCCATTATTTATTTAATTTCCAACATTTGTTTCTTTTTTCCAACTCCCTTGACAACTCCTAAGAGTAAAATTCTTTTTCCCATCGTCTTTTCAATTTGTCGACCTTGTTGAAAAGGCGTTAATAAACCTTTTGTGCCACCTTTCACCGTCTCTCACCTGCCGTCATTTCAATGTTGCTTGCCGCACACTGCCATTTGCCACATGCCACCCAACCGAAGTCAATAACTCAAACTGAACTTGCCACACATTTCGACATTTCGACATTGGCAACATTTCAAATGGCAGAACGAACAACAACAACAAGTCCAGACATGGCCAGAAAGTGTGGCCAAAAAGCTGGAGCAGTCTTACCAATTGGACTTGCTTTCCACATTTCCATTCCCATTGCCATTCCCATTCCCATTCCAGAGGCCAAAAGCAGCAAACTGCCAAATGGCTGGTGGTGCAGCTTTTCAAGCGTTAAAACATAAAAATGTCATTAACACTCAACAGATTTTTGTGGTGCGCCAACGGCCAGGTAACACCAGCCAACAAACAACAACAAACAACAAAAACAAATGGCTTAAATGGCCAATAACAAATTGTTGCAAATGCGCCTTGCAAAAATAAAAAAAAATTTGTATAAAAAACAGCCCAATGGGAATAGTTTCAAACATAATTTTTGTGCTTGTTGTTCTGGTTGTTGTTGTTGTTGCTATGGTTGTTTTTGTTGTTGTTGTTTGTCCATTTCGCTGTTGTTTTAACGTAGACGAAAATTTATTTGACGCTTAACGCGACTTGCAGACAAGAAAATGACACAGAAACCGAGTTAACTTCGAAACGCGTTTAGCTCTGAATTGCGAGCTCAACTCAACGAGGCCTCCACAGTACCCCCCATTTTTCCCCCTTTCCCCACCTCTGCTTAGCTTTTTTTTATTGTCGTGCGGGGGTATCATTTACGCCATAATTTTTCACAGTTGAATATTCGGCTTAATGGTTTTTAATGAGCGGTTGAAACGCTGCAAAATTACACCTCGATTTTAGCTTCAGTTGCAGCTTGCAAAAAGGTGTTGAGAAATATGCCTGATTTATAGAAACTGCAGTCTGTATTTAACGCCCCAAAGGCCGCTGTTCCCCTGATTTTTGGGGCGTTACTTACAGCCTACTTTGACAGTTCCAAGCCAAGATTCAAGCCAAGTTCCAAGCTATGCTCTAATAATCGTTGTTTGACTTGGCGATAGATCGAGATCTAGGCCTAGATCTGGGCCAATTTAATGGGTTTTTGGGCTGTGCTGAGCAAGTGCCTTCCCAGGTTAGAATGTTTTTACAGAGTGAGTACAAATTTCACTTTATTCTCGCAAAAAGAGTAAAATTTACGGTGATGGAAATAATAATAGAAACGATAATTTTTTTGTACTTTTCAAATTGCTTCGAAAAAATAAATTTTTTTAGTTTCAAAATTTTTACCTAATACGTATTGAGGAATGTTTCAAAATTTTTAAAAAAAAATAACGTATTTCTATAATTTTATTATATAATTAAATATTTGTTTGACATGTCAAAATTACACTCGTTTCTATTATTACTCCCATCACTGTATTCCAATGTAATTAGACTGTGAAAAGAAGCGGGAGTTAAATTTATTCTAATCAGAGTATATGCTAATTGTTGGGGTGTTAAAAGCAGACTAACTGGGTTATTTAAACGGTGTTGTCCGGCCTTGCCCGTGTTTTTTTTTTCACAAATAAAAATTATTATTCAGCAGCAAAATTTAATTTATTTTTCGAAAAATCTGCAGAGCAGAAGAATTAAATGTTGCAATTTATTTAAAACCAATCGAAAAACAATTTTAACATATTTAATTTTTAAAATTAAGTTTAGGGAAAATAAAAATCAATTTGTTGATCGGATTAAAAGCTCCAATGAAATCTTTAACTTTTTTTTTATTATTTTTACTTTTATAAAAAAAAACGGCTGGAAAAATAATCTATAAAAAATAGCTTTTAATTTTCCATTTGTATACGAATTGTAAACAATTTAAAATTCGCTGAAAACCAAATGCATCTGCAAGACTATAATGGAATTAATTACAAACTCTTAAGCCAGGCTTAGTTAGCTAGTTAGTTAGCTAGTTGGTCAGAAGCCATTCTTTAGCTGTATTCTATTCACAGTTCAGGTAACGCCCACTTTCTCTCACTTACTATAGTTAGAAACAAGTGCGAGTGGGGAAGCTTTTAAAGTATCTTTTTTTTTATAATTTGCTAGCCATTTTTCTTTATCGCAATGTTGCTTTGTTACATGCTGTGTGCGCTTATCAGATTGAAATCTTTAATTAATGTAATTAATATAAAATAGGCTTTGGCAGAGTTTTCTCATCATTAGCCATGGCTGCGTGTATAATTTGAAAGAGCCACTTCCTTGCCTAATGCACATTTTTATTAAATTAACCGTTTAGGTTTGAAATTAATTTTAATTACGACAACTAGACAACTAGACGATGCAGTTGCAGATGCAGATACAGATACTTGTAGAGAGAGATGCAGGTAAGATACATATTCTCATAAATGTGTGTGCTATAAACGGACTCGCAGCGGAAACAACAACAACAAAAACAACAACAAATGTTGTTAAGCAAAATCGAGTACAAGCTAGAAAGACACATAGAAGGTGCTCGACTGTTAGATGCCTAGTAGTCGTATCTTCCCTGAAACTTGATTTTGCCATTTTAAACAAAATAAATATTAAAATTAATTCGAATAAGTTAAAAAAATATTTATGAAAATATTCAAAAAAATAAATTTAATTTTCTGCACCTAAACTTGAATTGCTAGGCCAACAAGAAACCGAATAAATTATTTCGAAAACACTTGTATATTTGTTATAATAATTTGAATAGAAGGAATTTTTATTTTATTCCAATTCCAATTAATTTTACAATTTTTTTCAGTTTTTACAACATGGCAGTTAGATTTGAGTTGAGAGATACATTTAAATTTGACATTAATATTTATACATTTCATATCAAAATATTTTTCAGCTAATTTACTGGGACCAGAAATTGACATTGTTTAAAGGGCTTTAAAACTGTATATATATTTAAATTTAAATGGTTGTTAATTTTATTATCTTGTATTCCAAATACTTTTTATTTATTACAAAAAATTTTCTTTTATCTTCTGACTTTTGTATACTTTTAATTAATATATAAGTAAATAAATAAATAAATAAATAAATAAATAAATAAATAAATAAATAAATAAATAAATAGATAAAATTGTATTGATGAAAATAATAAACAATAAACAACAAATAAAATAAAAAAATAGACATTCTGATAAACCAATAAGTCTTTGTACCATTTGGTGACTGGGCTAACTAGCTAGAGCAGCCAACTGACAGAGCGAGGCAAAGTTGCAAGTGAAGCAAATGCTTCGTTTTGGCAATTGAGCGCGAATTCGTTGCCGCCACACAATTCACTTTGTTGCATCGTCTCTTTTAGCACTTTGTGTGCAACAGCAACAACAACAACAGGAATAACAAGAACAACATCCTCGCCGTGCCTCAGTCTGTGTTTTACTCAATATTAATGAAGTCATTAAGACGACATCTTCCCCAAGATCGCGCGTAATGCGAGCGAATTATTAACAACGCACGAAAAACAAGCTCCAGTTCAGTGTTCAGTTCTCAGTTGCCGCCGCCAACGGCAACAACAACAATAACGACACCAAAAATTCAAAAACAACAACCTCAAGAAAATTAATAAACGAGCAACAAGAAACAAAAACAGCAAAAATAATAATAATAAAAAAAAAGTAAAGTAATAATAAGAAACACAGGCCAAAGCGGCTTTCATAAATTTGCATGTCGCTGCCAACGGGCGGCTGAGCGCTGACGTCGCTGTCGACGTCGGCGTCGGTTCTGGGGGCGTGACAACAAGTCAATTCGGCTCAAATGTGGCACAGCCAACAGCACATTTTTTTTTTGGATTTTTGGCAACCGAAGCAAAAGCAGCAAGCGCAAATATTTGGCGTATTAAACGCATGTTTGATGCCCTTGCCAAAAGTATCTGAAAGATACAAATTGTAGCTGAAGTGTAAAGTAATTTTGTTTGTTAAACATATTTATTGATTCCATGAATTTTGTAAAATTCTTATAGAGATAAGTTAGAAAAAAGTGTGAATTGTCTTATGAAAAGTATCTGAAAGATACATACTGTAAGCTAAATTATGAAATATGAATAATCAAACAAGAAATTAACGCAACTTTTCTGACTTTATTGAAGGTAATTTGTGGTTGAGTTAAAAAAAAATATAATTTTCTTGCCAAAGTATCTCAAATATATGAAATATCTTTAATCATATTTTTAAATAATTTTATTTATCCTGCAATAAGACATTTTGACAAATATCTTAAACAAAAAAATCTTTGTTTTAAAGAACAATTTTTTTTCTTAGCCATTGTATCTTTAAGATATTTGCTATTTATTTTTATTGTCCGCCTTTATCATTAGTCCGCCTTTTTTGCTGAAAATTATCTCTAAGATGCTCAATGCATATCAACTTCTTTATATTAAATATCAAAAAATATGCTGTGTATCTATAATTTGTCACACGTTGTTTGTATTTAGTTTACAATGTCTGCAACAAGAAAATTGTCTAGCAAAAAGTATCTTATTGTAACTAAAGCAGCCAAAGACTTGCTAAACTGTAGTTATTAAAGTCTAAGCTACTTTTAGTCTAATAATTGCACAAGTTTTGCTTTCTTCTGCAACTGCTAGTTAACTTGATTTATAGCATTATCAGCACAATCTTAACAGCAAGTAAGTTGAAGATACTTTTACTTGCTTTTCAATTGCTTGCTTCAACTTTAACTTTGGACCGGCCAGTCTGTTGACCCACTCAACACCTTCTGTGTTAGGGTATAAAAAAAGCAGCAGGCGAAGAAGTAGAAGAGTACATCAAAAGTAAACAGCATGGATGTTTTTTGTTCCCCTTGTGCTCGGCAATAAAATTGCAGCAACAGCGCAAAATTTTGAACGCATTAGAAGATTGATGCCGGCAGCTGTTTATACAGAGCCCAAAAGCCCCTCAACACTTTCCACTTCCCGCTCCTTGCTGTGGACCAGACCCAAGTGATTGCAATTTTGCCGTGTTTACTTTGTGCAGATTTTCTTTTTATTGGCACACAGCAAAAGTTTCTTAGCGACAAACAAACAAAAATAAAGCAAAAAAAAAACAACTCAAGCGCAAGAAATGCAAATGCTAACAGAAAAAAGAGTTTCCATATTTTTCACTCCTTTTTTTTGGGGGGAAACTGTATGGAAACTGGGTTAATAAGATCGTCTTGTTGCTCTTGTTGCCTGTTGCTTTTGGCCAGTTTCATTTTGAGCATTAATAAATAGCTGCTTTTAAGCTGAGACGCCGACGAGCGCTGAAACTAAAAGCACCTCATTTATTATGCATCAAAGATAAACCTAACTGAGATTAATGTCTCACTTCAGAATGTTAGACAGCGTCCATCGTTTGTCCATTCCACATTTTGTTTGTTGCCGGCGCCAAATCAACATCATCAGCAGATTCTCAAGAAAAAAAAGAAGCTAAAAAAACAAGTAGAGTCACGCAAAGATCATCTTCCAATCAGGCCAATTATGTCGGCAGCTCATAAAAAACGCATTCGACAATTCTTATTATGCAGAGTCAAGTTGCAAGCAGGACTTGTATCTTGTATCTTAAGTAAGTAAGTAAGTAGTTGCCACAAAAGTTGGTAGTTTAATTTAAATTGAGCTCCTTTGTTGGCCCTCTGCAAGTGCAGCTGGCAAATTTGCAACACGCAAGCGCCAAGCGAAAGTTGTTGAAATTCATTTAACCTTGCATCTGATACTCGTATCCATAAGATACTTGCAGCTTTTTTTTTTTTCCTTTTTTTGTTGCTCTACGACTAATTTGAATTAATTTTGTTGTCAACACGTAGTCATTATGAGGATGTGAATTGTTAGCGAGCAATGTGAGAAGCACTTAAAAAAACACAAGTAAGGAACTTAAGTCAAGAGGGTTTGACTACAAGATACTCTGCGGAAAAGCTTCTTAGATACATTCTTACTTATCCATAAGCATTCCTTATGTATCATTATAAATATCAAAAAATTTTGTAATATTTTATTTTGAATTGTTTTCTTTTATTTTCGATTTGATTTAAAATAAATTTTCTGCAAGCATACCAAATCTAGTGCTTCTAGCTCTTACAATTTATGAGTTCTAATTGTTTATATATTTATTAATTGAATGTATTCTTTAAATTTTTTTGAGCTGCAAGTTAGATTAGAAGAGTTTAATTTTTTTGACAAAGTATCTTTAAGATACACAATGTATCTGAAGTAAAAAATATAATTAGTTTGTTGATTAAAAGTATTCTGTTAATCTGTTGTTGATGAACGTGTATAAATTTTGTGAGTTTGACTAACAAAAGTATCTCACACACATAAAATTGTATCTTAAGTACAAATCTAGTTCATCTAGCTCTTAACATATCCAATATCTAGTAAGTAATCGACTCAGATGTTGATAAATATATTCCTTTCGTCTATACTTTCAGCGTAGGGTAAAAAAAAAAATGCAGCAAAGTACCCCAAAGGGTTTTTCTCCTAAGTAAATGTAACTTTTTAACTACCTGCCTGCATCAACTGAAACTTTCAGAACACGTTCGCCATTAATAAAACTACAATTAACAAATAAAGCATAAAATACACTCTTCATTTTACTCCACAAAATACGAATACTCGTATATAGCTTTTTTTATTTGCCAGAGTTGAAAGTCATTTGCTTGTCGGCAATTTAATGCCGGTTTGAGTTTTTATTTTTTCCTGGTATTCGCGTATCAAACTCATCAAAAGTAATGCTTAATAGCAATAAACACATCAACATGCAGCATGCTGCATGCAGCATGCGGCATGCAACATGTCACATCCGTGTGACGACATCAGAGCAAAAAGAAAAATGGAAAAAAGCGACATTTTATTGAGTTGTCAGCTGCACGAAGCACATGCAAAATGCAAAATGCGTTACATGCCACGCCCCCAGCCACCTCCGCCTATGAATTATGGCCTGTCCCCCCTGCCCGCCTTGCCCAGTTTAAGTCTCTTTAGACTCATTTCAAGTACACACCCCAAAAGTTGAAAACATTTTAAATTCAACTTCACATATGTGTGTGAGCTCTGGCTAAAAAGGATGAGGTGCCGATTTTCAACGCCCCAGAGAACAGCCTCCCGATTCTCTCTCTCTTTCTCTCTCTATATATATATATATCTCCCCCTTCTCTTTCTACTCTCAATCTGGCAGAAGTCAAAGGCAATTTACACGAGTTTTTCATATGCATGTGTTTTAATTCAACGCCGTTGTTCAAGAAATTTGCAAATATTTATGTTAAACATTTTTGTAGGCGTCTCTGGCGGGGCGTGGCAGCATCTCCAACAATATTTATAGATCTTTGCGCCCACTGTACTTTTCGCTCAGTGTATTGCGTTTACTAACCCTTTATCTTCTAAGCATGTATTTCGCATAATTTGGCAGAAAAATTAAAAACAAGGGTAATATTCATATATGAATTGAAGTGTGAGTGTGAGTGTGAGTATACATAGAGTACTCGTTGCCATGTCGACTGAATGCATTCGTTCTTGCTCTTTATATTATTATGTGCTTGCCAAACAAAAGAAGGGCGTTGAAATTGACACCTCGAGTGTAAAAAACAAATAAAAGCAGCAAAAAATAAAAGTAAAAAAATGTGTAAAAAAAACAAAAAAAAAATAAAATAATAAACCCTTTTTCGACAAGAGACGAACGAGCAAAGGAACATATTAAAAACTGGGTCTGTTTAATGCCGCCTGCTGGCAATGCACTCAAACTCAAACTAGAGATGACAACGTGAGCACCGGAAAGAAGATACTTCCACTAAAAAGTTGTACAAATGCGAATACAAATTTGAGAGCATAGCCTTTAAAAAAATGTTTAAAAAAATGTCTAAAGAATACACTAGTCAAAAAAATAGAAAGCTTTTATTTTTTGAGTTATTTTTCATTATTAGCTAATTTTAGCATTTATCCCATCCAATTTTTGTGAGAGAACTTTTTTCCAAGCAGTTTAAGAATATTGGGACTTAGGTGACCTAACTGACAAATTAACTAAATAACTTTTCTATAGATATTTTTATTTGTTGAAATTTAAATATATTATATCTTTTATTTACACATGAATTTCTGCGAAAAGTCATTTATTTCTCAAGCCAGTAACCGACTGTTAAAAATTTGAAAACTTGTCTATTTTAAAATCTTCTATTTTTAATCGAATCATAAATTAAGAAACTGCTAAGTTAGGTAGGTTAGTAGGTATTGTATATTTCATCAGTAAATAACTAACATACTTAATATTATATTCAAACGATATTTAGATGTGTACACAGTTTCCGTCTCTTATATAAAATACCTCTTGCAGCTAGTTTTAGTGCTTGAGAAACTATCTTCAAGTGATAGTTATTTTTTTATACACAGTTTTTGTCATCTCTAACTTATGCAAATATCTGCAGGCAGTTTGTTTGGGCCTGACGAACGACGCGCGTCTGTTGCGGACACACTTTGGCAATTCGTTTAATTATTATATTATAACGACACATGCACACACACACACACACTCGCACACACTCGCACACACACACACACCGCTGCATAATAATAAAGAGGAAAACGTCCATAAAAATGCTGCCAGGAAACTTGTGTAATTCATATCGCATAAAGCAGAAGGAAAGGAAAGATTGTGAGCGCAAGAAGAGAGGGAAAAGGGAAGGAAGAAGTTCATAACAGCCGCAGGCAACTGTAAAGACACACACACACAAACACACACACACACACACACACTGACAAACTTGGCATTTACATGGCCCAACAATTGGCTTTGACAATCGAATACATATCTGAATCCGAACTCAAACTCGAATCCGAATCCCAAACCCAAAACCAAACCCAATTCGCATCTGAATCCGTTTTCAGCGTCCGTTCGTTGTCCTCTGCCTTTGAGCATATCAATTGCATTCACTTTTTTCTCTCTCTTTTTATTTTTTTACTCTTCACAATTTTTCCCTTTTTCTTTTTTTGTGTTGCCAAAACCACACAAATTACACTGAGAGTTCGGGTAGTTGGCAATACCAATAGCAATCTCTACTTATCGCCGCGTTGGCCATGTTAATTTTTAACCTCAGGCTTCGGGCCAAATCGAAAGCTGATCGTATAAAATTACAAATGACAGCGGACGCTGAGAACCGCAAAAGGTGACACTCGTTGTCGTTGTTGCTGTTGTTGGTGTTGTTGTTGGTTGCCGCCTCTGAACATGTTGTTGTAGTGGTTGTCAATATATGCATATAGATTACATATAAAGATAGCGAACAGTGTGCGATTGCCACAAGTTACAAGTTGATAGCTGCAGTTTGAAGCGCTTGCGAGTCTCGAAAGTAAAAGTATGAAAATACTTTGCTAATTGTGCGGCAGTTTGGTATTTTTGGTACTTGCTATATGAGATTCTTAAAGTAAAAAAATTTTTTAGTTACTAATTAATTCATTTTGTTTTAACATTTAATATGCTGTGTATTTGAGATACATATACTGAAAAATTTCTAAAATATTAATAAAAACAGTTTTAAACAATTTTCTCAAAGTTAAAACTATTCTTTGTATATTTTTACTAAACATATAATATGTTGTGTATTTAAGAGATACAGAGCAAATTGTAAAATATTTTTTAATATGATAAATAAAAAATGTTTAAAAATTTTCTTAAAGTATAAAATATTCATTTAAAATTTCTACTAAAGATTTAATGTGATGTATATTTCAGATATTTCATATAGTAAAAATCTTTAAACAAGTTTTTAATATATATTATTAATTAAAAAATTTTAAAATTCGCTTATAATGATCTTATAGTTTTGATATTTTCAACCCCATTCTATGTGAATTTCATCATTTAAAGAAAAGATTTAAAATATAATTAAAAATGTTTATTTAGTAAATTTTGTCATTTTTTTCGAGTTTTTTAATGAGTTTTTAATATTTGAGAGCTTTTCTATGTAATTCTTTTAAAAAATTAATTTAAGAGATATATGTTATATCCAATTTATACTTATACTTTTTAGGATACAAAATTTAATAAAAACAAAAAACAAAAGAATGAATCCTTATTTTAATCTTGCGGAAGGCTTTTTCTAAGGCCAGCAGAAACAGCAGACAAATAAAGAGACACTCAAGCCTCTTAACGCCTTCTTAACTCCCTCTTAACTTTAATGAGTTATAACCAGAGACACTGGAAATAAAACATTAAAGTCATATAAGAAAATTCGCAGATAATAAATCTTCTCGTTGCGTCTTTATGCGTTTCTCAACACTAAGAGGATATGCCAAGAAATACTTGGAAAATAACTAAAGAGTCATATAAGAAGAAAATCCGCAACTGGAAATCCTCCTTTTGGGACTTTCACTAACAATGCCAAATACGAGTACAAGTACAGTGAGTGCTAATTAGTTTTGTCCAGCTGGCAATTGGTTTTCCACGCAGTCATTAGTCGCAATCACAAGATCGGGCCAACAGCTACAGCTACAAATGGCCAAAAGAAAAAAGAGAAATATAAACAAAGATTTTGCGTTGTTTTCCATAAATGCGTAGGGTGCAGCCGTTAGTTGTTGGCCAATATCAGATGTGTTGGGTGCCTGGGAATTGGCCAAAATCGCGGACAGAAACCAATTCGAGCCAAGTGGCCAATGAACGGTTATTGCGTGGGAGTAAAAGTTGACGATGCCCCAAAAGGGTTAACAGGTTTTTTTTGATACACCCCGCTGGCAACAAGAGAGAGAGAGCGAGAGAGAGAGAGAGAGAGAGAGCATGGCAATTCATAGTGCTATAATGCGTACATTTACTTGTCATTAAACTTCGTTTGGCCATAAAAATAGTTTCTGTTACCATAAATATAAGCATTGAATAGGCCCGGCTAATAAACACAAAATGTGACACAATGCGGCTTATTTGTTGATAACAGTGGGAGACCAGCAAAAAAACAGAAAGAAAGAAAAAACTGAACTGAGATTGGCCATAAACTGGTTTGGGGGCCAGGCCTAGTCTCGTCTAAGCCATAATCTGGGCGTGTTTAGCATTTGATATGCGAGCACGACATGGCCAGCCGGACTTAATAAGCATAAATAGAGAATTTAATTAACAAATCAAATGCAATTTAATAAATGACTCGCAGTGAGAGTCAAACACAGCCAAAGTTAATGCAAATCTCGATCCTGCAGCCGAACGCATGGGCGTAGTTGAGAGTGAATTTCGAGGGGCTTATAAAGCTATAATAATAAAATGATTATTGAGAGAAATGTTTCAATTAAATTTAACTTATTTATAAATTTATAAATAAAACATATGTTATATTAATAAAAAATTAAAATGTTAACCCTTTGGGCTCGTCCGGGAGTTGAACCCGGGACCTCTCGCACCCGAAGCGAGAATCATACCCCTAGACCAACGAGCCGACTTTAATTTAATATAATTAAATTTTGTCTTGTGACTGGAAATTTATGTTAATTTATTTTTTATGCAATAAAAAGACATGGAATAAAACTTATTTATTTATTTAGAAACATATACCAAAATAATTTTTTTTTTTTATTTTTTTTATATTCCAAGAAAAGGGTTGAAAAATAAAATCACTGACACTAAACTTATATTCGCTTTTCATTTTAACAAAAAAGCATAAAATGCATGTTAAATTAATTTATTTTTAATAAAAAATTACCCAACAATAAATACGTCTCTTTAAAATTTGAAATAAATTTAAGGAAGACGAAATATGTGAATTTTAAGATCAGACCGAAAAATAATATACTTGATATTTAAAATAAATTAAATTTTAAATTGCATAAAAACTTTTGCATATAAAAAATTAATTTTTATTATTTTTTACATACAATTTCTATATTTTAAATAAGCAACTAAATTAATATAAACAAATAAATTAATAATTTAATTGAAAACTCAAGATATAGTATTTATTACAGTCAATATTGGTAACTGCGAATAATTGCAGTAAAACCTTTAAAATGTTACAAATTGTTTAAATATTTTTAAGTTAATTGCCAACAAAATCTCTAGAGATTCAAAGCCACCAATGCTATGCTTTCCTGTCTACTTCTAGCTGTCCTCCCTCTCTCTCTTTCTTTATCCTATTGCTGACCCCCTTTGTCTAATTCCTGTCGACGCCCTTGTGCTTTTGAAACTTCCTTTCAGACAGACTGCGGCTTATTTACTAAATAAGAGTCACTTTGACTAATGAATCAATTTGCCAGGCCGCCAAGTTAATGATGAAGATGTGTGGACACAACAGCGAGTCATGACTGTAGTCGAGTTCAGTTGAGTTGAGTTGAGTTGAGTTGAGGTTGATTAGGGCGGCTCCATTAATGACAAGTCCGACAGGATATGGATACAGTTCCAGACAAGTTCACATCATGACGTCGACCTCTCCCTCTCTCCTCTCTCTCTCTCTCTCTCTCTCCCTCCCTCTCTATCTGTCTCCCTCCTTGTTTATATGTCTCCTGTCGTTTGTTTGTTTGTTTGCCTGTCTGACTTTTAGATTCTCTTATACGCGTCTCTCTCTTTTACATGTTCCTTTTTTTCTCCTTTTTTTTTGGGTCGCTCGTCAATTAATTGCAGCAAAAAGCAACAACAAAATGTAATGAAATCAACGGCAACAACAACAACAATAAAGGCAGCTTAAGCTAAAGTTGAAATACCGTTTAATGCCCATTGGACACGCCCACTTTTCCCACACTGCAACATGGCGTGGCAAGCTGAGGCTGTGTGTGTTGTGTTGTGTTGCAGGGGCAAATAAATGCGTCAAGAGTCAACTTTGACTACGACACACACACACACACACATGTGAGTATAGTAAAAGTGTGCGTGTGCGTGTGTTTGTGCAATTGCTGTTTTAGCTTTTAATATACCCTACAAAACAGGGATTAAAAGTAGATATTAAAGCTAAACTCTTCTTTTTTTATGTTTATTATATTTTAGTTGTCTACAAACTTTATAACTTTTGTTGCAGAGTGTTGAAGTTTGACACATAAAAGTGTATTTCATTATTACATAAAAGTGTATTTCATGATTGCCCAGGGTATAAAGCAATAGTTTATAGGGTATGCAGTTTTAGAAGCAAAGATTTTAATTAAATTTTAATTAAATTATATTATTTAGATAAAAGTAAAATTAAATTTCTCTCCACACTAGAAAAGTTAATGTAAAAAATTTAGTTTTTTTCTTTCTATGAGTCTCAAACTATCCATAAGGTATTTTAATTATACTTAAAGATCATTTAATTATTTAAATAAATATTTTTTAAACCTTTCAATTTATTTTTTATATATAATTCATTTTAATTTAATATTGTATTAAGTCACTGGATTTTATTTTAACTTTTTAAAAGACAACTGCTCTGAGTTGACATTAAATAAATAAATTAATAAATAAATAAATAATAAAGTTGTTCAAAAAAATGTATTAGATTAAGATAGCTAGAAAAACTTAGAAAATAAATTTTTAGCTTTTTTCTGCATAAGAGAATAATGCTTAAGATAAAAAAAACATTTAACTGGAATTATTTTATTAGAGTATTTCATACTACTTTATGATTGAGGAAACAAGAAGAAAAACTTAGACTTATTTTGGCAAAAGAGAATCCCCTTGAGGGGAATTTAATTATTCTATTAAAAGAATTTTAAAATTTTCGATTAGGTTTTATTCATAATAAACAAGTCAGCAACAATTTTTAATTAGGAATACTAATTATATTCAAGAGGAATGTCTATTGTGATTATTATGTATTAATTATTAGAATTTTAAATACTAGAACTAACTTTCCTTACTATTCTTTTTCGAAAAATTCTTGCAAGTTTTTACTGAATATTTAATTTTATTGCGACACTCTTTACTTCTTTCTCCAAGTTTACTTTTAGATCTCAAAAAGCTGTTAAATTTTGTGCAGCTGCTGTAGGGTATTTCCAAGTCTGTCAGGCTCTAATCTAGCTGCCTTAGTTGTTAGCTTTTGCATCTCGAGTTGAACTGAGTTGAGTAGAGTCGAGTCGAGTTAAGTTGATTGCAGCTGCTGCCAACTTCCTCCCACACAATTGTTGCCAGCTCCCTCCCACACTACATCTGCCTCTCTCTTGCTCTTCCTTACCCTGTCTGTGACTCATTTCTATTGACAATTTGTCATTTTATGCACTGATTAATAAATTAAAACTTTTATTTAACTCCCTTTTTGTTGTGCAGCTTAAACAAAATTTTCTTTTGCTGAGTTGAAGAAAAGCGCAAAATAAACTGACAGAGTTGCAAGTTTTTTTTTTTGGTTGCAACAGACAGCTGACAATGACAATTTTGTGTAACATTGATTTTTAATTAATATAACTTAAGTTAAAATTGTAATTTTTAAATAATTTTTATTCTCTTTGGTTTTTTGCGCACACTGTTTCCAAGAAAGAATTTTGTGTACGTGCCGCTATTTGAGACAGCTATTTTAGGGGGCACGTGCCGCTGATAGTAGCATAGAATATGGGAGCACATCTAATAAACAAGTTTGCTGCTGCTGCTGCTTGTGGCAGCCACTTTGGGGCATGCAACATTTTCCAGCTGCCGCGCTAATCGCCTTGCGTAATCTTAAACGCGTCGCGGCAATTGAAATGGATTGCGACTCTCTACCTGGCGATGGAGATGGAGCTGCTTATGGTGGCTATGGTGGTGCAGCTGCCTGCTAAGTGGTTGCCTGCTTTTTTTTATTATCATTATTATTTTTATTATTTTTTGTTGTCGATGAGTCGCATGTGACCCACAATCGATGCTCAAATTTCATTGCATTTTTGAGCGCGCGCGTTGGCTGCATAATTTTTTTTTCAATTAATTTTTATGCCTTGCCACAGTGTCTGCCAAAGGCTTCCCCAACTGTGTGTGTGAGTGTGTGTGTGTGTGTCGCTCCACAAGTCATTGTGCGCTAAGAATACGTAGTTGCAGTTTGGAAGTGGGCAAAAAGCAGCTAATTGCGGCGAGTAGCAAAAATAAAGACAACTTGCAGCAGAGAGAGAGGGAGAGAGAGGGAAAAAGAGACAGAGAGAGAGAGAGAGAGATAGAAAGAGTGGCAATTGGGTAACTGCAACAGGAGGCAGCTGAAGCTGTGCCGTGGGTCATCATAAAAACATTATGGATACACAGCAAAAAAAATAATGGAGAATTACAATTAAATTTATTTATTTATTTTGTAAGCTAAAGCAATTGACCAAAAAAAATTGTTAGAAAATAAAAGAAGACCAAAAAATATATAAACATACAAGTTGAAATAAAAAACAATTACTAAAAAAAAATTTAAAGAAACAAAATCAAAAGTTTCGTTATTTTTAAAGTGCAAAATACTTGTTTTATAATTTCCCTCTCAACAAATATTTGAAATGTCAGGTCTTTAAAAAGAATTTGTTTATTTTTATCAAACATTTTAGGCTTATTTGTCTAATTTAATGCTAAATCGATACGCAATTTTTTAATTATATACTCAAATATTCACGAATTATTCAGTTGAAAAAATCAACAAAAAATCAATTGATTTAAAAAAAAAGCACATAAAATTCAAAAAAAATTTGAAATAAAGCAGACTCAATTTAAACAAATTTAAAAGGGATCTATTGATTGTTGAAACTTTTAAAAAAATAAATTAAACATTTGTTTATTACTGGTAAATCTGCCTATAGTAAAAAAGTTTATTTTTAGTTAAAACACGTTTCATTGAAAATTCAATCACAATTTCTAGCTGTGTCTGAGTACATACAATATCTAATAAAATAAGTGCTATAATCGGAAATTTCAAACTTGAATTTTAGGTTGATTTTTCTCAGTGTACAAGCAAAAACAAACAAGAGCTGCGCCAATGTTTAGCTGCTGCAACTGGTGGATGGAATTTTTCAAAGGAATTGCAGCCAACAACGAGGCGGGTAATAGGAGAGGGGGGCGAAAGGGGGCAGGGAGTGAAGTTAGTTGCAGCAGCTGCAGATGCCACAATGTCAACGTCTTCTTCTTCTTCATCTTGGTACGGTGCGTGTGTTTGTCACTGCGGTTTGACAGGCAACATGCGAGAATTTGATGAGCATGGCAATGCTGCCCCCGCTGCCCCAAAGTCGCTTGCACTATGCCCCCCTTCTCCTCTCTCCTCCCCATTCCTCCTCCTCACCTCCACTTCCTACCTCCCTCTCATTCTCAAAGACTCTCCGCTTGCGCTTCTTCGCCGTGTGACTTCATTTTTGGGTGGGTGTGTGTTTTGATCTGAGGGTCGTCGCACAGTGGCAACTTTTATCATTTTTTATTGCAAAATTCACATGTTGTCTTTTAAACTAATTATAGTTTTTTTAAGATTTTTTTTAGATTTTTTAAATGTAAATTAGAGCCTGTACCTTCACTTGTTCAAGTAGCTTGCAAATATATTTTATATAATTAATTAACATATTTATTAAAAACTTTTAAATATTAATAGAGAAAAAACCTCAACTAAAAACTTCTTAGGCTACAAAATGCCACTTTAAACTTTTGGCAGAAATTTAATATAATTTTTTAAATGTTGTGTGTTTTACTGGTTTAATCTTCATTTAATAATTTATTAAATTTATTTATTCAAATTTCATTTCATATTTTATTTATAATTTTTCTCAATGCTTTTAATATAAATAGCTATAAATTGCAGCTTTATTTAGACGCATAATTCTAATAATTATAATTCAAATAACAGCCAATTTTTTATTTAACTGCGTGATTATTTTTAAATAAATTTGAATATCTACATATTATATGTACAAAAACCTTAAATAGATATGGAAAAAATGAACATAAATGTACATTTAAGGCCTTCCCTGTTCTAGCTTTAAATCATATTGTAATTTATTATTAATTTTAAGCTATAATAAAATATTATAAATAATTAATCAATATTCCTTTAACTTAAAATAAAGCCCTAAAGTACGATCGTGAAATTATTTTCAGTAATTTTGCTGACGGAATATTCATGTTTACCAAAGTTTTTTGCATTGAGGGCCCACAGTGCGTCGTAGCCACAACAAAGTCTGTGTTGGGTGTGTGTTGGGTGTGTGTGGCCATATAAAAAGGTCATGTTGTCTGCCTATTGTTGCCGTCACGCCGACGCTGACGCTGACGCTGACGCCGACGCTGACAGCGACGTCGACGTTTTGTTGCTGGCGTGCGAACACGTTTTGCACACAGAGATTGGAGCTCACAGGTGTTTCTGACTCTGAAACTGACTCTGACTCTGAAACTGACTCCGTTGTTGGGGACTCTTTTGGGCCCAGGGGTCTGATCAATGGGCGAAATGTGCCATATGCAATGGACAGTGGGCAGTCGGACAGTGGGGCAAACAGCACGAATTGCAATTCGATTGGCTGTCGCCTGTCAAAACTCTGTTGCAGTTGTTGTTGTTGTGGTTGTTCGTGTTGTTGTTGTGGTTGTTGTGGTTGATTCTTTGGATTTATTTACAAGAACCGCCACTTGTGGCATTTATTGTTATGCTTATTGTTTGTAATTTTTTTTTTCTATTTATTTATTTCATTTTTAGAGCACGATTGTGACAGCTCTCAGACAGATAATTGTGAAGGTAACGAGTTGGCAAACAAAAGCTGCTTGCTTTTTTTTATATCGTGAGTAGCATGTAAAATGCTTGTTGCTATTCAACTGAAAACAGTTAACAAGCTGTTAAGTTCTCTAAAAAATGCATGCTATGTCAAACTCTTTTTCAATAATCAAAATCAATAAGAACTTCTCTGTGCCAATCTTGGTAATTGTAAAAATTCTCTAAAGCTAGAAACTGCTGTAATATTAAAAAAGAGTTCCGAAATTAAAAAAAAAAAAATTAGTGACAATATCTAAAATTAGTCGGAATATAATTAAAACTAAAAGTTTCAATAATATGTTAAAAAACAAAATATTAATAATCATAACCAACATACAACTAATCAAAATGCTGTCAAATTTCCCTAAAGCAACTCAAAAACCAACAGAACTTCTCTAGAATAACAATCTATAAATCTAGACTGTTTCCAATACATATGAGATTCTTTAAAACCGATATAAAACAAATAAAAAAATTTTTTGAAAACAATTTAAAGCTTAAGAAATTATTTTAAAAAATGTAAAAAAAATTAAACTTGAAAGAAACAAAAGATTGTCGAACTTCTCTAAAATTCACATGGTTTCACATTTCATAAAAATATTTGTTAAATTGATGAAAATATAAATAATATTAAATTATAAATCAGAGCCAAGTTTTGCCTTTTATTTATATTTGTATTTTTAGATTCAGTTATTAAGTTGTTTCCCTTGTCATATTTACTTCCATCTTGACTACTGATAAAAATGTATCTGCTACCTTTGGATTCACAAAGTAAAAGGCATCGAATGAGACGCATCTTCAAGATGTGTCATCACTTGAGTTTAGACTGTTTGCATTCGATAGCTTAACATCTCAATGGCCAAAACACTTCTGAGTCAAGTCAACATGATTCTGATTATGTGAAATGTGTTACAACTTTAATGTGGATGCCACAACATAACAAAACATTTATGTCCGCCAAATATGCAGACACAATATGTTAGCTTGTAACGCAATTTAAATATGGCAACATCGACAACATTTTTGGCCCAATTCTGGCCCTGACCTTGTTGACTGTCGACTGTTAACTGTTGTAGTTGTAGTTGTTTTTGTCCCCTTTTTCGCATTCATCATTTTATTGCGTGCGTCTTTCATTTTCGCATCCATAATTAAAATGTTTGCTGCAAGTAGCACTTTTAATGAGTAGAGATATAAACTGTTGTTGCGTATTTTTGCCAAGTTTTAAAGCTGATACGAGTTGACCACCCGGCGCGGCAACGTCGGCAACTTTTGGCATCGCCGGGGGCGACTCTTAAAACTCTAAAAACTTTTGTTAATTATCGCGATAACGCAACATGTTGTCTGTCTGTCTGTCTGTCTGTCTGACAGTCTCTTCTCTCTCTGCATATAATTTATTATTATATTAATATACATATTTTTTTCTCTGTTCAGTTTCAGCTAAAAACAGCTGACGTTGGCCTTTTGATGATGCCGTCATCGTCTCCGTCTCCGTCTCAACTTTGACCTCATCCATTTTATGTGACCAACACACAATATGTTTGTGATGGATGTTCAGTCATAAAGCTCATCATTGCCATGCAGCTACTAATGAGCTGACTTGCAACAACAACAACAACAACAACAACAGGTTATAAAACTTTAAGACTATCATATTTTATAACCCATAAAATAGCCAATAACCAGAGTCGCGGGTTTATTTTTTCACATAAACTGTGCGTAGTTCTCATTAAAACTTTCAACAAACAAACTATAGCTATGTTATCTATAAAAGAGGGAATACATATAATAATTTTGTTTAGGCTGACAAAAGCTATGTGATATGGAAAGAAAAACACTCACATTGCATACTAGGCAACAAGTGAAGTCTTCAAAATTGAAACAAGTGAATCATCATGAAAATTTTTTTCAAATTTGGACTGTTAAAAATCAATTTGAAATTTTAAAAAAAATTATAAGTAAAAGCTCATAGTTTTATTTTTTTTAATTCTATTCAATTAAAAACTATGACCTTTAACTAAAATTCGAGACATTGCAATTTTCAAAGGCACATTAATTATTTTCTAATCAACCTAAAAGTAATCGGAAGATAATAAATTAAATCTTATTAAAAATTCGCATTAATATTTTAAATGGCAAAATTAATTTATTTTTTAAAAAATAATAATTAAATAAAAAATGTTTAACAAAAAATTATGACTTTTAAATAAGAAACGAAATAATTCATTTTCTAAGCAATATACAAATAATTGAAAAATAAGAAATGCACATCAAAGTTATTTAAAAATGTTTGATTCAAATTCAAAAGCAACAGCCGTCAGCTATAAAACTGTCACTCTGATGTTTTCAAAAACTAATAAATTATTTTGTAAGCAATGTATAAAAAATTGAAATATAATAAATTCAAATCACTTGTTTTTTATTTTTTTTTATTATTTGATTATTAAAAGATAAACCGTTTCAGTCTTAGTGAATTTAAAAAAACTTTCTAGAAATACATTGACTGGGAAACATATCACTTGTAAAATAATTTTAAAAATTTAGCTACTCAATTTTTGATATAAATTCAAGCTGGCAGCTATGAAACTGTCACTTTGTCATGCCGCTAGCGAATCAACTTTGACCTTTTGTCAGCCTGCTGACTGCTGTTGTTGTTGTTGTCGGTCTGTCTAATTGAATTGCATTGTGACAAAAGTAAAATACAAATGTAAGAAAAAACTAAATAAATAAATAGATATAAAAAAAATATGAAATCTTCTAATTGGCAGCGCTCGTCGTCGCCGTCATTGTTGTTGGCACGTTGTTTGGCATGCAGACGCGGTTAAGTCGTCTCTACCCACCACCCTACCCCTCAACCCCCTCCCCCCTCCATCTAGCTGCCTCCCCCGTCGCTCACCTGGGAGTCTCAGTCTGCGGCCTCGGCATGCATTTCCTTTTTGGGCTCTGGCAGCGACGACGACGCATAGAAATTTTCTTTATAAATCAGTTGTTGTAGCTGTGTATGAGATGTTGTTGTTGTTGTTGTTATTGTTTGTTGTTGTTGCTCGTTGTTGTTCGTTGTTGTGTTGTGAGCAACAAGCAAAAGTACAAAGCAAGTTGTTAAAATTCCTGTTTAAAGTTTTGTACGCACATGCAACAAGCTGAACCCCCTTCACCCCCCTCTCCACCACTTCCCACAATTGTTGTTGTCTCCTGGCCAATAAGCCAACTTCAAAGGAAGCTGCTTCATGCTGCATGTTTGCATTAAAGACGCATTTTGTTTGCCCAGATCGAAGACGAAGCGAAGACGCAGCGAAGTCGACGCGACGCGTCCGCATCGTGTTAGAATACACAACATGTTGGGGCCACTCATAATCAGGTTTTAGCCTGGCCTAAACCCATCCATCCCATGCACCATCCACTGGCCGCAGTCGTGGCTAAAAGGGAGTAAGTTCTTGGCATCGACTGCGACTTTGGCGTTGGCGTTTTGCCCAGGCCGCTTATTGACTTGGCTCCGCACATGACTGCACAAAAGAGCAGCAACGAGCAGAGCGCTACACTGGAGTGTGCTCGACTGCCAGGTACCCGGTAACAGTGACAGTATCTTTGCAGCACTTCTACTTTAAATCGAAAACCGAAGTGGACACATTTTAAGAGCAGGAGGAATAATTACTTAAAAATAAAAAAGTTTCAAAAAACTTTTAAATGTTCTTTACTAAAAAGTTTTAGATGCCGTATTAAGAAAGATGTCACACAATAATCAATAATAATAGTTGTCTGTCAGGTTAATAAGGCCTTTGTTTTTCATTTAAAAAAAAAATTATCATTTTTATTATTAAAATATTATATTATAATATATATAATTTATAATTTTAATAATCAATAATATTCTTCAAAAAAAGTAGATAATTTTAATTGAAATTATAAAAGTTGGAATCCAAATTAAGAATATTTAAGTGCTAAAAAAAATGTAGACGTCAATTCATGAAAAGAAAATGTCAATCTGTGTAAAAATCGGTTAAGTTTTGACAAAGTTATGAGAGTTGAAAGTATTTAAACAAAATTTAAGTGCGTAGGTATAAAAAATATGTGAAATTTAAGAAAAAAAATTCAGAAAAAAACATATATTTTAATTAAGGTAAATAAATAGATATTCAGATCAAACTACTAACAAATTGATTTTCAACACAAAAATCGGTTAAGTTTTAGAGAAGATATGAGAGTTTAAATTTTTTTGAAAAAAGCTTAAGGGGTAAGTATGAGAACTATCGCAAATATTAAAAAAAAAAGTTAATGTCGCCAAAAAATAAAGAAAATCCAAATGCTAAATAACATAAGAGCTAAAATCATGGGCAAAAGTTTTGTAAGATCTGTAAACTGTAGGATGAAAAAATAATCAACTCATTTGTTGATCAATAATATTCAATTTTTAAAGCATTAAAGATGTCTCTCTTCGCCTGTTGCATGCATGCTCAGCCAGCTAGAATACCCTTCAGAAGCTGTGCGTAGCGGGTATAACAACTGCTGCTCAGGTGGGCCAAGGCTAAGGCTAAGGCTCAGGCTAAGGCTAAGACTATGGGCCAAGGCGGGCGCTTTGGACGCGTCTCGAGAGCTAACTAAACAATTATGGCAACGGCCTCGCGATCACCAACAACAACAGCAACAACAATGATGATGATGATGACGATGTTGCCAACGGCTGCACATCCTCATCCACATCCTCAACCTCATCCTCAACCTCTTTTTCATCTTCATCCTCATCCTTTTGCCTCGTCCATCTAACTATCGCTCGCTATCTATGCATCTATAGTTATTTGTATTATTATTTTGCGTTGTTTTTTGCTGCGTGTGCCCTGCCACAACAGTTTCTAGTCTCTGCCACAACAGTCTCCAGTCTCCGTTCTCCAGTCTCCAGTCTCCGTTCTCAGTCTCCATCTCCAACTCAGTCTCAATTTCAGTGCAACTTTTGATGCATTCACATGTGTGTTGGGTGCCCCCTTCATCTCCTACTCCATCGCCTCCTCCTCGTCCACCTTGGCTATTGTTGCCTTTCGGTTTTATTTATAGTTAAAGCTGCTTTAACGCTCCTCCGGATCCGTTCGTTGGCTCCGTTGGCTCCGTTTGCTCGGTTTAGTCGTTGGGTTGCTTGATGATGCTTTGCCGAGCTTAAAATCATCATAAATGCATGCTTACACATACGAACAAATGCTGCAGACCAGAGAGACAGACAGACCAACAGACAGCCAGACCAGAGAGACAGACATGGGCAAGCGAGGGTGGCAAGTGCAGTTCTTTATATTACTTCCTTGTTTTTTGAAACTAAAGAAGATCCAAGTGAAATATGTCAAATCTTTAATTGAAAACGTAAATGTTCAGTTTCCAAATAGATTTCACTACATAAAGGCAGTTCAATATTTATTTTAATATTTTTTTTAACATTTATTATTGTTTACAGCAGCGGTGGGCACGAAAATTGAATTCGTGAAATTAAATTTTTATTAGCACAATGAAGTGAAAAATTCTTTAAAAAAAGTAGTCAATTAGAAACAACTCTTATGTGTAACCGTTTCTTTTTAACATGTCATTTTGGGAATTGAAGTCGTTTCTACATTAAGTATAATATTAAAACATTCTAAGACTTTTAAAGGATTAAGTTTTCAAAGGATTAAGCTGATCTCATATCTCTCTTTAAGCATATACTTAATAATTTCAAATCTTTGAATTCTTACTTTTGCTTCAATTTCATACTACTTTTTACATATTTTTAATATCAATAAACATTTAAAATAATATTTTTTTTATTATATTTTAGTTTCTTACACAAAATATTATTTTAATGTACAAAATAAGAAATTTCAATGGAATTTATTTACTTTTAAACTAATATTCTTTACAATACTTTACTTATTTGCAAGCACTTCCAATACTCGTAATTGCTTTTGAGTCGCTTTTATGCATTTGTTATACTTTTAGAAACATTTCTCTTCTCCTAAATGTTTCAATGCTTGGATTACATTTATTTTTTTATTTTTTTAACTTTCTTATAAAATAACTTAATAAAATCGTGTTTAAGCTCGAATTTAACGCTATTTATTTATATTAATTTAATATTTTTAATTCTTGACAACTCTTCAAGCGACCCACGCGTCTTGTGCGCATGTTGTTGGTGCAATACATGCAACTTGATGTTCTGGGTGAGTGGGGCTGCATTTTAGTTTTAGTTTTTATTTTCGTCATTTGCAAGAGATTCTTTTTGAAGCAGTTGTTGTTGTTGTGTTTGTTGTTGTGTTTGTTGTTGCCGCACAGCATTTGCTTTTTTTGTTGCATTGCGGTTTTCACGTGTTGCTATTTTCGCAAGCTTTTCCATTTTTTTTGTTTTGTTTTCTTTTTTTCTAGTCATGAATAAACAGCATAAAAAGCAAATGAAAATGAAAATAAAAACAATAACAAAGAAACCGAAGCGACTGTCTGCTCTGTCTGTCTTCTGTCTGTCTGTCCTCTCATCCGCCCCGCCTTCAACTGACCCCACGCGCTGCCCACGCAGACGCCGCTGCCGCTGTCGACGTTGCCGTCAGCGTCGCAGTCGGCGCTAATAACTCAGCATTTGTTTCAATTTTTTGTTGTGTGTTGTGTTTGTTGTGTGTGCTTGTTTGCCAAATGTTTTGTCTTTTTTTCCACTTTTTTCTTTTCTTTTTTTTCTTTTCATTTTTTTGATTTAGCAAGTTTGTTATTTATTCTACACATTTTTTGGCCTTGCTTTTTTTTGCTCGCTGCTGCCGGTTTTAGTTTTTGGTAAATTATTTTCTGGTAGCCACATAAATACACATACAATTTATCAACTTGGCTTAGAGCTTGGCTTGTTTTTTCTATTCTCTGTCTCTGTCTTTGTTGTATTTCTTTTGTTTGGTTTTCCTTATCGTGTGTCAAGTCGTTTATCAGACTTGAAAACATATTGAACATCATCACTTAATAATATTGACACTTTTCAGATTTTTCCCTATTTTCATTTGATTATATACATTTTTTATTCCCTATCTCCCTTTATTCTTCAAGTTAAAGCAGCGCCCACGATTACGAATCGAAAATGAGATACGCACACAATCGGCAAATTAAGTGATTATGTTTAACCGGTTGTTGTTCCTCTGTTCTGCTTCCTCTTCTTGCTTAAAAAGCCGGGCCCAAAACAGAAATTTACATGAAAATTAACTTGTTATATGGCGAATCAACAACAATAACAACAACAATAAGAGCAGCAACTACAACAACTACAAACAGCTCAAAAGGCAGCGACAATTTAAAGTTAAGACAACGCAACTGAAACCGAAACTTTAACTTAAACTCAACCTGAAGACATACACTGAAACAAAAATGCGGGATTTCGTAAAAAATTAAATTGATTACAAACTGTGTCAAACATTTGGGATATTCCTAAGCCGAATACTAAGCACTTGATTCTAGTATTTTTTTACCTTTTGCCCTCAGCAAATATACAGATTTGTTATCATTGTTTTATTTATATTTTTTATTTTTAAAAATTAAATTTATTTTTAAAAGTTATATTTTTTAGGCTTATTTGTCCATTTTAAATACGATATTTGTATTTTAATTTTACAATTACATCCTTTATTATTCAGAGAAGCAAACAAATTATTTAACTAATTTTAATTGATTTTAAAAATCTTGTACATGAAAATTAAACTAATATCAAAAGTTGATGGTTGAAAAATGTAACTAAAACTATATTTTTATAGCTGCAAAAACTGCAGTAAATAATTTATATATATGTTAGAGATGTTTGAATTAAAAATTTTAATTAAACTTATTCTTTTACTATTTATTTTTATTATTATTTAAATTAAATCACATTTAGCCAAAAAAAAATTAAAAAATTCAGTAATGTTCAACTTGGATTTTAGATGTCTTTCTTTCTGTGTACATTTCCTCTTCATCCAATTTTATTTCCATTCTTTTCTCTCTTTCGCTCACTCCTCACATGCTCTCTCTCTCTCTCCTTCCACCTTCGAGTCGGCAATAATTTCGGTATAATTTCGAAATTAGAGCTCATCATCAGCCCATATCAAAGTCGTTGGCGTTGCCCCAGCTACTCGCTCTCTTTCTGTCTCTCTCTCTCTCTCTCTTTCTCTTTATCTGACTTCTTTCCTGCTCTTCCACTCTTTGAGTGTTCGTATCTGTGGCCATGGTCTGTTGCCTGTTGTTGTTTGAGCCATAAGTCGCTTCAATATTGGCCGCAACTTCAAATACATATGTTGCTTTTTACTCGTCTCTGATGTAAATTGTTGTCCCTCTTCAACGATTAGATAAAGCCGACAATTTGCATAGCCAACGACTGTGGGAACTCATATTGTAGCTATCTAAGAATTACGAGCATTAAGCAAGTCATGAATCAAACTCGAATTATTTAAAAAACAATTTCAAATTCAATTTTATACTCGCTATTTATAAACTCAACAAAAATTTAATAAAATACTAAACATTTAAAATAAAAAGTAGCTAAAAATTACAATTTAATATAATTAGCTATTTTTAAATTTTATTATTTTTAATTATTATTATTTTTTGTTGTACTCTGACAATTTTTAGACCAAGTTAAACGTGCCTAAAAACCTAAACTAAAAGAAAACTTTTTTTTGTTCAATTTTGTATTTCCGCTCACAGTTTTTCCGGATTTTGTTTCGTTGTTGGCCAAATGCAACAAGCTAAAACATTACATAGAGTGCAATTATATGAGCACAAGGCCACAACAATAAGAATAAGAACTAGAAGTGCAAGATGAAGATGAAGATGAAGATGAAGAAATTCAAAGCACTGCAAATTAAGCCCAAAACTAAAGCGCACGAACAAATGTCTTTGAGTAACTTTAGATTTTTGGCGACTTCCGACAAAGAAATCTTTAGATGTTCAAAAATATTTATTTGCAACACGTAGCAAGTGGCACGTAGCACATACAGTCATGGTAAAAATAATAGAAACGACAGTCATTTGGATATTTTAAACAAGTTTGTGATCATATGAATATGTTTAGTTATATTTTAAAATATTGCTGAATAGATATAAAGTAAAATTATCGTTTCTATTATTTTTTCCATGAACGTAACTATAGCTGACTAAAGAAGGGAGTTAGAGAGGGTAAAGTGAAGAGAAAAGGGGAAACTGTGGCTCTCTTTGAATACTTTGTCTCGTTTAATTCAAATTAGCCGCGTTCTTCTGTTTTCTATAAACGAACTCGTTGATGTCTCTGTCCGTTTATACAATACATATATCTATCTATCTTAACCTATTTCAAAATGTATCTGTATCTTTATCTTTGTATATATTTATTTAGATGCTGATAAAAGTTGCCCGTTTGGTCGGCATATTCTTTTGCTGTGCTGTTAATTTATGACCACAAAGCCATTATAATTCTCACTCTTTTTCTTGCTCCATCTCCATCTCCGTCTCTATCTAACTGTCTATGTGTCCATCAGTCTGTCTCATTGTCTCCATTCTCTATCTAATGTTTATTCAAATTGCAAACGTTTCTTTTTTTTTGTGTTTCTTCTTTTGCGACAATTCTTGTCTTGAACTCTGAGCTCTCTTGTCTGGGGCAGAAAAGCGTCTAGACTGTAAACTGTAGACGGATGGAAGCCGCTACAAGCTGCACTTGAACTTGGCCAAAACGACGAGGGATGCATGATTCAATCTGCATGCAACCCTCATGTGTGTCTAAAAAACAAAGCCTGAATTCATGAATGAATCGAGAAAGGGGAGAGACTGTTGTTAAGTAGCTAAAAGGGACTTCAGACAGACAGACGGACAGTTGGACAGACGGATGGCAGACACCTTTTGTTTAAGCCAGAGAGAGAGATCTTGATGTCTATGCCACATCCACATGTGGGGTGCTTAGTGTCTGTCTGTCTGTCTGCCTGTCTGGGTGTATACTTGTGGCAAGCAGTGTCTGCTGTTTGCAACTATTGTCATGATTTTAATTACACATTTCTATTGACATTTGTTATCTATATTTTGCTGGCTAATTGAAAACTTTGCACACATTGCGTATACTTAATAATCAGCTCGTTTCATTTCAGTTATTGTCATTTAATGTTTCATTGACTTTGGCTTAACTTGTGTCCAAGTATCTTATTGCTAATGCAATTGGCACGTGTTCTTAGCCAACTGACATCTAGCTACGGGCCAAATATCATTATTGTTTTTGGCCAACAACATGAGCTGCAATCTAATTAATATTCATGTATGTATGTTTGCCAAAAGTTCATTACATCTTTAGCTACAGTTTTTCTGCACAGCTGGAATCATTATGATGGTCAGATAATGGCCAGAAATAGCTGACTATTGTTTAATATCACAGCTGTGGCTAAAACATAAGTTGGCTTTAAGTGAGGTGTGTTTGCCATTAAACAACTGACAGTATCATAAATTAAATGATTATTTAAGATCTATTTAAAATACATAAAAAAATATTACAAAAATTATTAATTATAATTCTTTTGACAATAGATATTAAATTACAAAAAAGAATATTGTATTTCTAATTAAATCTTGGAATTATTTAAAAAACGCAAATTTTTTTTCTTTCGTATTTTTAAAAATGTTTCCCAGTTCACTTGAATTTAAGAAAAATTATAAAAAATAAATCTTATGAACGAAATTTTATGTGAAGAGCTGTAAATTTTGTTCAAGTAAAAAACGAAGATGTTTCTAATATTTAAAAAAAAATGGATTTCCTAAAACAAAGATTCATTTTAAAAACGTAATTTCTATTCATCTCTTTTATTATTATTTTCTCTACCGTATATTTGAAAAATCTCAGAGTTGAATTACTTCAAATTGAAGTCATAATTATTCCCCAGTTGACATTACGCTGACTTGAATATAAAATAAAAAATGTAAAAGACCAAAAATAAAGGCAGGCTATTAAGTCACGCCCTTGTAAACTGGGCCTAATGTGTTGTCATTTGTTTGTTGCTCTAGTTAATGTTGTTATTATGCCAACATCAAGTGGCTTGTAACACACACACACATCACACACACACAATCACACACACACTTGCACATTGGGTCAATGTCGATTATTTCGAGTGTTTGTTTTTGTTTCTGTTATTGTTGTTATTGTTGTGTGTGTGGCATGTAAAACGCCACTTGAATTGTCAATTTATAGCAACAAAAACAACAACAACATTTAACACATTTAAATGACAGACAACAACGAGCAAAGTTGTCAACTGTCAAATTTAATCATTGCATATTATAAAACCACAAACAACTGATACATAAGTAGATACAAAACAAAAACACAGATAACAGATAAACCAGGCCAAAACAAGCCAAAAACAAAGCTAAGAAACAACAAAAGCCAAATTGCAAATAATGTCAAAGTGTCGTTTGAAATTTTCATGTTATACTCTGTAATTTGTGGGTATTTGTTAATTGTCACTGCATGCGTGAGAAATTTGATTTGATTTTGATGTTTGTTCTTATTGAACGCAACTCGTGTTTAATATAATATAATATTTTAATAATGTAATTTCTTAAGTGGTTGAAATAAGCGATGGCATTGTTTTTGGTTGATTTTTTAGATGTTGAAAATGTTGGCAAAATATTGAAAAAAATATGAAGTCATATTTTATAAGTTGAAATATCAGACTAATAACTTGCCAATTTATTTGTACATCCCTTATAATTTACATTTTATAAAAGCATAAACTTTCTCTAAGTTGCTGGTTGAAATAAGCTGTGAGCCACTGTAGATCAGATTGACAAATGATCGACAAAAATGTGTAAAGAAACCTTTTTTAGATTTAAGTAACAAATCTCAGCAAATAAAATCTCAGCATTAATAAAAATATTTACTATCTTTATTTGTGTATCTGGTATTAGGCCCATTTCTTATAGTCCAGTTACATTTTATTCTTTAAAAATTATGTAGAATCTGTCAAAAAAATTATTAAATTTTATTGAGTTTATGTTTTATTGTTTTAATGGAACTCGTCTCGTATTTTGACTAATTGGTTGAAAATTAGTAATAATTTATTTATAATATTTAAATTGGTATTAGATCAGATTGTGTAACTATTGCTTAAAGCTGTCAAATCAAATGATCGACATAAAGTTTTAAAGAAAAATTCGTTATTTAATTCATAGTTAACAAAAATGTATTCTGTATTTTTTAAATATATTTTCATATTTTTATTTATTTATGTTTTATTAATATTTTATTTAAGAAATATTTTTGAGTTTAACATATATTTCAATAATTTCTATTTCAATATTTTAAAAACAAAAAATGTCATAAGACTCGTTTATTTTGATTATTCGAATCATTCATTCTACACATTTTTCATTTCTATACATTTTTTTTTAAATTAAATTTTATTTTAAGCATCAAAAATGTAATTGGACAAACTTGTTCACATAATCGATCAACACATTTGGCAGTGTATTTTAAACTGCGGCACACTTCCCTATAATAACTGTTCTCACTTGTTGTCCATCTGCCAAATGTTGTTGTTTGCGGCTTAAACCAACTGACTGACAGACTGACATAATTTGGCCAAGTTTGCGGCTTTTTTAGCTTTGTCATCTTTTTTTACTCACTTATTTATTTACTTGTTTTTTGGCTAATTACAGTTGAAATATTTGCGCATAAATCAGACAAATGTGTAAACTTTATTTTGATTTCTTAATGCTTTTACCTTTTGTGGCTGGCGGTGTTACAAAATGGCGTCCAGCCGCTTCCGTTTCCTGTCGACTAACGGCAACAACAACGAACAAATATCCAATTAGAATTTGCAGCTGCGCAGGCGTCGCAGCTTTTCCCAACTAACTTTCAATGATTTAACAAATTTGCAGCATTTATTTATTGCATAATAATATTTGTAAACTATTTATAAACTTTTTTGCACTTTTTTTTATGTGTTGTAAAAATTTCACTAAATTTTTTTTACACTTTTGGCACTTGAACAATTTGTAACTGTGTGTGTGTGTGTGTGTATTTATTATAACTGTAAATGCAATTTGTTTTATTGGTAAAAGGAGGCAGCTGACTTATTTGAGGCACTGTTAGGCACAACACACGACAACACAATATTTAATACAATTTTATTTTATATTATTTTTTTGTTATTAATTCTTTATACACCGTATCAATTTAGAGTTTGATTTGGTTTTCTGCGATTTTTGCGTATTTATTTTGTAAATCGACAAACCGAAGGCGAAAGATTTAAAAAACGCGCGGACGCGACGGCGAATTTTGTCTGACGAGCGCCAAAAATCAACTGACTCCAAACGCAGCGCGTCGTTTCACTCAGCGCGTTGTCGTCGTCGTCGTCGCTGTCGTTGCACTCACCGAATGTTTGTCACTCGAACGACTGCAATCGAACATGTTGCGCCTCGAACAAGCTGCAATCGAACTCGTTCCCAGTTCGTTTCATTTGCCAAAACGTTTCTGCGCGCTCGGACCTGTTTCTCTGGCTTGCGCTTGAGCTCGAGTGCAAACAGGTTTCGTTTTCTCAGTTTTGAGCGCAATTTGTTTAATTACTCAATTATGTTATGCTGCCCAGTGACAGTGCGAGCGAGCGAGCGAGCGAACGGGAGAGAGAGAGAGAGAAAGCGCTACATATGCATCTTTGTATTTTAGAAATTTATTGTTTTATCCAATTTAAGTTTAAGTTGAAGATTCTTTTCTACTTATGTGTTTAGATTGTTGTATGTGTTTTAGCTGTTTAGAATTTTCACTCAAAGGGCGCTAGAATTAAATGAGCGTGTGAAATTTCAAGTTTATTATGGTTATAAATATGGTTATAAATATATTTAAATAAAAAATAAAATATAATTAATATAAATAATCAAATGAAGCGATTTTTTAGACAAAACTTAAGTTCTATTAAAACTTATAATCACATTAAAAATATTAGTTTAATGCAATTTTATAGGCAACTTTCAACCTTTTCTTACCAACTTTATTCATTCCCTTTAAATTTCTTTAGTTTTTCCCAATTTTTTAAAATCATATTAAAAGCTCATTTTAAAATATATTAATCTGATTTTTTGCACACTTTAATCTTAATTTGATAGCCAAATATTCTAAAAATTTCATATATTTTTTAATTTATTTATTTAGTTCTTAATCAATTTTTTTTCAACCTGCAGTTTTAATATATAAAATGAAAAGCAGTTTGACTAAACTATTCTATATTAAAAATCAACTTAGCTTTATACACGAATAAAATAGATTAGATTTTGAAATAAAAGAATATTCGTCTGAGTTAAATATTTTATTAAATTATTTCAACTTATTTTCATACAAGAATAAAATAGATTGGTTATTAAAATAAAGAATATTCGTCAGAATTAAATATTTTATTTTATTTTTGTTTTACTTCTTTTATTTAAAATTTTCTTTAGCTTTAATAAAAAATATAGAAAAATACAAAAATATTAAATAAAAATTAATAAATAAAAAATATTAATTAAAACATAATAAGCAAAATATAATAAATAAAACAGCTTTATTAAAAAATGTTAAGAAAAATACAAAATAAAAGTCGTCTGACAATTAATTTATTTTCTCCATTTTAAAGTACTTTTTAAGTTCCCAAAAATGGTTTTCAAATCTAGATATTTGTCTCAAGTTTTCAAATAAAATATGGCATGAAAAGCAAAAGTTTCTTGCAGCAGTTTATATGAGCTAAGGTTTGGCATATCTTAACGTTAAATACAGGGTAAATGTTAGTCCAGTTTTTATCTCTAAAGTTTTCTTTTTTTTCTGCCAAACTTGTTGCACTTTTTGCCATTTGGCATTGAAGCAAAACGCGCACAACAAACAAACAGATGAATTCTGTCATTTCACTTGAACACTCATAAATATTAATGTGGGTACTCGTGGTGCATGTGCAATGAGTGTTGCCAACACCAATTCCCATACTCCATGCTCGAAACTCCATTCCATTCCTATAGATATTTCTATGGCCATTTCTATGCCCATTTCTATGCCCATTTCCCATTTCCACATTCCCCATTTCCATTTCCATTCCACGAACAACTCTTTTTCTCGCTCATGTTTTGCATCTCTCGTCAAATTCTTAAACTTGGCAATTTGTTACGGTACTTTTTTCGCTAGTACGAGTTGTTGGCCCGTCTCGACCAGTATCACTTTTGGCCAACTTCTTTCTAGCTGCAACACATTTATGCAAGGCAACGTTGTGCGCACTTAAAGAAGATGCCGCATGGATAATGACTTAAAAGAGAGAGAGAGAGCGAGAGAGAGAGCGAGAGAGAGAGAGAGAGAGAGAGAGATTTATGTGTGGATATTTGTGACAAGTGTCTTTCATTAGCATAAGTAAATCTTCACGAAATCCTCAAATTTATTTGTCAACACTTGACAATTTCATTGTTGACGCTCCAAAGGCGCAGCTGTAAACGTGTTGTTGTTTCTCTCCCTCTTCCCTCTCCGCCTACCCCCTACCCCTTCATTCTCCACTCTCTTCTTCTCTCCTTCAACGACTACAAATCATGATTTGTCTCTTGCATGTCATTTTAGCATAGCCTAAACTATACCCTTTCCCCTTTCTCCTCCACTTGTGGCCAGCACAGTGCAATGGTCAAAGGCAAATGCCGTCCCAGGTACTATGGGGCAAAGTGCTCTATATTTATATAAATTATATTTTATTTTCTAGCTTTTTGAACTTGTTTCGATATTTAAAGGCTTATTTTTTTTACATAGAAATGATAATATAATTTCTAGTATAATTATAAAATGGTTTCTGTTAGTGATATAAAAATACAGTTCGAAAATCGACAAATCGATATTTGCGGAAGCGATTTTCAAGTTCTTTAATTTCGATAATTTTTCTGTCTTTCCATCGAGATTATTAAGGTCGCTCATACATTAGTTAATTTGCAGAGTTAAGTTCAGTATATGATGAGTTGATTAAATGCTAAAAGTTGAGAACACAAATTATGGATTTAAAAAATAAAGGAAAGATAATTTATCTGGCTTAAAAAGGAAAAAACCTAATTTTACGAATATTACTAATAGCTTAAAAATACTTAAATCTTATAATATTTAAATGCAGAACGAATTAAGCGACCAAAAAATTACAAGTCAATATTTACGCGTGTATTTTGTATTTATAACTGTCGTTTTCTTTTAAATATTTGTGATGTGGATTTATTTGATATCTGTTATATTTATTATTAAAAAATTTATCAAAAACTCGATTCATTTAACGATTTTTAAACTTTTTTAAACTCGATTCACTGTTGGATTTGCATCACATAAGTTTATAGAAACAAAAATATTCAATAAATATTTATTTTTAGGTTTATTTTAAAACCATCTACTTTAGTCTTATATTCATGAAATTCTAAGCCCAAGAATTGGTATTTTTGATCCACAGTGCAGCGTTGCAAGTTCAACTACGGCTTAAATCAAAGTCAAATATTTGACCACAACGCAGACAACATTAGCTTTGGCTTTGTCTCTGACTCTGACTCTGACTTTGGCTTAAGTCTTTAGTCCACGTTAGCCTGGCTTTTAGATACCCTGTAAATGTCATAAAAACTGTCATAAATCTGTCAAAACTGCAGGGATTTATCTGAGGAATGCCGCTCTGATTGCGGCCTGTTAACAAACTTGATTTGGCCATTTAAGTTTGTGAGTTGTAAAATTTCACACATATTTTCGAGAGAAGAGTTTTTCTAACTACTTAACTTGTTTTCACATTCGAGCTTAAGACCAAAGTTCTATATAATTCTCACATTTCTCGCAGCTTTTGCCTTTCACTCGCAGATATTTATTATTTTATTAAGGGTAATCATTTGAGCCATGGCTAATTGTGTCTCTTTCTTCTGCTGCTTCTCTTTTTGAAATGGTAGCAAGGACTTTGATGTCTGGAACCTTTCTTATCGCGCTTATCAGCCAAAGTGTCAACGTTGTGTTCATCATCGTCGCCTTAGCCACAGTCGGGGCATTATGGCCAACACGCCATTACCAACAAAAGTCGTTGCCATTCATTAACAACTCTTTTTTCTCTTGCCTTTCCTTTCCTTCTCCTGTCTGTTGTCTTAACTCCCTTTAGCAGATTTTGTCTTACAGCCACAAGTTGGCAACGATTTCGACTTGAACTTGGCCAAGTTGTGGGCTGTCACACATAATGCTCAACATTATCTGCAATTTTTTTGCATTTCTTATTTTACTTTTTATTAAGTTTAATTTTTATTGTGCATTTCCAAATGCGATTTGCGACTTTTTCAAGCTCTTCATCGGCTTCTTATTTTTATGGCCAAGTCTTTTGCTTCTTCTTTAAGCTGTTTAATATGTTCTTTTGTTGTTGCTGTAAATCTAGCATTATTTTGATTGTTGCACATTTTATTGTCATGTCAATAAGCCGCCTCGTTTATGCCTCCAAATGTATCTCTTAGATGCGCAAATCCCCTCTGGCAACATGCAGCGCATTTCCGTCTTGGCCAACATGTTCAGCCCCCTTTCCCCACTTGAGGCTGCTCAGAATCCTCAATGTTCACAGGTGTGGACAGGTGTGCGCTGAAGGCCATTGAAAAGCGTTTGATAGCGTCTCTCAGAGTGATGTATTTAATGATTTCTTTTCCTAAACACGCATGTGTGGATTTCTCTTCCTCTTCTATCTCTTTCTCTCTGTCTCTGTCTCTCTCTCTGTCTCTTAGCTGCCAGGGAAGTACTTGTACTTTAGTTTATCTCGAAGATAAATATATTTACCTTATGCAATTTTCATTCATTTAAACTTCCTGTTGGAAAACTTCTGGGAATAAAGTTGGCACGGAATAAATAAAAGTTGTGTTTAAGTCAAATACTAAATTTAAGTACTTAAAACTAATACTAAACAATTTAAAATATGTATTTGAAATGCTCATTATTTAGAATACAACTCTAACTTAAGTGCAAAATTCAATCTAAATATTTCAATATAAAGTATTTATTAATAAACATAAATTGTAAAAGATGCTAAAATAATTAAAATATAAAATTTGACTATTATTATGTTTCACTATTTATAAATTATGTTAATAACATAGTTAAAATGATATTAGTTACATATTTTAATGTGTAATTTTTTTTTAAACTTTTCTTATCGTTGAGAAAGTTTTTAAAGAAATATTTGTATTTTCAATATTAAAAATTATTATTAATAATAATAATAATTAGCCAAAAATGTGTATTTACAATTTTTCTGTCTTTGTCTTTTTAATTTAAATAGCTAATAAGCTAATATTAAAACCCCGATTATCAAAAACTAGATTTACTAATTGTCAATTTTAATAATCGAATTTAACAACTTTTTAATTAAGTGCATTAACATTTATACTTTTATAGTAGTTTTCCATTAAAAAACTCAAGAAAATGCATAAAAAATTCACTTAATAAAATAATAGATTATTATTCTAATATTTCAATTAAATAATCTAATCGTACAACTATTGAATCAAATGCATATTTAATAGCTTATATATTTTTTAAATATCGAATAAATTTTTACAATTTATATTTATATTATTTCTTTATATACTCAGTATCCCTTAAAAAAAAATCAAGAATATGCATGCAAATTTCAATGTATAATGCTAAAAAAAATTATATCAATAAAAAGATTTATTAATTTGTCTATTTAAATGATCCATTTAAATAGAATTAAACGTCCATTTTTATGTTTATGTGCAGATCAGCTAATAGTTGACACTTGGGCAGCAAATCAATTACAGATAGATAACTCAAAGTGTCAGTCCATATGGCACCTAGACGTATCTGGTTGCCACATCGTTAATGTGGCACAAAGAAGAGGCAGAGAAAGAGACAGGGACACAGAAAGAGACAGAGAAAGAGGCACCTGTTGCAAGGCATTTGCTTTAAACAAACTGGATGCCAAATTGGGACTGCGACAATTGCTGTATGTACAATGTACAATGTACAATGTACATACATCATACAGAACTTTAATTGTGCCTGGCACTCAATCTTTCAATCACTGTGCAACACACACACACCCAGGAGGGGCACGTTGCAAGAACGCGGATTACATGTGGCAGGCAAAGGAAGAAGGGAGAAGAGAATGAAGAATGGCCAGGCAATATAATCTATATAATCATAAGAGTGCAGCATGTTGTAACATAGTCAGTGAAGAGTCGCGACTGTGCCCCACCTGCCCCCTTCTGTCCCACCCTGCCCCCTTCTGTCCCACTCTGCCGCATGCCGCACGCATTTGCGACATGTTGTCAACTCGAATTGCGTTCGACTGATTGAAGGCAGCCCAGCCCAACGATGACGATGACGCTGACGCTGACGATGCCCATCCCAAGACCAAGTCCACGTCCACGTCCAAGTCCGAGGTACAAAGTAGGCAAAGGCAACTTGCCACAAGACGAGGCACGTTGCCTGCCTCACTGGAGACGGACAGGTTTCTACGACAGGCAGAAGGACAACTAAGCCAGGGCACTATGGTAAAAAAGCGCTGTATTTTAACATTAAGTAACATTGTTTGTTGTTGTATATGGAAAATGTTTGGATTTTCTTAATATGAATACTGAAGAGAGAACGAAAATATGTATATGTTTTAAGCAGGAATATCTAAAAAAATCACATTTAATAATTACTTTATAAATAAATTTACTTTATAATTCATATTTAGTCATTGTTTTTCAAGGATTCAGTAAAAATGAATATTAAATATTATTTGTTTTTTTTTTCACAAAGTCTATGATATGAGTTTATTACTGTTTTAACAAACAATTTGCTGTATTAAAAACAAAAATTGCATAAGTCCTTATATGTGATTTTTTTAGCTGAAATATTTATCAATAACATTTATTCTTGGCACCTCATACGAGTTCCGAAACTTTTTTGAGAAATTTTAATAATGAAAAGAAAAAAAAAATAAAATTTTAAGAATCCAAAATTGGGAAAAAAAGAAATTAGGAATCATAATTTATAAAAATTCGCACGATTATTAATAAAATATTTTTGATTTAGGCTTTTCCTAATTTTGGTTTTCCTAATTTTTGTTTTCCCAATTTTTGTTTTCCCAATTTTTGTCTTTGTAATTTTGGATTCCAAATAACTGTATTCCTAATTTTGGATTCGTAAATTTGTATTCCTAATTATTTGATTCCTTATTTTGGATTCCTAATTTTTTTTTTTTTTTTGAATTTTCGTATTGTGAGTAATATTTTTCGACATTCTTATATAGAATCTCTATTTTTTAGTCCCTGGTTTTAATTTTTAAGGATTATCTAAAGGTTTTGATCTCCATTAAAATTATATAAAGTCTAGTTTAGTCTAACTAGTTTAGTCGAGTTTAAGTCTAAAACTTCGGGCTTTTTTACCACAGTGCCATGGCTTGCGTTTTTGGGTAGGCGTTGCAGATTGATCAACAGAACTTGGCCCAGACGCGACATTTGTCTAAGTCGCCTGCCACTTGCCACTTGCCCCCTTGCCTCATCTTGAAGGAGGCAACAACGAGTAGAGACTGACCACAGGTCGACAAACATTTCAAGTAATTTTGCCATCAATCTTTCACTTTTGCACTCCTTTTAAACAGCCTGTCTCCCTCACTCAATCTCCCTCACTTGCTCTCTCTCTCTCTCTCTCTCTCTCTCTCTCTCTCTCTCTCTCTGTACGACCTTGTCTTCTGCCCACTCACCTGTGCGTACAGTTTATTTTGATCTTGGTGTCTCCACGATTTGCATAACTTGTCATCTTCAGCCGACAACAAGGACGAGCAGAAAGAGGAGGAGGACAAGGAGGAAGAGTAGGAGAAGGAAGAGGTGGAGAAAAAGCCAAAGAGGAGCTGCCATCTCATCAGAGCAGAGTTCATTGTCAGTATCAATAAATATCAACGCGCTGAGCGACAACTTCTTTGCCTCAGACCACAACGTTGTTATGCCCTTACCAAAGGGAGTACTATAATTTTGTGAAGACACAGGAAATGTCACGAGAAAAATCGGTTTCACTGTGTTTGATATTTTAAGAAATTGTTTTGAAATTTTAATATGCATTTATAGATTTTATATATTTCTTTATATAAAACTCTTTGTCCTGACTGACTCAATAATCATTGTGCAGCCCAAACGGTAAGACCTAGAAAGCCCTGAAATTTTCACACAACATATCTGAGACAAATTCATATATTTTATAATCTTACATTCATAATTTATTAATATTCTTCATATTGACTCTGACAATAAAGGATCTTTTTAATTAAACTAAAGTTTTTTATATTGAATGGTAACATATTTTCTATTTAATTCCAAAATGTTACGTATTTTCTCTGGATTTATCTAAAAATGTACTAATTAAAACTTAGGGAATAATACCTCAATTGTTTTGTTAGTCATTCCTATATACAATTATATTTATAATCATTAGAAGAGATTTATAAATATAAATAAATATTTATAAATATATTATGATTTATTTTAGTTGAATCTGAAATCAAGCAAGTCAATACTATTTTCTTTTGTTTTTTCATTCATTGTTTATTTAATAAATATATATATTTTTTAGTGCATCAAATCTTCGTTACGCTCCAGTTAACTGTCCCGACTTGTTGTCTTTGTCCCCATACACATCCTCAAAAACACACCCAACCACATCCACATCCTCATCCTGAGCCTCATCCTCTTCCTCAGTCTCAAACTCGAACTCGAACTCATCGGCAACTGATTCCGAGTGGCACTGATGAGGCCATCGTATGTCAGCAGCATTTTTCGTGTGGCGGTTAACATTTTGCTATTTTATGAGCACTGATATAAATGATCTTTTAATTAATATCACTTTAGATAGAAGCCGAGAGGAGTGAAGACCGAAGACTGAAGACCGAAGACCGAGGACTAGTCCTCACTCAGCAATTGATGAAGCATTCTTCTTATGCAAAGTGATGTTTACGATTATGCATTGGGATCGCAGTCAACGCAACGTCAACAACTTTTGCCAATTGTCTCCATTCTCAGTTCTCCACTCTCAATCTCTGTCGCTGTCTCTGTCTCAAGTCGTTGCATGCCTCTTAAATACTTTTAATGACATCGCCATGGATTAAGGCTTTAAACTGGTAACTTGGTCTATGAGGCAATGCAATGTGGCTTTGGGGCATTTTCGCTGTGGATACTCTGGTTATGTGACCAGTCAATGATAATCGGATCAGATTACCATTCAGATAATGTTAAAAGCTTTTTGCAATTTGCAAATACAAATTGTTGTTGTTGTTCTTGTTGTTGTTGTTGCTCTCCTCACTCTCTCTTTCAACTATCCATTTTGCACTTAGCCAAGGACATGGGAATATTAAGCATATTCTATGGTATTTTTCATGTATCCAAATAGAACATTACTTGTGCCCCCAAAAAGGCTCATCAAGGAATTTACGAGTTGGGTTGGGCTGCTTGATGGAAAGATTACGATTATGAGCCGATATTTGGTAACTGAAAACTTGTGTGTTTCTAGTGAAGATTGAGATACAGATTAGAGATACATTTGCTGAGCGAAGCAGTGCAAAAAATAAGCGCTAGAGCTGAGATTGTTAGTTTAAAGTGCATAAAAAGGCAATATGTGGTTAAATGAAAATATATTCTTTTGTAATAATAGTTAAAGTTCTCTAAAATCAACGATAAGCTTTGACTTCTATAGATTTTTAATCTACAGCTGTTGAAAGTAAACATAAGTAATAATTTTTTTAACAGAAAAAATAAGAATAAAACATAATAATAACATAATACAAATTAATTTTCAAATAGTTTCCAAAGATGGGACAGTAAGTTAAAAGAGTAAATAGGAAAATTGTATAAACTTCTGACATTATTTTTAAATTTTTTAAATATATATTTAGTTTTTTATACTTTCAGCTTAAGTTTAAATTAATATATAATTCATAATTAAAAAAATATCATATTAAGTTTTAAATTTTATTTAAATTTTTAAATGTACTCTAGGTTAACTGTACTTAGTTGACATTAAATAAATAAATATATAAAATTAATTATCTTAAGTTTTAGCTTTTAATTTGCTGTATCTAAAATTAATATATTTTAATAAGAAAATCGCATGCAACTAAAGATTGAGATACATATTAAAAATACATTTTTAAGAGCAGCAAGTGCTAAAGATACTCGGAGTTTAAAGTGCAAATGAGAAAAATTACTGTAATGGTAAAAAAGTGAACAAATTGAAGTACTTTATAATTTCGAAAACATATAATAAGTATGCAAACTGGAAACAACTTTTAGCTGCTCATTTGACTCGACAGTGAACTACCCCATGTATCTGCTGTAACTGTGCCTGTATCTGTATCTGCATCTGGTGTATCTACAACATGTGATAAGATCGCAATGTGCCGCTATTTGCTGACGGGTTGTGCACACACACATTTCGTTAAAAATGAAGTCATTAAATGCTATTACAAAGCGTAATTGTTCACAAATTATGCGGGGCACAGGAACTTCAGCTCAGACTTCCTTACCTTACCTTACTTACGTGTATATACCCTGTAAACACCCCAGCATAGTGCATTTACACCACTTAGCTAGCTTAATTATAGGCCTAGTGCCTTAAGTTCCTTTTGTGCACCTGTCATATTTACTATACTCTGAGTGACACTTGCCCCAGTGATAGACAAAGGTGATAGGAATTAACATATTAACCTTTTTCCGAAACCAAAAATGTTGGCAATTTGGCAAACAATGCGCGGCGTGTACAAAATGCTGGTTAATATTAAATTTATTACGAATCATCATCATCATCATTCACATTTAGTTTGCTACTTACACAGACCCTTCATGTAGTTTGAACTCTCAACTGTGACGCGACTCTTGTGAGCTTCCAAAATGCTATTAATGCTCCAATATATTCTCATCTCTCTCTCTTTTTTATTATTTTTGCAAAGTCATCGTCGACACAGAAGGCAAAAGTCATGTGAACTTCCTGAGTGAAAAACCAAGTCAACCAACTCAACAACTCCGTCGCCCCTATAAAACATACTACAATATATGAGTATGCGATTCTCATCGGCGGAAATTGTGTCATGATTATAGACTAAAGCGCCTATTTAGTTACGCCTTATTATTTCCTTTTGCTGTCTGGCCGGAGAATGTTCTCCAAAATTGAATTGAACTCCGCCTAATTGAAGTTGTCTGGAAATGACTTGGATCTTTCCTTTAGCCCTTTCCCCTCAGTTCTCTCCGCAACTATCGCTGCATTTGGCTCATTAAAGTTCATTCGGTTTCAATTCATGCTCTTAGTTCTCAGTTCTTTCGGCTTAATAGATCTAATTCTTTGTGAAAATGAAACATTTACTTAGATTTTAGCTACAATAGTTGATTTTAATTAGCTTAAAGTAGCGTTCAGTATGATTAGCTGAATGATTTCTGAACTAGTTGAAAAAGAAAACTGAATTGAATTATTATTGTTAAATATTATTAAATATTATTAAATATTATTAAATAATTTTAAATATTATTAAATATTATTAAATATTATTAAATATTTTTAAATATTATTAAACATTATTAATTAAGCAATTTAATATCTATAGAAATTATACGCAAAATTGTTGTTAAAGTATTTATCATATCCTTGACCATCTTAAAAGTCATTTAATGGTGTTTCAAAATCTCTTAGAGTTACTGAAGATCATTAAAAGATCAATTATTATTTATGAAAACAACATTTAGAAGATCATTCTGAAGTAAAACTAATTTAAATTAAAAATGATTTAATGATCATTGTAAGATTTACTTTTCGCCATTTTAAGATCGCTAGCTAAGCATCTGACTAACTCCATTCCCCCGTGTATAATTTGAAGATAATTTTAAAGTATAAGTATAAGATGATTATCAGATTTAAAGATCATTTATTTATTTATAGTATTTATTAAAGGATTATTATTAGTCTATTTTAGATTGTAACGCAAAAATATCATTTGAGGATCATTAAAAAATGATATCATTTCAGAAAAATATACATTGTAACGCAAAATATCATTTGAGGATCATTAAAAAATGATATCATTTCAGAATCATTTGATATATGGTATGTATGTTAGGATCATTATTTGTATATTTAAGATCATTAAAGCATAAATTGTCATTTGAGGATCATTCAAAAAGTGATATCATTTCAGAAAGAAAATATATCGAAATATAGGAGATATATTTTTAAAGATCATTTGATATATGGTATGTATGTTAGGATCATTATTTGTATATTTAAGATCATTAAAGCATAAATTGTCATTTGAGGATCATTCAAAAAGTGATATCATTTCAGAAAGATGTAACGAAGTAAATTCTTTTCAAGATCAGAAGATCATTTGTAAACCAATTTAAATTTAAACTGTGCTTATTTTCTTCTCAGTTGCCTTAAGTTTCACATTAATTAAGAATATATTCTCTTCTTGATTAAAGATCATCGCTTGAGGAATAATTTAATGCATTGGCAATAGATCAATTTGGCAATGTTTAGTCAATATGAATTCTTCCCGTTGCCAAATAGCTGCCATCAATAGTTCAACAGGTGTCAGATTGCCTGGTTGGGGAAAACCGAAAGAAAAGCTTAAGTGGAAATTAATCAAGAGACATGAAGCATTTCGCATTTGTGTGAGGCAACAACTCTGGGCAGCTGATGTGCGCATCAATTAAATACTTTGGCTACCGGTTCGAATCTCTCAAAACGGCACATTGTCTCTGGCCAAATTAAAGTTTGCTCAGCTGGAGAAGTTTAACTGGGAGTTGGAAGTTTGGAGCTGGTCTTAGACTCCTAGACTCCGGTATAGGAGACGACACCTGAGTTGAATTTTGTTTGCTGCGCATGCGGAAGCGTTTTTCGCGTCATTTTTCATGCTGAAAATTTAATAAAGAAAATTAATTTGTGGACATTTGACTCGAGGCGAGACAAAAACCAAGCGCGTGCTTTTTCTACTCTCTACTCTCTTCACTCTTCACTTTCAGTCTTTTTCTGAGCCTGTTGCGACTACTCAAACAGCACGCAGACTTTGATCGATGGCACTCACGATGCTGCAGGCGAGTTGAAGTTGAAGTTGAAGCCTCCAAGCCGACGACAATTTCTGCAACTGGAAGGGGAATGGGGCATGCAACACGTATGGTATGTCGCTAGACCTTGGCCCAGTATCAGGGACACAGAAGGGGGAGGAAGAGACCACATAATGTTGTCCTGTGTGCCGCATGAGTTGCAAGTTAGCGCAATTAATTTATTTCAACACGAATTTAACTCTCATCGTGTGTGCTTTCCGAGTGCTCGCCCCTCCCCTCCCCTCACTTCACTTCACTTCGCATTTCATTTCATTTCGCAGTGCGTTTTACATCATTTTTATTAAACCAGCGTCTACTTCAACTCTCCATCCATCCAGCCACAAACTGGATGGATATACTACTTTGTAACAAGTAAGAATGCTTTTGGTCAAGTGAGAACGACAGTAATATACTAACTTTAGTAAGCGTTTAATTGAAACGCAGTAAGGGACATAAATAAAATAAGTAAGTAATAAAAACAAACATATAATCATGTGTGAAAAAAATATTCCATTAATATTAACAATAAAAGATAAAATTCCACAATAAATATTAAAGACAAAAAAAACCTTTTCGAGTTTCGAGCCTCCGGCTAAATTCGCAGTTTGACATTAAAAAACAACACAAAACAAAAAATATTGAAAAAATTTATAAAAATGTATATTCAAATGAAATAAAAAAAAAATAGTTTGAGATGAATACAAAGAAATAAAAAACTTTTCGGGATTCGAACCTGCGGCTAGATTCGTCGGCCGACATTTCTCAACATAAATTAAAAATATTAAAACATTTTACAAAAATATATGAAATAAATATAAAAAGTTTGAAATAAAAATATGAAAGCTTATTAAATCTTACACACAACTTGATCTCTATTAAAAAACACTTTATATATGATTTTTCCTATTTCGTTTAATTTGAAAAACGAACAAAATTTGCACACACTACACATACATAAATTTGGTAGATCTAGCTCTTAAAAATTCAGAGATAATGCTGTGTAAACCAGGTACTGTAACGATTATAAGTTTTTTAAAAAATTAAGGAATTAAAATTTTCCATAACTTGAACTTCTATTGCTCGAATTTCTAAATTTCTTCTAATAAACTTAAGTCGAATATCTCCATAACTCGAACCTTTTCTTTGTATAATGGTGATTCGAGTTAGGGAAGTTCGACTGTATTATAATTCAATTTGTAAGTATATAAGAATTAAACCATAACTTTTATTTTATTTATATTTATTTATGTTTTTATTTATGGGTTGTTTCCTTCCCTCTGTTACATACAATACCAAAAGTGCATAATACTCTTTAATCCTTTGATTGCTGAGCATAAAAATTTTGTCGTTACCTTATCTAAATATGGCCATTGCATATAAAGACTTGTCCCATCCGTTGTTCTTGTTGTTGTAGTTGCAGTTGCAGTTGCTGGTGGGGCAGCTGCTTGCGGCAGGATTCAGAGAGTCTCCTCTCGTCTCCTCTCATCTCATCTCGTCTCTGGCTGCAACTCTCAACGTCTCATCGTCTCATCGTCTGATGCTGCGTCACTCATTTTTGCACAGTCCATTAGTTCGCGGATGCAGTCAGCGTTGAAGGTTGTATTTGTTGTTGTTGTTTGCAGTTATTGTTCTTGTTGTTGTTGTCTACCGGTTTGACAGTCGCTCAAGTCCAGTCGCAGTCGCAGTCGCAGTCGCCAACTGCATCTGAAGCTACAAACTTCAGCTTGCAACTGCAACTCCATTAGTTGCCCTCCCCCTTCCTTGTTGCATGTTCCCTTCCCGCGTTTATTTTAAGCTCTCTGGGCGCGTTCGTACCTAGAGATACCCCTAGAAATACTCCTCTGCTCTGCCTCAACTTCCCTTCCATGTTGATTTACGTAGTAATTTTCGGTTATGCGAAGTAATTTGAGATCGCGCCACACGCGCCGCTTTTAATGACTTCATTAAATGCTCGATGCCATAGCAAAAGCAACAGCAAAAGAAGAAAAAAAACTAAAGGCTAAACTAGTTTAATCAACTAAACAACAAGCTAGTACAACAGTCCGAGTACGAGTGCGAGTCCGAGTCCGGTTCGGGCCTTTGTACTACTTCCGATGATGACTATAAAATGATTCCTTTAGGGCATCTTCTTCACTCACTTGCCACTTGCCACTTGCCACTTGAATCGTTGCGGTCGCTCAAAATGAAAGATGTCGTGCCCTCAGACCACCGTGAATGACCATGAATGCTTTTTGGCATTGTAAACAATATGAAACTGGAGCTGTATGAGTCTTGGTGAGCTTTTGACTAAGAGGACATGGAAAAAGTTACAGATGCTAAAAAATATTGTAAATTTTATATTAATAATATTCAGATGCAGAAACATATTAGAGGTCGTCAAATATAAAAAATTGGCATTCGGAATGGAACTCAGTTTAAATTTGACAGCTTTTAAAAATAAGCAAGCGAAAGGTATGGAAAAAGTGGATTGTGTTGGAATAAAAGTTAAATTTTTAAAACGGAAAATATTTGATTTAGAATCAAAGGCAGAAAACAATTAAAAATTGAATATTCCGAAAGGACTTCGGTAAAGTTTTGTCAAAGTTACAACAGTTTAAATTTATTGAAAGTGTCAAGTGGTAGGTATGAAAAAAATTAACAGTTTTGAAACAAAATCAATTATTTTAGATGAATGAAATTTTGATGCCATGCCGCAAGAAATTCGCTTTTGTTTTAACAACTTAATGACAGATTGAAGTTTAGGAAAAAATTTCAAGTGATAGGAATGAAAAAGTGAAGTGTTGAAAAAAATAAAAATTTTTAGATAAAGGAAATTTTAATGCAGAATCAAATGTGAGGGATAACAAAGTTGGTATTCCGCAAGGTAATCGGTAAAGATTTGACAAAAGTTTCATCTGGAGAAATAATTGATTTTATAAAAAGTATAGTGAAGTTTTGGGTATTCAATGTGGCTGTAAAGCAAAAGCGTTCGACTATTAGACTGTATGTGTTCCATGCACAAGTGAAATTTACTAATATCACAGTTCTTTATAAATATTCATTATATAAATATTCTTTACATAAATATTTTGCATTATAAATGCAACTCAATTAAATAAATGCCCCTTGACATAAGCAAATAAGTGTAAATTACAAGAGAGTCTAAGCTGTGCAAGTATTGGTAGCAGCAGCTGTATAAGTATTGGTGAGCTTTTAAGTGCCATTGAAGGACTTAAGCCGAGTGTGTGTGTGTTCTATGAGCACATGTGGAAATCTCTCATTGCAATGCGCCAGAGAGTTCTCACATGTTCTGAAATGGTGCTGGCATGATTCTGGTAGGACTCTGAGTTGGCTGTAAAGTAAATCTCTTCCATCATAGCTTCTGTCACGAGTCTGGTTAATGGCTTAAGCTGCGCAAAAAGGAAACAGGACGTTGCGTCTCTTGCTGAAATGCAAATTTTTCGCAATCCTCTCTGATGGGTTTGACTAAATTCCAAGTTGTGGCAGCAGGAAAGCAAAAAGAACTCACCGAGATATGCCGTGAAATAAACAGCAAAATGTGTGTGTGTTGCAGTTGCACTTTTGGAGTTGGAACTTGGAACTTGGAAGTTTGCGAGTTTGGAGTTGGGAATTGAGCTTGGCGTCGTCCATTTACCGGCGCAGTCGTTACTCATTCTCAGGGCCTTGGACGTGGACGTGGTCGTGGATGTGGATGGATAATTATGACGTAGCAACAATTCCAGTGCTCGCATGTGGCAGTGAGCTTAGGTGTGCTGGGTGCACTGAGCGAAAAAATCAAGTATTTCTTACGTAAAAAGTCACATTTTTGACTTGATTTCGCACTAGGATTTAAATTACTAAAATTACTAAAATTCAAGCTCTTTTAATTCTAGAACTGAGTACAAAATCATGTTAAAATATGGACTCCCATTTTATTTAAGCATGAATTTGGGAGCTTAACAATAACAATAACAACTACAACAACAACAACAACAGCGAGTCCTTTGTGCGACTTTACGGCGCCGAATAGTCAGAAAAATAGCTGTGAGCAGTTGCTGCTCCCGGAGCCACTGCGTGCCCACCGCTGATCTAAAACATCAGCATGGGCTTAAAGCCCTTTATGTTAGTATGAAAGTAAGTCAATATTAGTTACAGAATTAATTCTATATAGTCTTAAATTCTTAGTGCCCATTTGGGAATTCTAAGCCAGCAAACTAAAAAAAAAAATAAAATATAAGGGAAACAAAGTGCTTGATTTCACGAACTTGATCTGTGAATCAAAACTGAGTCCCGAACTTATATTAAAAATTTTGTGACTCATTTCTAGTAACTTTAGAGCCATACTTGATTAAAGATTCATTGCTCTTATATAAAGTAATTGCTATGCAATATCAGATTTAGTTTTAAGATTCATTTAAATTTTAGTTTAAAATTTCAATTATTTTAATGCTCTATTGTGATGTGTATTATGAATTATATTATTACGACTATTATTAATAGTATTATTATTTTTTTATATTTATGCTATATATATTTTAATATTATTTTGGTTTATTTTTTAAGTTTTTATATTTAATTTATTTTTGTGCTAATTTTTGGTAATTTGGACTTATATCAAGCACACATTTTAAATATCGAAAGTACTTAATTTTAATACTGCTTTTTTCCCAGTGTGTGTCTGTGACTCTGTGGCCAAGTGACAGTGCAACATGATTGCTCTCGGGCTCGCCACATGCCACATTTATCATTCGTCGAAACGTTGAAAAATTAGTCATTCCTTTATTTTACACCCAAATGCCGAGAGCTAACACTGTCTCTCTCTGTTTTTCTACCTCACTCTCTGTTTCTGTCTCTGTCTGTTGCTCTAGGCAAACCAGTTGCAAATCCTTCTTACATTACTTGCCACAACTTGCCACATGCTCGGCTTGTTGCAGTTACGTCGTCTCTCCTGCTTGCAACAACATGCAAATGACTCTTTTAATTTTTATGAATTTCTCTGATTACGAAAATTGCTTCTGGGCTTTTGGCTGCCACAGATTCCCCTGGATACTATGGATACGACTCTCTGACTCCACAGAGTCATGATGCATCGCGCATCTTCATTAGTCGACGCTGTTGCCGGTGTCACACGGCCACGTTGCACGAGTCTAGGCCATCATTTTTAGGCCCAGTTTGGACAGTTGGCTGCAGAAATCGCTGCTGGCCTTCTGCTTGGCCCATTAGCCAAAGGGCGCCAAGGCTTATAAGTGTGTGGCAATGTGTGTAACAGGGAGAAGGAAGTATCTCCGACCCTATAAAATATAGTATTCATAATCTGAATCAGTAGTCGAGTCGATATAGCCATAACCGCCGTTTAAGAACCTAGATCATAAGATTATAAGAATATATATATATAGAATATATAGCAAATTGTCCTTTGTTGTTTTTTTTTTCATTTCCTTATCGAATAAATCGGAGTATTTTGAAAGTAAGCGACATTTTGGAACTTGTGATATTTTTTAGACATATTCTAATAATTTTATACCGATCAGTTAGCAAAAATAGAAGGTAATTGAGATAGTTTTTGGAATATTAATGTAGTAATGGCTGATTTCAGTTTCTAGCAAGGTAAGTGCCTTAAAGTATGCAACAGAAATTTTGTTATATGTATTTATTTTTTTAAGTAACGGATGTCCAATAGTCGGGAAGTCGACTTTCCCGCTTGTTTGTTATATTTTTCTAATAATATCATTCCGAGCAGTTAGTAAAAATAGAAGATAATTGAGATAGTTTTCGGAATGTTACGAAATTTTTCTAAATTAACGTTATCGATTATTATAAGCTATCATTCTATCTAATCGCAACAAGATCGGCCAAGCAGAACGGTAGTAATGGCATTTTTAACAATAACAATAACAAAGTTTATTGGACAAGTGTGGAATCCGTACATTCAAATTAGTGACATACCCAACACAATTAAAATATTAAAAACAAGACCTAACCTGTTGCTAAACGCAAAGGATTTGCGGTAGTAATGGCTGATTTAAGTTTCAAGCAATGTAAGTGCCTTGAAGTATGCAACAAAAAATATGTTATATTTATTTATATAGATAACGGGTGTCCAATAGTCGGGAAGTCGGCTTTCCCGCTTGTTCGTAACAAGTTGTTTTCTATAAATAATTTTTTCTTACCTCTTAGATATTGAACTAATTTAAGATGATTGAATCTAACGAATTAACGTATACTGGGCATTTATAAGTCGATCAGCTAGACAGTCTCCTGTGGACTTGTTACTTGCTGCTTTGGCAAACACAGTGCGATCAGTGTCCATGTTTGCCTTTGCTGTCGCATGTTGCACACACACACACACAGATACACACACACACACACAACAAACACAAACACACACACACACTTGCCTCGTTTGGCAGATCAGCCATCGACTCATTGGCGCTCAGAGCTCGTGGGCTCCAATGGAAATTACAAACGAATAAATCATTCGAGGCAGGCGTTCTTGCCACACAGACCAATATAGACTGTGGCATGCAACACAGCAACAGCAACAACAACAGCAACAACAACTGCTCTCATCCAGTTACCGTAGCCGTAATTAGTTGGAATTGTAATTCATGGCTCGATTAGATAAAGATCTGCTGCCAATTAGCAACGCACCACAGCCCAGCATAATTTAATATTAGATGACAAAAGTGACGACTCTATTTGACTTTGCACTTTGGAAAGTCAATTCCCTGCGACACCTTGTGCCACCTTCCCGCACAGCCTGGCCAGCAACTGTGTGGCTGAGCATTTGGGCCAGCTGAGCATTCTTTTGACCTCTTGCCAAATCTTGGCCAATTAGATTCTATCAACTGCTGCACAATTGCGGCCAATTGGCCCGCAACTTGATTTCAATAAAAATCCATTTAATTCGACATTTGTGGCCCAAAACAAAAGCAACACAAAACGTAGAAATAAATGAGGAAAAAAATAGCTAGGAAATGTAGAAAATTAAATACTCTATCCTGAATTTATTCAGATGATAAGAAATATTCTAGCTGGTAAATTTGTAAAATAGAAAACCTTAGATAAACTTACAAAAATATTAATTTTGAATGATGAGTTTTATTTTTAATAATTTTGTGAGACACAATATATGTAGATTAGATTATAGATTTGGTAATAATTGGGTTATTTTATAAAGAAAATAAAAATTTTCAAACAATCAATAGTGCTTCAATTTTTAATTAATTTTGTCAGTGTAAAAGATACTTTTTAAAACTTATATTTCATAATTTCTATTGCAATATGAGCAGAGATAACAATTTAAAAAATAAATATATAATTTTCTAAGGATAAATTTTATGTCATGTAAGATATCGAGATCTCCGAACTTGCGGAAAATCATATCAGTATATTAAAGGTACACTACAGCAAAGATTTTATGAGTTTGTTAAAAATTGAAAAAAAAAACTGAAAACTGAAAAACTGAAATCTCCCGAAAATTGTGTTGGGAGAGTAATAGTGTTCCGATTCGAGTGATAATAACATTTGTACTTACTATCACACTAAGAAGCAGCTGTACCAATATTCAGCAACATTACTCTGGAAAAAGTCGAGTTCTTATAGGACAGACAAATAAACAATGATGAAAAAAATAATAAAATATTATAAAAAATTATTGATTCCGAAGCAATTTGAAAAATACATCCATCCTTGTTTTCCAGCTAGTTGTGCATACCCGCTGGCTATAAAGGGTATCCAGAGAAACAGTTGCCGATTAGCTGCAGCGCTTTTGGCCGCCGGCTGGCAACGTTTGAACTCGACGCGCCTCGTGCGGGTGCTGGCCAATTTAAAGTGGCAAGAGGGGCAGCAGGGGGGAAGAGGAAGTAGGGGCAAGGGGAGAGAGGTTCCATATAAATCTCTCGTTGTAATTGCCGCGATAAGAGCGGCGGCCTCTCTTAAAACCGGTGGCTTGTGGCCGCAGCAGTTGCTACCAAAATGTATGTACTTACCAATATATTTTGGGCCAAAACTACATAAACATCGCGTGAAATGCATTTGCGGGCGATAAATTTTGGCAACGGCTGCTGCAACAGCGATAATCGACGCAATTGCAATCGATTTTGGCGTAATTTAGGTAAGGCTTAAGTGGTAAGACTCTTAGCTCTTTTTTTCGGGCCAAAAAGGCGGCTAACAAGCGGCTAAAACCACTTGCAAATGGACACTTTGATTGAAAATACACATACGTACGGGTGTGTGTGTTGTGTGTGTGTGTGAGTGTGTGTGTTGTGAGTGTGTGGGCCAACACCTAAGCGGCAACAACAAGAACAACAACAGCTAACAACAATGGCAACAATTTAAATCAAACAGCGTTGATCGTTTGGCATTGTTGTTAGGCAAACTACCGTTAAACTCACTTTCACAGCGGGCGGTGAGACAGAGAGAGAGAGTTAGAGATAAAGGGAGGGAGAGAGAGAGAGCAAGATGTGGAGAGAGAAATTACTCATACGCCGCGTTGACCCCCGAGAACTTGCAGCCACCGTGTTGCAGTTGATTTGAAACCTTCCCCACTGTGAGACATTACACTGAGAAAAATACACATGCGAGATTCTGAAAAGAAAAAATAATAATAACACCTAAAGGTGTCCAAAATTTTAGTGAGGCTAACTTTTTTTTAAACGCACTTAATATATTTAAAATATTTGAATATTAAAAATTTTTATATTCTGAATTATTTAGTAGAAAAGAATCAATGAAAATTGAATTAAATTTAAAAAAAAAGACCAAATTAAAAGTAATTTTAAAGAGTTTTAGGGATAGTAAAAGCCTGCAACTAATTTTATTTAACTAATTAAATTAGATTGTGTATATTGAGTCAACTATTTTTAATTTAAAAAATTTTAATTGACTTTAAAAAATAATGTGGATAAAATCTAAAGAAATTTTAAAGAGATTTAGGGATTAAATTAAATTTAGCTAATTAAATTAAATTTTGTATATTGAGCCAACGATATTTGGAACTTTTCACTTGAATAAGATCATTAATTGATTGAATTAATTGAATAAATATTAATTGATTTTAAAAAATAGTGTAGATAAAATTTGAACAAATTTTAAAAATATTGAGGAATATCTGAAGACTAATTTAATTGAACTAATTTAAATACATTTTATGATTTACATTGAGTCAACTGTATTCCGAATTATTCAGTGTAAGAGATTCATTTAGATTATAATTGATTTAAATCATAGTCTAGATAAAAATCAAACAATTTTTAAAGAGATTTAGGATTATCGAAAGACTGCAACTAATTAATTAAATATTTATTTTAATTAATATTTTAAGAAATATATAGATATATATGGATTTATAAATTAAATAACTTTATCCAGCTAGATCTAAATACAAACTTAAAATTATATGTATAATTTTTTTTTAAATATAAAATTAGAATGATTTTGTTTTGTTTTGTGTAGATACGAGGAGGAGGAGGAGGTGGAGCAGCTGAAGAAGTGGCAAGGGAAAGGGGAAGGGGAGCAGAGCTGACACTCGACCTCGCCCGTTTCACGCGAATGTTAAATGTTGAATGTTGAATGTTGAGTGTGGCGACCATTCAGATGCGGCAGCTTCCACCAACTCAAGTCGACTCGACTGGAGTCGACTCGCTTCCAATGCCGCGCTGATTAATTACACCGCCCGCTGTGCGAATTCCTCAATAAAAATCATAATTTCATGTTTGCGGTCAAGACGCTGGCCAAAATGTCGATTGTTGCCGCATTTATGTAAGCCACGGCTTATTAGCTGCACGAGCTGCCGCACACTCTCTCACCTTCTCTCTCTCTCTGTCTTTCTCTCTGCCTCTTTCTCTTTCAGTCCCAGTCCCCACCCCCTGCCAAGTGTAACGAATTTTTGATTGAAACTTTAAAATACTCGTTAGGAGGGTTTTTCTCTTCGTCGTCGTCGTTGCGCGTGAGTTTATCTTTTGATTAGATTCGTTAGAGTTTGTATTGGCCTTTTGTAACATCAAATTGGGCAGCACACACACACATGCATATACATGTGTGTGTGGCACGGTTTTCGGCTGGTGTGTGCTCGATGGAGTCATTATTCACAATTTAGTAACACTTGATTTGCGTTTGGCGTTTTCTATAAATTTTCATAAATTGTTTTTACTATTTTTATTTTTCAATATACCCTGTAGACATTCTATACAAGCACAGGGGTATATTGAATCACAAATATTATATTTGAAATAACTCCCTTTATTTATGTATATTAGTTGAACTCTATAATATGTTCCCTTTCTCTGATTTTCTTCTTCTTAAAATTTGGTAAATTTGCAGTCAATGATATTATAAATTAATTCATTTGAAGTTGACTTGAAAATATTCATAATTTTTCCTGAATTAAACAATTTATTGAATGCTATTTTAGACAAATTTCTAGTTACTATTGAGGCATCATTTAAATAACAGAATTCGAAACGATATACAAAATAAATAAGCTTAAAAATACAAGCATTAATTTCATTAATATATATATATTCCAGTGCAGAGTATCTTATAGTGCAGCATATACACTCTATCTATTTTTTTCTTATTCTATGCTATTCATTGATTCATAGCTTCTATAAAAAGATACAAATTTAAGCTAGGAAAAATGGTTATTTCTATAAAATATTCATTTTTTCTTATTGCCTTTTAGCTGATTGCAAAAAGCTGTTTTGGCCAAAATATTTTATGGCTGTAACAAAACATCAAATTGACCCAATTGCAATAGATAATCAAGCGTAAACGACAGTTGACAGTTGCTTCATTGTACGTTATAATTAAGCATTTACTTTGATAACAAATAATTATATACATTTTATTTATATTTAAGAGTTAAGAGGATGCCCCAAAAATGTCAAAAATATAATATCATTGTTGGCCAAAATAAAATGTGGCAGGTGGTATGTGGCACATCTAATTAAGACACCGCAACAGATTTCCAAAAGTACGAGAAAGAAAGTTTAAATTTGACACGCCGAACATTTGATACTCTTGTAGAGTGTTGTATTAAATTTAAGACCAAAATTTAAAACGATTTGAATCAAAATAAATCAGAATGTAGATATGGAAGGAACCATATTACAAATTTATATATCTTAGAAAACAAAATTTTATATGATAAAGTAGTTTAATGTGAAACAAATTTTGTCAGGATATAAAAGTCAATACAAATCTTTAAAAATATGTTGAGATATTTTAAAACACGTAGCCGAAAGCATCTGCATCACTATTTATTGCACCTTTTGTTATTTTTAGTTTTAAGAGCTTAACTATTAATGTTAATAAATAAATAAATAATTTTAAAGTACAAAAATGCATCCATACAAAATGTACAAAGCTTCATCAATAAAGCTTTAAATCGGAGTAAAAAGATTGCATAAAAACAGGGAAAAAGTGTAAAATATCTTAGGTAATGGAAAAAATAATAGAACCCATATTTTTTTTGTAATTTAAAAGTTGCTTCGGAAAAAATATTGTTTTAAGTTTCATATAATTTACATAATTCCTAAGTATTTAGCATCGTTTCAAGATGTTTGGAAATAGCAGATGGACAGACTTACTTACGTTACACATTTCGTGACATATTTGTAATAACCTCTGCAAGAGTATTGAGCAGAATCGGCCGACAAGCTGACAACTGCAGAATGCAAAGATGTTCGCAGGGAGTGTGCGAATTGTGTGTGTTAAAATGAGCCCAGCATGATGTATTCAAAAATCATTAAGAGCCTCTTCGCCGGGCCAGTGGCTGTGGTGAAAGGAGCTGCCACATGCAGTAGGAGGAGGGAGGAGGAGACAGGAGTTGGCAGGAGGCAGCTGATCCACATATCGTGGCAAAGTGAAGCGAAAAATTGAGTTGACGTTGCGTCAAAATTTCACACATTTGCGAGAGATAAAAGTTAAACAACACACGGAGTTGTTGATGACGAAGTGGCAACTGGAAACGTGGCAACGTGGCAACGTGGAAACGGGCGACTGACAACATTCCCCAAATATTTGGCATATGCATTCAGACTGCACATCATTAAAAAGCATGTTAAGTGGCGGGGCAAGCGCTGAGGCATGCCACAAGAGATCCAAACAGAGACTCTGATCTGAGACTCTGAGACTCTGGCTGCAAATTAGCATACAAGCCGCGCTTTTTGCCATAATTTGCATATAAAATTAGCGCAACACTTTAAGCGCCTCTTCTGCCACTGTCCCCCCCTGTTCCTGTCCCTGCCACCTGGTGACACTTGGCAACTCTGGCTGCTCATTTAGCGCCTTGCTTTGCCGCTGATTGGTTGTACATACAACACAAGAGTTGCCCCTGTGCGCTATGATAATTAAGCCGAGGACGGAGGACGGAGGACTGAGGACGGAGGACTGAATACGACGACTGCACTTGTTGCTGCAATTTGCATGGCTTCAATGACTCACAATCTAAATATATATATATACCCACATATTTACACGGCAAAAAAAATATCATTGGTGCAATTAATTTAGAATTTAATTATAAAATTATTTGAATAAAAATAAGAATTAATGCTATCTTTAATTGAAAGTTTATTATTACTATTTATTTTAACGCAACGTTTTATGTTTTATTCATATATATTTACATACACATATTCAAATATATTTACACGGCAAAAAAAAATAAATCTTTCTAAAATTCCAGTACAAAATTCTTCAATTCAAATTTTAGCATTCAAGTAACAAAATTCCCACAGAAAACTGATGATCAAAATATTTGCTGAAACACTCCCTTGAATCAAGTATACTGTTACAAAAATAAGGTTCTTTCGCTAAGTATTTTTTTAGATGCAAGTTTCAAGTGTTGAGATAAAAATAATAATTTTAAGGTGTTTCATTCAAAAACTTAAATAAAGTATAATGATTATAAGATTTGTAATTCTTTTTTTTTTTTTTTTTTTAATTTAATTTTTTTATTTCGATTTCTTGTGCTACAAGCTAACGCTTATTATTTAAGGCACTAGTCACAATTTTTATTTTCAATTTTTCCTCAAAATTGTCTTATCTAAAAATGCATATATTTTAAAGGTTTATTCGAGATTTTAAGAACCAGACTAAGAGTAAACAAAATCCGACATCAAGAAAAATTTAATAGGGCTTTAAGTTTTTTTCCTCTTATTTTTTGCAGTGTACATAGCGTGTATAGCGCGTTGCGTCGCCTTCACGGCAATTAGCAGCCAAGTTCCGTTTGCCTGATTAGTCTCGCCTCTCTGAAAAATGGCTGCACATAAATAACATCGAAATATTCCATGCCCAAACTTCTTACTCTTACTTATCTATTTCCCCTCTTATTACTCTTTCCCACCAACTTGTTTTCTCATCAATCTCATGCGTGAAAATGCTAAAGGTTAATAATTATGCTGTTTAATTTTGAAAAAATGTGAGAACTAAAGAAATGTGTAAAAAATTGTTTTAAATTGCAGCTATTTAGTTATTTTTAAAAATAATTTTTGGAAAGGTAAAATAATTTAAAATGTAAAGAGAACATGCATCAGAAATTGAAGAATAGAAAAGAGTTAACAGAAAGCATTACTAAAATTATTAATGATACAAGTTATAATTGTATTTAAAATTCAGGTATACTATTTTTGTACTTTTCAAATATTTCAAATCGTCAACTCAAATTATAATCCTCAAAATTATTCCTGTTCTTCCAAATTTCATCAAAATATTTCGTTTTAAATACACATATTCAAATATTAAATGGAATCACCCAATTATGGATTTACTTATGCATGAACTGAAAAATATGTCGTTGTTTTTGGTTTATTTTCATTTAAAAAACATAGCACTAAATCAATACAAGTCATAAACTGCAATACGCTTTTTAATTTATAGAATAAATGGCGAGGCAATAAATGCAGTGCATAAATAAATAGGAATTTAAATAAATATTTATTTACATATAATTGCATGTCGAGCGATGGAAATTAATGCGATTGCAGTTTATGACAAGCGATTAAAATGCAAAATGACAGCAGCAGTAGTTTTTCGAGAGATGGAGTCTCTTTATATACATATATATATATTTTTTTCTTTAATTATGCAAAAGCATTTTATACTCGTATATTGCAGTTAAAGTTGGCCAGGCTTACAGCACTCAGGTCTCAACGCTTAATTCTCTGGTCTCTGGTTTATTGGCTGTGGCTCAATTAAGTAGCACAGATGCCATAAACAGATAGCTTGTTTTACTCAAGACTGACATTTAGATAGGGTTATCTAAACTGGCCTGACACAAAGCAGAGAGGCTACTGAAATTAAATCTACCGAAAAAACAACGTCAAGTAGGAAACATTCTTTGTTCATTAGTCAAACGTTAGGTGACAATCAGATAGGGCCACCTTTAACTGGTAACTGCTGCCTGTTAACTGTTATCCACTTAAATGGGGACAACCTGTAGCATTTTCCCCATGTCAACAGACGAAACAGTCGAAACCAACTGCCATCTTATCAGCTGTTGTGATAGATTCCAATGGATATTTTCCATGGTGAAAGTCGTTGATTCTTCAGTTTTTTTTAGGGCCAACTTGCAACGTCGCGTTGTTGCCTGCGGCGTGTTAAGCGGCCAGCAAACAAACGCATGAATTACTACAAAAGCCAAGTGTCAATAAAATTGCGTAGATTATTGCAGGCGAGCTCATAAAATTGTTTACAATCCCATCCCATCCCATTCCGTCCGCAGTCCCTGGCGACCCATTGGGCTGCCCATTCAACTGCCAATTTCCGTGTGCGTGTTCGCGACACAGTCGACTTTCCAGTTCCCCTTGCCCTTCCCTTCCCGTTCCCCTTCCAGTTGCCCATCCTAAGATACATGTGCCACGCCGCCGGCATTGTGCAGCATTTATTATTTTCTGCATACATATATATATATATGTATATGAATTTATTAAATAAATGCATTAGGCCATAAAATTGCGAAAGAGAAAGCAATTTATGGCTAGACCAACATGTGAATACCCTAACTTATGGCACATAATTTATTATAATTTTACCGATCATAAATTACAAATTCTCCTATAAAGTAAATTTGTAAACAACTCTGTGCGCAATTTACTTGGGAGAAAACATGTGCAAAACTTCAGCAAGCTATTTTTAAATGCCTCAACCTATAACTTTTTTAAATCCATTTTCTGATATCTATGCCAAAATAATGATTCGACACTTGTTTCAGCTAAATTTTCAAAGTGCAAACACTTTTTAGAAAACATTTGTGTATTTTCATTCGTATCTTTTCCAACTAAGTTTCTCAGATCAGCGCTAAAAATTAGACGGCAGATTTTTAGAAAATTAAGAAAAATAGTTACCTTTTTGCATGTAATTTTCGCACGATTTATGCGATCTTTTTCAAACTTATTTTCTAAAATCTTAGCCAAAAATAATTCCACAAAAGTTGTGGCAATTTCGGAAATGTTGATTCCGATTTATAAGCAATATAAATAAAATATTTAGAAAGCTATAAGTCAAAATATCGATCTCGAATGAGAAAAATATAATAAAGGAATATTTGTATACATCTTTCGATTATTTTCAAACTCATATTCAGTTCTCTATCTAAATTTTTATGCTCATAAATAGTCATTTTACAGGGTATCGCAGCTGGCTTTCTTTTGCACTTTTTATATGGGGTAGACTGACTCAAGCAACGGGGTGTCCCCAACAACTCTCAGAGTTGTAGTTGCAAGTGGCAAGTTGCAAGTTGCAAGCTGGATTTGGATTCGAATTTGAAGTTCCAGTTCGAGTTTCAGTTGTGCATCTCGTGTTCGCCCTCAGCGTCCATGGGGACAAACTGCAATATTATTGTTAATTTCATCGTAAATTTGAAATTCTTATGCTTATTGAATTTTCATGTTCGCCTGCTGTCCAGGCAACTTGTCTCTCAGTTCCAAAGTTGTCCTTGTTGTTGTTGTTTGTGTTGTTTGGCAATACATGCAAATGATTTTAGTTATGATAAGACAATGTCAATAAAGGTTGCTCGAGAATTCTCTCAGTCTAAATTAACTGCAATTGCAATTTTATCAAGTTTCCTCTTAGATCTTGTTGTTGTTGTTGTTGCTGTTATTAAATAACAATTAAATGTTTACTTGCCAGCCTCAAATTGCCGTTTTAATGTTTGCTCTCAAAGCTTTGACCAACATTTTCCGAGTGCAGCTGCCATTTATCAGAATTAAATTGGTTTCTTGCCCTCTTTTCTCAGGTGATTGCCTATCGGAATATAAAACGAATTTGATTGGTAATTAAACAACACAAAGGCTTCTAAATAAATATATAAATTACAATGAAAACAATTGTTGGACAAAATCAGAGCAATTTTAATAGCTTTGTTTATATACTTGAGAATATATTTATTTTAACATACACTCAGTCCAACTTTTATTCGTACACTCTATTTTATACTATAGCAGCTATTGTAAGTCAAGTCTTCATATTTAAAAAATAGTTTTGGAAAGATCATTTAAATTCCGTTTGAATGATGCAAAACTTTCCTTAACCCATTAAGTACACATTGAAAATTTTCGAACTTTTGTAAACGTCTATTTTTTCAATTTTTTTCTCGATTTTTTAGAAAATATGTTTTGATGCAGAAAAATTCTTTCAACAATTCTAAGAGTGACTGATTTTTTGAAAATAGCAAAAATGCCACTTCTTACCTATTTTTCCTCCTTCTCATACAAAAGTGTGTTTTAGAATTTTGAAAAAATCTTAAAAAATACTAGGGAAAAAATTATTGAAATTTGTCATCTCGGTTTATCCAACTCCTGACACAAATTTTAGTTGAAAATTTGCAATTGTATAATTGGAATTGATTGATTCAATTGGATATTGAGCGTTAATTGAGCATTTTATGTAGATTGGAAAATTTTTAACTAGTTTTGTTACGAATTTTAACGATAACAAAATTCCAGTTAATTTTCATTAACAACAGTGTTAAAATAAACTAAAAAGTAAAAGTTTTGTACACACTGGAAAACGGGCGTTGCCAGAGATTTAAGACTTTCTGACACAAGTGTTACCCTACGACATTTTCAAATGAAACACGTTTTTGGGATATTCTATGAAAGCATGTGACAACACTGTTCTATACTTTTTTCATTTCTTCATTGTGCTGCAGCGCAGTTTGGTTTCAATTGGATTTCACATCTTGAGATTGGTCAAATATTGCCAAGCACTTCAGTAAGTTAATTTTGACTTGTTAGTTTCAAATTCAATAATTACAATTACCTTAATTAAAAACTTTACATTACAGACGCGGATACTGAAATTGGTTATATAAACATTAGATTGAATTCTTGTGTTTAAAATGGCAGATATTGATCAAATTATGGAAAATCCTAATGCAGATGCAGTTTTGAATCAAAATGAAGATGGTGAAAACTCAGAACTGACCAGTTCCACAGAGAAATATGGTGGAAATGTAGATTCGGCCACTTCTGAAGACGGCAGCTTGGAAAACGACGAAATTTTGACGATGGGGTCACCTGCTGTACAACAACAAGTTAAGGAACTAACCTCAACGACCAAAGATCTTGTGTCAGAGATGAAGCCTCAGGATTCAGATGAACAGACTGAGGCTGGTCAGCAAAACATAGACTATTATGATCTGACAAAACTCAAGAATATGCAAGTTGATGAATTGCAGAAGCATTTATTGAAAAGGGCTGAAATTTGTCGTAAATTAACAACTGATATTAAAATTCAAGAGCAAACCCATTTGAGGGAAATAGAAAAGTTGAATGAACAGTTCAAAATCAAGCTGACGGCCAAGAATAAATTCAGCTTGGAGCTAAAGAAGAAAATGGAACGACTGCATCGAGTATGTAAACGTAGGTGGCAGCAGGATATGCGGAAAAATAGTGAATTGAATCTAAAACTATCTGCTGATATTGAAAACCAAAAAATTGAAATCGAAAAGCTGAAGGAACAAAGTAATATTATGACCGCAAAGAACATTCAGCTTCGGACGTATATATTAAGAAAGAATGAAATTATTCAGAAGTTATTAACTGATATTGAAAATCAAGAACAAACATTTGATTGAAATCGCAAAGTAAAACAACTTAAAACTGATCTGGAGAAGCTAAAGGCCCAAGCCAAGAAAAACAGGGTCTCTTGCCCCTGTATGTAAACGACTACATTTGAAGTGAAATGTAAAGGAATATTTTCTTTTTATTTTTAATTTGAATGAAATGTTCAACTATAACAATTTATTTATGTTATAATTAAATTTAAAAAAAAATACCAAAATGTTGAAATGATCAAGCAGATTTTTTATTTTAAAGGATCAAGCAGATAATTTAAGTTCTTAAGTTACATTTTATACATACATTCATATGTATGCTGATTTACAGCTAAAAACTGGAATATCTTTTGTCTTATGAAAAAATGATTTATTAATAAACTTGTTCTTAATTTCTATCCAATTTGAAATCAGTTCCATTTTTGGGATCTTATTGTTACGCATACATGTTTTCTTATCATTAAAATTTCAAGCTATGATTTATACAAATATTTGCATTATGTGAGCTGCGTACCTGACCTTATCTTGCAATCAATGCGTCGAGTATCGACTTACAATGAACAACCGCATTTTCTGCATGCGAACACAACAAAATCAAAGAGAACCAAAAAATTAATTTGGCACGCCGAACATTTAATACCCTTGCAATTTAATGTTTCAGTCAAATTTTGCCAGAATTTGTGAGACAACGCAAAATGCATAATATTTTTGTGACTGGCTGAGACAAATTTAAAAAACTAAAAGTTTTTAATACGAAATTTCATTTGAATCGACTCTAATAGATTCGTGCCCACCGCTGATAAAAACCATGATGAAATTATAATACATATGTATGTATATTAGAGTGGGTCAATTTGTATGGACCAAAAAAAATGCACCAAGCGGTTGTCAAAATCGTAATCTACGGTGAATTCTAAGAAGATTTGCCCAAGAAACCATAGGTCTAAAATCATTTTCGAGCTTCCGATTTTTAGCGAGAAACTTTTTGTATCTTTTTGTCACTTTAAATACGCATAGATACCTAAGCGAGTGCATAAAAAATAATTTGTTTCACTTAACATTTTTTCAAGAAAATTATAAATTTTTTAAAATGTAACAATAAAATAAAAAAATTAAATTTTTTTTTAAAATTATTTTTTAAATTAAAAAAAAAAAATTTTAAATATAAAATTACAAAAATTGGCATTAATTTGCATTTGACCGTTAATTTACGCCCTTTCTAGTGCCACGCCCACTCCAATTTTTTTCCAAAAATTCTTTGAAGTATTGAAAATATATAGTTCAAGTTTCAACTCGATATCTCTCCTAGTTCAAAAGTTACAGATTTTTGCCACCAGCATTGGCAAAACAAACCGAAAATGGGTACAAAATACATATAAATTTGGTACCATTTTATATGTATTTTGTACGTATTTTGTACCCATTTTCGGTTTGTTTTGCCAATGTTGGTGGCAAAAATCTGTAACTTTTGAACTAGAAGAGATATCGAGTTGAAACTTGAACTATATATTTTCAATACTTCAAAGAATTTTTGGAAAAAAATTGGAGTGGGCGTGGCACTAGAAAGGGCGTAAATTAACGGTCAAATGCAAATTAATGCCAATTTTTGTAATTTTATATTTAAAATTATTTTTTTTTAAATTTAAAAAATAATTTTAAAAAAAAATTTAATTTTTTTATTTTATTGTTACATTTTAAAAAATTTATAATTTTCTTGAAAAAATTTTAAGTGAAACAAATTATTTTTTATGCACTCGCTTAGGTATCTATGCGTATTTAAAGTGACAAAAAGATACAAAAAGTTTCTCGCTAAAAATCGGAAGCTCTAAAATGATTTTAGACCTATGGTTTCTTGGGCAAATCTTCTTAGAATTCACCGTAGATTACGATTTTGATACCCGCATTGGGTCGAAAAAAATTGACCCACCCTAATGTATATAGTTTTAAGTTATATGAGGATGCCACAGAAATCGCTTTCGCTTGAATTTCACCTAAATTTGTATAAAATTTTAGTGAAATTCAAGCGAAAGCGATTTCTGTGGCATCCCTGATCATTTTATCACCATATAAACGAGAGTCCTTTTGACATTTCAAATAAATTTTTAATAATTTGATAAAAAAAAAAATAACTGCACATGGATTTAAATTTCGTTAAATTTTAAAAACAAAAATAAGAAACTATAAAAATTAATTTTTTCCGAAGCAATTTTATAAATACAAAATGCAATTATCGTTCTTCTATTGTATATACTTTCTTTTATGTGTGACTAAATTAATGTACGCTCTGTAAGAGTATAATAAAGAAGGAGAAAAAAGTGACAACATCCCCAAGGCACATGGGAGACGCTTCTGCTGTATATGTGAATGTCAATGTGGCTGTGAGTGTGAGTGTGGCTGTGAATGTGGCTGTGGTCCGAGCCCAGGCAAATAACTCAATCCTTAACAGAAATGACAGAAACCTTATAAATACAAGAAGAATATGTTTTGCCCGTTTGCTGCGATCATCCGATCACCCGATTCTCGATTCCCTATTCCCGATGTCGTTCCCGATCCCGATCAAATTGTGGTTACAGCCGCGACATGGGAATGCAGCTCTCACTGGCCATGGCCATAACCAAGCACACAAGAACAAGTTTCACTTAGTTAGAAGCCAGTTCTTATCTTGTCTTGTGTGTATTGGAAAATTGAAAATAACAGATTTAATTTGTCTAACAAACTGCAGACAAACACACACATATCACACACACAACACACACTCGATGCGGACAGACAGCCGTCATATTGAGATCTCATCAAAAGACCGCACAACAAGTTTTGCCTCCAAGACCCGAAACCGAACACATTGATAAAAAAACGAAACGAAATGAAATGAAATGAAAAAAGAACTGAACTCCCCATTGAAATATATTTTGACAGCGGCGTGGCAGGCGTTGAAGTTCAAGAGAAATGTCTCAAGTGCATTCGAAGTATTTCGTCGTCTGACCGCCAAACTGACAGCTGCAATGCACGAGATCCACGAGATCTACAAATACACAGATCAGAGAGAGGGGGACAGCTGAGAGAATTGAGAATTGGAGAACTTGGCAGCATCCCAGTGGCTTATCACGTTGATAATGACAATCGATGTGAAGGCTTGGCTTCACTTGGCTTCGTCCCAGCTTGAATTCAATTTCAACGCAATTTGTTACACATTTCAAATATTGAAGTTTTTTATGTAGACCTCTTACTTTGTACTCTACAAGGGTATATCGCATTCGTTGCAATGTATGTAACAGGATGAAATGGGCGTGGAAAACCCTATAAATTCATAAGCTATCGGGGTGCCACAGAAATCGCTTTCGCTTGAATTTCACTTAAATTTTCAAGCGAAAGCGATTTCTGTGGCACCTCAGTATATCTTTAAAATTACACTCATAAAAAAAGGTAAAAAAAAAAATTAAAAATTTGAAAAACTCAATTTATTGTAAATAAGTATAAAACAAAATTTTATTTGTAAGACTTCATAATTTTGTACTTTTTTTTTTAATTATTATATAAAAAATGTCTTACTTCAAAAATAAGATATTTTTGTCGAATAGTCCTGCTTTAAAATAATGTTCAGCATTGTATAAGAGTTAGAGACACAAAATTAGTCGCATTAGAAGACAAATACAAATATTAAACAATTTTTTTTATTTTAGTAAGCTATCTAAAAAACGAGTCAAAGTTCCTAAAATTAGAGAACACAACTTGATTAAAAAACATAGGCCGTTTTTTCAATGTATGTACATATTAAGTCTATTTAACATATAGTAAAAGATTTGACATTAATTTCTATACATTTTTTACAAAAGTAACGGGCATCTTAAAGTCGAATACTCGCTTAAAGAGTTCCTATTTGTATTATTTTCATAACCTCAAGTTTGTTACAGTTGTCTATCCCCCTTGAGGGCCCATACCACCGAAAAAAAAGGTATTACACATTTGGCTGAAACCACTTGAGAATTTTGAAAACGTGACGCGCTTTCAAAAATGTCTCAAGTGTTTGTTTTAGATTTTTTGTGGTACAAATTGAAGAATCAACCAAAAATATGTTGTTGGTACAAATTTGAAATGTCATTGAAATTAACATAAAGTTCAAGCATTGAGAGGGCAATTCCCCCACCCCCTGCCCGCTCTTAAGATCACTATATCGATAACTAAATGGAGACTAGATAACTATGCTCGTATGCAAATCCAAGTGCATTTTTTTATGGCCACTTTGGAATTGTTATTATAACAAATTAATTTTGACATTCGAGTTGATTGCAAAAAACTGTCCAATTGGCATTTAAAAAAGAAACCTACGCGATTGTCCCGGGCGGTCTGAAGAGTTGCCAGAGTTGCCAACAAGCCGTGTTCTCGTTGCCAGCCGGGTTGACAGCTCGCCAAATGCAGAAAACAGATCAAAGCAAATTATGTGCAACGCCTCTCCTTTTAGCTTCTTAGCTGCTTATGATGTTGATGTGGCCATAAACCAATGCAGCCAAAGATGCGGCAACTATTTCATAAATCAACAAATGGTGGCATGGACAGACAGGCAGACAGACAGTCTCTCTGATGATGGCTCGATTAAATGGATTTCAATTCCCTCTCTCTCTCTCGTTCTCTCTTTCACTTGTATTTCCATTTCATCATCATCAACTCCAAGTCCAACTTCAACTTCATCTCCACAGCGAGAACTCATAACAAATTTGCGCGCTTTTATGCCCACAAATTGCCATGTCTTCAGCCAAGTGACAGCGCAATTATCGAGGGCCCACAGTCTACAGGCAACAGTCTACAGTCTAGACTCTAGAATGCGTTGCAACTTCGGATAGCATTGGCTAATGGAACCACAACTGCAGTTGACAGTTTGTTAAAGGGCGCTGAATTGATGAATTGTCTATTAAAGAGAATTACATACAAAAAAAGAAGAAAGAAAAGAAATAAGAAAAACCCATTTAGCATTTGTCAGTCCATTACAACAAAGTTCCTGTCAGGAACTCATTCACATTTAATCCATGCACGCAGATTCATTGTGAAATGTATTTAACATGATTTCAGCTTGAACTTTCCTCATTGTATTTACGTTAATTGTCTTCTCGGTTTATCGGTTTGTAAATTAGCGATTGTATAATTGGAAACGATTGATTCGCTTGGATTTTGAGAGTTAATTAGTTTAGGTAGTTTGAAAAAATTGTTAACAAGTTTTGTTATGCATTTTAACGATATCATAGCAACACTGATAAAACTAAAAGTTGTGTACACACTGGAAAACGTGCGTTGCCAGAGAATTAAGACTTTCCGACACAAGTGTTACCCTACGAAATTTTCAAATGAAACACGTTTTTGGGATATTCTATGAAGGCATGTGACAACACTGTTCTATACTTTTTTCATTTCTTCATTGTGCTGCTGCGCAGTTTGGTTTCAATTGGATTTCACATCTTGAGGTTGGTCAAATATTGCCAAGCACTTCAGTAAGTTCATTTTGACTTGTTAGTTTCAAATTCAATAATTACAATTACCTTAATTAAAAACTTTACATTACAGAAGCGGATACTGAAATTGGTTATATGAACACTTAGATTGAATTCTTGTGTTTCCCAGAAGTTAAAGAGAATTCCACAATTCCAAGAATTCAAACTCACGGAAAACAACGACGACTTTTAAAATGGCAGATATTGATCAAATTATGGAAAATCTTAACGCAGATGCAGTTTTGGATCGAAATGAAGATGGTGAAAATTCAGAACTGACCAGTTCTACTGATGAAAATGGTGGAAATGTAGATTCGGCCACTTCTGAAGACGGCAGCTTGGAAAACGACGAAATTTTGACGATGGGGTCACCTGCTGTACAACAACAAGTTAAGGAACTAATCTCAACGATCAAAGATCTTGTGTCACAGATGAAGCCTCAGGATCCAGATGATCAAACTGAAGTTGTTCAGCATAACATAGACTTCTTTTACGATATGACAAAAATACAGAATATGCAAGTTGATGAATTGCAGATGCACTTGTGTCGTAAGTTAATAACTGATCTTAAAATTCAAGAGCAAGTCCATTTGAGGGAAATAGAAAAGTTGAATCAACAATTCAAAATCAAGCTGACGGTCAAGGATAAATTCAGCTTGGAGCTAAAGGAGAAAATGGAGCAACTGCATCGAGTATGTAAACGTGGGTGGCAGGAGGATATGCTGAAAAAAAATGAATTGAATCTAAAACTATCTGCTGATATTGAAAACCAAAAAATTGAAATCGAAAAGCTGAAGGAACAAAGTAATATCATGACCGCACAGATCATTCAACTTCAGGAGGATATATTAAAAAAGGATGAAACTAATCAGAAGTTATTAACTGATATTGAAAATCAAGAACAAACTCATTTGATTGATCTGAAGAAGCTTAAGGCCCAAACCAAGCAAAACATTGTCTATTGCCCCATATATCAGGCTCCCCGCCCTTCTGGTGGTTTTGTGAATGAAATTTAAATGGAAATTTCCTTTTTATTTTTTGTTGTTTCTATATTTAAGTTGAATAAAATGTACAACTGAAACTGTTTAGTTATGTTATAACTCAAATTTAAAAAAAGACCAACAATGTTGAAATGATCAAGCAGATAATATAAGTTCTTAAGTTACATATTGTACATACATATGCTGATTTAACAGCTTAAATCTGGAATATATTATCAGGCAGTGTTGCCAATTTGTCCTTTTTGCGGACAGGTCTGTCCGTTTTGAAACTGCGATTTCCGGAAAAATGTCTTAAATTTATTTCACTTTATTCATCCTTTCTTTATTGTTCTACTTCGCTAATAGAACATATCAAAAACAACTATGAGTCATCATATTTATTAATTTTCAAATCGACGAAAAGCTTTGAAATTAAAAAAAAAATGTATGCATTTCCTGTGGAAAATACTTTACTGGCCAACATAGAGCAAATACTTTCAAAATTGGAGTTATTTTAAAAGCTATGATATTATTACATGTTATTTTATTATATGTATTAACAAGAAATCATAGTTTGTCCAGATTTTTTGTCCCTTTTAAAAAAATCTGTCCGTTTTCTGTCTTTTTTTTCAGTTTAACTGGCCTTTTAATGTATAGAGGCGTTGGCAACACTGTAATCAGGCGATACACAAGTGTTACCCTACGACATTTTTAAATGCAACACGTTTTTTGGGATTTTCTCTCACAGAATGTGACAACACTGGTCATTATTTTGTGATTCTTCATTGCGCAGCTTATTTTCAATTGGATTTCACACTTTGAGATTGGTCAAAGATTTGCAAGCACTTCAGTAGGTTCATTTTGTATTATTAAATTCATATACAATTTGCAATTAAGTTAATTAAAAACTTCAATTTACAGATGCAAATACAGAAATTGGCTATATGAGTATTTAGCCACAATTTAAGGAGACTTCCTCAACTCAAAGAATTCAAATTTAAGAAAACAACGACGACTTTTAAAATGGCAGAGATTGATAAGATTATGGAAATTCCAAATGCAGATGCAGTTTTTGAACAAAGAAAAGATGTTGAAAACTCAGAACTGACCAGTTCCACAGAGGAAAATGGTGAAAATGTAGATTCGGCCACTTTTGAAGATGACGGCTTGGAAGACGAAGATACGATAAATGATTTTCCAATGGAGTCAGCTGCTCTAAAACAACAAGTTAAGGAACTAACCTCAACGATCAAAGATCTTGTGTCACAGATAGAGCCTCAGGATTCAGATGTTCAGACTGAAGTTTTTCGGCAAAACATAGAATTCCTTAATGATGTGACAAAAATACATGATATGCAAATTGATGAACTGCAGAATCACTTGTTGAAAAGGAGTGAAGTGAGTCGTAAATTAATAACTGATCTAACGGTCAAGAATAAGTTCTGCTTGGAGCTAAAGAAGAAAATGGAGCAACTGCATCGAGTATGTAAACGTGGGTGGCAGAAATTAATGTTGAACAGGAATGAAATGAATCAGAAGTTATTAACGGATATTAAAAACCAACAAATTGAAATCGAAAAGCTGAAGGAACAACGTAAAATCATGACCGCAAAGAACATTCAGCTTCGGACGTATATATTAAAAAAGGATGAAACTAATCAGAAATTATTAACCGATATTAAAAATCTTGAAGAAACCCATTTGATCGCAAAGTTGAAGCAACTTGAAGCCGAGCTAAAGAAGCTAAAGGCCCAAGCAAACAGGGTCTCTTGCCCCATATGTCAGTCTCCCTGTACTCGTATTGGTTACCACCGATTGGTATCCTTGGAATGTGGACATCTCTTCGGGTATCAGTGCATTAGTGAATGCCTGGAAGCCAAAAAGTATTGTCCTCAATGCAGAGCTACTGCTTATGAGGATGAAATACGATTTCTTAAAATCAAAAATATATAAACTAGTATTTTTCGATTCATTTTGAAGTGAAATGTTAAAGAAAATTTCCTTTTTATGTTTTTTTGTTTTATATTTTTGATTTGAAAAAAATGTACAGCTGAAACTGTTTATTTATGTTATAATTCAAATAAAAAAAAGGACCAACAAAATGTATACCACATAATTTTTGTTAACAACACTGATAAAAGTAAAACTTGTGTACACACTGGAAAACGGGCGTTGCCAGAGATTTAAGACTTTCTGACACAAGTGTTACCCTACGAAATTTTCAAATGCAACGCGTATTTGGGATTTTCTATGAAAGCATGTGGCAACACTGGTCATTATTTTGTGATTTTTCTTCATTTCGGAGTTTAGTTTCAATTGGATAACACATCTTGAGATTGGTCAAATATTGGCGAGCAGTAAGTTCATTAGGAATTATTAAAACATGCAATAATTACAATTAACTTAATTAAAAACTTCGATTTACAGAAGCTGATTCTGAAATTGCTATATGAACACGTTTGTTTCCCAGAAGTTAAAGAGAATTCCACAATTCCAAGAATTCAAACTCACGGAAAACAACGACGACTTTTAAAATGGCAGATATTGAGAAAATTATGGAAAATCCTAATGCAGATGCAGTTTTGGATCAAAATGAAGATTGTGGAAACTCAGAACTAAACAGTTCCACAGAGAAAAATGGTGGAAATGTAGATTCGGCCACTTCTGAAGACGGCAGCTTGGAAAACGACGAAATTTGGTCGATGGGGTCACCTGCTGTACAACAACAAGTTAAGGAACTAACCTCATCGATCAAAGATCTTGTGTCACAGATGAAGCCTCAGGATCCAGATGATCAAACTGAAGTTGTTCAGCATAACATAGACTTCTTTTACGATATGACAAAAATACAGAATATGCAAGTTGATGAATTGCAGATGCACTTGTTGAAAAAGGGTGAAATTTGTCGTAAATTAACAACTGATCTTAAAATTCAAGAGCAAACCCATTTGAGGGAAATAGAAAAGTTGAATCAACAGTTCAAAATCAAGCTGACGGCCAAGGATAAATTCAGCTTGGAGCTTAAGGAGAAAATGGAGCAACTGCATGGAGTATGTAAACGTGGGTGGCAGGAGCAGGTGACAAATCTTCAGGAGGATATGCTGAAAAAGGATGATATAATTCAGAAACTATCGACTGATATTGAAAACCAAAGGATTGAATTCGAACAGCTGAAGGAACAACGTAAAATCATGACTGCACAGATCATTCAAAATCAGGAGGATATATTAAGAAATGATGAAACTTATTCCATTATGTTAGAAAAGTTGGACAGAAAACATAAAATCGAGCTGGAGGCAAAGTACAGAGTATGCTTGAGTCTAAAGAAGATAATCGAGAGTGGGAAACAGGAAGACCGCGTCTCTTGCTGGCTATGTAAACTTCCCTGCAATCTAACTGGCTACCACCGATTGATATCCTTGAAATGTGGATGTCTCTTCGGTGATTTGTGCATTCGTGAATGGCTGGAATTAAAAACTTTTTGTCCACAATGCAAAGAAAAGGCTTATGACGATGAAATACTATTTTAAAACCATTCACAAAATCGAAAATATATTAACTACTTTTTGAATTATTTTGAAATGTAAATGAAATTTCCTTTTTATGTTTTTCATCTATTTTTAATTTGAATGAAATGTACAACTGAAACAATTTATTTATGTTATAATTAAAAAAAAAAACAACAACAAAATGCTGAAATGATCAAGCAGACAATCTAAGTTTTTAAGTTACATATTGTACATACATATGTATGCTGATTTAACAGCTTAAAAATTTTAAAACGTCCCCTATCCGGAAAAATGTCTTTTAAATTTATTTCACTTTATCCTTTATTCATCCTTTTTTTATTGTTCTACGTCGCTCATAGAATATATCAAATACAACTATGAGTCATCTATTATGTTCATCTTCAAATCGACAAATAGCTTTGAAACTAAAAAAAAAATTGATGCATTTCCTGTGGAAAATTTTTTACTGGCCAATAAAGAACTAAAACTTTCAAAACTAAAGGTGTTTTAAAAGCTATGATATTATTACATGAATTTTTATTATATTTATTAACAAGAAAACATATTTTGTCCAGAATTTTTGTTCCTTTAATTAATATCTGTCCGTTTTCTGTCCCTTTTTTTTAGTTTAACTGGCCTTTTAATGCATAGAGGCGTTGGCAACACTGTAATCAGGCGATACACAAGTGTGACCCTATGGCATTTTCAAATGAAGTGCGTTTTTGGCATTTTCCTTGCACTCGTGTAGCAGCACTGGCTTTGATTTTCTGATTCGTGCGCAGTTTCAATTTAGTTTCAATTGGATTTCACGTCTATGTAAATTGTATTCAACTATTGGCAAGAAATTACTTAAGTAAGTCTATTTTAACTAGCTAATTACATATTAATTCAATGAAATTATTTGATGATTCTCACTTTCAGTAATTAATGCTGACATTTTCACACACACACATACACACAGTGAATTAAGCTTAATTCGTTTGGCATCCAGAATTAAAAGAGAATTCTTAGAAGGGCAGTCCCAAATCTAACTACTAAAATTGACAGCAAACAACGAAGTCTAAAAATGTCGGAAACTGAAGAAACTATTCAAAGCGATAATGATGATGTGATTTTAATAGAAGTCGGCGTTCCTGAAAACTTAGAACTGAACAATCCTGAAGTTGACAAATCGCTGGAATCGGAAAAAACAAAAGCAACTTTCGAAATGGAGTCCGCTACGATAATACAAGGAATGAAGGAGCTTACTGCATCACTTGAAAAGTTAATGCAAATCGAGCCTCAGGATTCGGAAGGCTCCAAGGAAGTTGGTCATCCAACCATCGACCCCTATGATCTGAATCGGCTATGGCAGGAACAGGTTGCAAATATAGCAACCATTCAGAATATGCACGCTGAAGACTTCCAAAGGCAAATAATGGAAAAGGACGAAATACGCAAAAAAATGCAGGCGGACCTTGAAAATCAGGCACACGTGCACTTAAAAGAAATTGAGAAACAAAAGAAGCAGTTTCAAATTGAGTTGGACGCTAAGGACAAAATCTGTTTGGAACTTGAGAGCCAGATCGAATGTCTGCGAGGAGAAAAAGAGGAAGGCGTCTCGTGTTCCATATGCTGGGATCCGTGGACCCAGTCCGGAGACCACCGCTTGGTATCTTTGAAATGTGGACATCTCTTCGGGGATCCATGCATTCGCGAGTTTCTGGCTATACAACAGATGTGTCCACAGTGCAGAGCTTCTGCTTCACCAGATGATCTACGCTATCTTTTTGGTTCCCCCGCAGTGTTTAATGCTTAAATTGAGTTGGATATATATAATATTTATATATGTTAATATATTAATTATGTTTTTATTTTTAATATGCATATTATTTTTTGAAGTAATTATTAATAATTTTGAATTGAATTTGTATATTAAAAATGTGTATATAGTATGAACTATGTATACAAATTTAAACTGATTGAAATCCAAAAATCAAAAAATGCAATTAAAATTATTTGAAAAATGATTTCATATTAAAAACATTTAATTCAAAATGATTGTTAGACTTCTGATTTTTATCTAAAGAATATCAAATTTGTTTAAATCAAAAAATCAAAAATTGCAATTAATATTATTTGAAAGCTTCTGATTTTAATCTAAATAATATGAAATTTGTTTAAAGTTAATGTGATTGCAATTATTTAAAACTCTTCAGTTCTTAAATTTCAAACTACAGCTGAAAGCTCTGTGGAAAATGTAAGAGTTTTCTTGGACATTCTCCACATGTCTCATTGGAAATTATCATACCAGAGACAACAATTATGCGCTGGTGGGAATGCGATACATTCAAATTGAAATGGGAGAAGTAGAAGAAGATCCATCGGCAACCAGAAGCCGCGACAACAAATGAACAATTCGTGGCAAGACAATGGACATCGGTTGCAAGTTGCAAGTTGCCTGTTGAGTGCCATTTGCTCAAATTGCATTGCAATGGGCAACAACAAAAACAGTAAGAAAAGCGAATGCCGAAAATACAATTATGGCCGATTTGATCAGAACACGATCTGCAAAGAAAGCGAATCAATGGCTGCGTTCAACTGTAATCGGCATTCCTTCCATAGCTCATTCTAATGCAAACACCGACACGGCCACTGGAAGTTGGCCAAGACAGTCTGAGCCACCTTTTGGCTATGGCTAACACCGTGTGGCTCTGCTGCCAATTGATGGTTATTGCCAATTTGTATGCGACTGCGACGGGGCACATTGGACATTGCCGAGAACCAGCATATCATTTTCAGCTCTAGGAAGTGGCAACAGCAACAACCACAAAAGCAACGACAACAACAACAGCCACAACAACAGATGCTGGCGATAATAGCGATAATAATTGTCTTTATCTTTTCAGCTCAAATGCTGCCACAAGGCCTCCTCCATCGAGACTGCGACTTCCCAATGCCGTTCGCCAACAATGAAAATTTATACGATTGTCTCGTTCGCCACACTTTCCCAGAGACCCGCACAATGGGCAACAACTTAGATATTCAGCCCAGTAACCAAAAGGGCACAAGGGCTTATAAGTTTGTGACAAGGTCTGTCTGCTTTTGAATTTGTCGGACATACGGTGATGAAAAAAAGTATAGAAACGATAATTTTTATAGCTTGGAAAAAAATATTTATTTATAGTTTTATAACTTTTAGTTACTACCTACAATGTCTAAAAATTTTTACCAAATTTGGTTTTTTGAAAATTTCCTTGAAATGTTTTCTGTTATTTTTTCCAACACTGCATGCTTAAAACTTTACCACAATTAAACAAAGAAGATACAAGAATAAATAAATATCATTATTAATATCTATTTAATTAATTAATTGTTAGTTATTTAAAGCACATTTATATTTTACTATTATATTTTTATCATACTTAAATTTAGAGGAAAAATTTGCACTTTATTTAAACAATTCTTAATTTAATTTAATAAGGAAAACAAGAAAAGTATTCAAATTGCTTACAAAAATGTATTTAAGCTGGATTTGAATTATTTATTTTGTTTTTTTTAATTCCTCCGTTTTTTTTGTTAAATTTTTTCTTTTATGATTTTATTTTTAATTTTTTCTTTTATGATATTTATTTAAATTTTTTCTTATTTTATTTTAAACTTATTTATTTTATGCTTTCGTTTACTGGTCATCTCGCAGTCGAGCAGCTTGAGCTGTAGCGTCCTCACTTGCTTATCATAGAAATGGCCAAAAAGCATTTGACAGTGTGTCCAGTTTGCATTCATTTCGTAAAGCTACACAATAAAATTTACAAAAATATGTGTTAAAAACAACAATTTTGGCCATTTGCATATCAAGCAAATTGGGGGCGCCACAAACCAAACCAAACCAAAAAAAAAAGTGTGTGTGTGTGCGTAATAAAAAACAACCAACAAGCACTCAGCTCCAAATGGAGTCATAAAACTTGATAAATGCTACACATTTGCTCAACTTTTTCCTAAATGATAATGCTCTCGGCGACGCCTCAGCTCTCTGGGAACTTGGAGAAACAATAATAAAAACTTGAATTTGTTGTCAACAAAACAGAAATAAGAATGAAAGTTGAAGCCACAGATGCAAATGAATATATGTAATAAACTTGACGATTTTGGTTTATCTGAAAAGCATACTACAAACACGGTTGCCACAATTGGCGTTTTTGCGCTAAAACTGGCTCTTTGTTTTCCTGTTGACGCAATGACACTATTTTTTTTCGAATTGGCTCTTTTTTTCATCAGTTCAGAATCAGTTATTTTGCTAAGATTTAGGTTGAAGTACATACATATTTATTTTTATTTACCTACATAATCACTAGATTAATATGAAAATGTGAAATACTTTGAAAATATGATGTTTAAGAACTGCAAGTAAAATGTGATGTCGCTTTTTTAGTGAATTTGGCTCTTTTTATTTTGTTTTTTTTGGTTCAATCTGATTTTTTTTTAGTGGCAACCGTGCATGGAGGATGTGCAGGCCTACTCGACAAAATCCTCTTATAAATGTCACAGCCAAAATGTTTTGCGGAGCGACCACTGGGAAGTGTTGCCGATCTGGCAAAATTGTTCGAGTGGAATTTATAAAAATTAAGGGTGTTTTTTTTTTGAATAAAATAATATGGGTAAAAAGTTTAAAGGGTATATGGTATTTCATAGTTCACGTGATTTAGTTTTGCAAGCAACGGCCTCAAAAATAAAATCGCGTCTCTTATAAATTCCACTCGAACAATATTGCCAGAAATGAGCAGCCGTTCTCCATCCATGGTGGAGGAAGAAGGCTTCAAGCTGTTCTGCTCTCATGCAAATGCAAGATACCACCAACTATGCCGCAAGAAGATTGCAATATGGCGATCTAGATTATATTTGAAAAAGCCGCCCTCACAACCGATATTTGGACCTGAATTGAATAAAATTTGAAATTTTTGTTGGAAAACATAAATATCGGTTTTATCTACTACTTTATTTATTTACTACGATATTATTTCGGAAATCCCTAATTGTGGCACAATTCCAACACAAGTGTTACCCTACGACATTTTCAAAAGCAACACGGGCTAAGGCATTTTCAACGAACCCATGTGGCAACACTAGTTTTATTATTCAGTGTAGAGATGGGCACGGGCCTCCTTATTAAGGCCGGCCCGGCCCGGCCCGGGCCCTAAATAAATCTTTCTGGCCCGGTCCAGGCCCGGCCCGGTCAAATTTTCAAGAGGCCCGGCCCGGCCCGAGCCCGGTCAAATTTCAAGAGGCCCGGCCCGAGCCCGGCCCGATACAACTATATAAACTTTTTTAAAAATTTTTTTTATTCATAATTTTTTAATGTCAAAAAAAGTGTTTTTTTTATTTTTTTACTCAAATCTCACAATTAATCTTTATAATTCAACAAAATTAATATTTACACAACTTTATGTAAAATATTAATTTGTATGAAATTTAAGTGAAATTCAAGCGAAAGCAATTTTTGTGGCACCCCCGAATATTTTTGTTAATCGAAATGAAAAATTGACTTTTCGGGCCTACCGGGCTTCGGGCTTTTTGCTTAGGCCCGGGCCCGCACGAAAAAAAGCCCGTTTTCGATTTTCATGCACGAAGCCCGGTGATTTTTTGAAGAGGCCCGCGGGACACGAAGCCCGGCCCGGCCCGTGCCCATCTCTAATTCAGTGTGCTATTGCGCAGTTTAATTTCAATTGAAAGCTTAGTCTTATATTGGCAAGCACTTGAGTAAGTTTATTTTGAATTGTTAGTTTCATTTACAATAATTACAATGAACTAAATTAAAAACTTCGATTTACAGATGCTGATACTGAAATTGGCTATATGAGGATTTAGCCAGAATTTAAGGAGACTTCCTCAACTCAAAGAGTTCAAATTTAAGAAAACATCGACGACTTTTGAAATGGCAGAGATTGATAAGATTATGGAAATTCCCAATGCAGATGCGGTTTTGGATCAAAATAAAGATGTTGAAAACTCAGAACTGACCAGTTCCACAGAGGAAAATGGTGAAAATGTAGTTTGGTCAATGATGTTCGCTGCTCTAAACCAACAAGTTCAGGAAATGTCCTCAACGGCCAAAGATCTTGTGTCACAAATGGGGCCTCAGGATTCAGTAGTTAACACTGAGGTTTTTCAGCGAAACATAGTCTACCTTCACGATCTGACAAAAATACATATTATGCAAGTTAATGAATTGCAAATGAACTTGTTGAAAAAGGGTGAAATGTGTCGTAATCAAGTGCAAACCGTTTTAAGGAAAACAGAAAAGATGTGTCAACAGCTGACGGCCAAGAACAATTTCAGCTTGGAGCTAAAGGAGGAAATTGAGAAGCTGCGTCAAGTATGTATGTATGGGTGGCAGCAGCAGGTGAAAAATCTTCAGGAGGATATGTTGAAAAAGGATGAAACTAATCAGAAATTATTAACTGATATTAAAAAAATAGAAGAAAACTATTTAATTAAAACCATAAAGTTGAAGGAAAGATTTGAAATCGAGCTGAAGGCCAAGGATAAACTGGGCTTGGAGCTAACGCGGCAAATCGAGCGTCTACGTGTAGAACAGGAAGACAGCGTATGCTGTTCCATATGCTTGGATCCGTGGACCCAGTCCGGATACCACCGCTTGGTATCCTTGGCATGTGGACATCTCTTCGGTGATCTATGCATTCGAAAATTTCTGGCTATACAACAGATGTGTCCACAGTGCAGAGCTTGTGCTTCAGTCGATGAAATACGCTATCTTTTTGGTCGCCCTGTGTAATTTATATTTTTTTCTTCACCATTAACATAATCGAGAATATAAGAAATTCCAATTTTTAAGTCCAAAATTTGAATGAAATATTAAACTGAAATAATTTATTTATGTTTTAATCGTAAATAAAAATGAAAAAAAAAGCGTTGTCAACAAAATGTTGAAATTATCAAACAGATAATCAAGTTCATAAAATAAATTTAAAATATATTTAACACAATATTAGTTATGTATTGTTGGAGAAATAATAAAAACTTGAAATTGTTGTCAACAAAACAGAAATAAGAATGAAAGTTGAAGCCACAGATGCAAATGAATATATGTAATAAACTTACGCTTTTGGTTTATCTAAAAAGTATCCTTAAAAGCTTTAAGTTACGACTTTTCTTTCACGCATAATTGAAGCATTAGAAGTTTAAACATTTTTAAAGTACATTAAGACTTAATGTGCACCTTTTTCAGTTAATTATATATGAAGCTGGGTTTAAGTAAGTACATAAAATAAACTAGAGTTAAATACGATTATATTGTAAGATTTCTAAACTTTTTCTAATATTTCCTCGATTTGTATAAAGTTTAAGATTATACGAGTGTAATGATTTTTTGTCCCATTTCCTATTTCCCCATGAGACCTCATTCCACCTAAATAAAAGGTGGAGTTTAAGTTAAATTTAAATTTTTTTATATATCCTAATTTTTTATTTTATTATTTCTGAGTATTAGGTTTTTTTATTTATTTATTTAGTAATTTGTTTGTTTCCGTATTTTTATATGTTATTATGAGTTTAAAATTTCTAAGCATTTTTTTTCTTATGTTTTATTTCAACTTCGTTCCACCTGTGTTTAGTATTCTCAAAATTTTGTTTAATGATGCCCCGTTTCCAATACGTTCCACTTAAAAAAAAAAAAAACAAACAAAAAATACTTGAAAATCTATTTTGATCATATTTATTTTTACATGTGCTTTTGCGAACTCAGGTCTCCTATGTTCCGTTTCCACTTTGTTTCATTCCAATATCGCTGCTGCTCAGCAGTTTTTATGCTTTCACAGGCTTTTAAATGTTGGTTTTTACTTTCTTCGGTAATTTTTTTTGCATGCATTTCCGCTGCCACCCTGTGGCCCATTTCCATTTCGTTCCGCTCAGGTAACAATGCTGTTTAGCACTAAATCGAAAGAGCTTTGGAGCAAGTTCAATGGATGTATAGCTCCAGTTTTCTGAATTGGTTTTGGTTCATTGCAATGGCGAAGTTTTCTCAGCAGGTGTGTTCAGGTTGTTAATGTTGTTGTTGTTGCTGTTGTTGCTGCTGCGGTTGTTGCCGATGTTGTTGTTGTTGCTGCTCTTTGCAACGCGTTGTCTGCACGGCACTAAAACAGTTATGACGCCTGTGTCAAAGTCAAACTACTTTAAAATCGCCGCTGCTTCAGCTACGTCACTCATAGATACACACACACACACACACACACACACACACACACACACACACACTCTACTGGCAGTTTATGTCTTTTTTAATTGAAAACTTAAATTTGAAGCGACATGGAAAGGCTTTTATCTGCGCCGTAGTCAATGTTACGGGCGCTGGGCTGGCGCTCCTCCCTCTCCCCTTCCCACCCTCTACCCCCTCTCCCCCTCCCACAGTGCATGCTTCTCTCTAGGTTCTCAGTGGAGCTGTTGTTGTTGTTGTAGTTGCAGCTACTGCCTCGGCTACTGTCTGTTTGTCAGCGCTGAGCTCAAAATGATGTTGATGATAAATAAAGTAACGAGTTGGCATTAAAATGATGACAGCCACTTTATAGGCAACGCAAGGGGGGTTGGGGGGATTGATCTAAGGAGTAGGGAACGGGGGGCAGGGGGGAGTTTGGAGCCACAGCAACTGACACAATGACAACGACAACAACAACGACAGCGACGACAACCAAAACGTTGGCGTTTATTAATAATTAGGTTGACTTTTCCAGCATTGCTCGTGCCCAAGCTCATTATAATTAGAAAAACTTTTACAAGTACAGCGGAAACTTGCTATAACGAACGCATCACTTGTTGTCTCTATAAATATAAATTATTAACAAATTGACTGTTTACTCAAATAAATAAATGTTTCAGTGTTGGGATTGTATTTATAACATAATTAGATGCCAAGACTTTTAAATAGTGAAAATAAATTTTTCTTCATCCAGTATATTATAATGAACTAACGTGTTCGTTATAGCCAAGATTCACTACAGCTTTTCACAACTTTCCTCATTATTTACTATTTGCTTCTAATTAAAATTATATATTTCATGTTCGGGTTAGCCAGGCATAACTGTAGCGCTAGTTAGTTACCTTCTACATATTTCCAAAAAATAAAAAAATAAAAATGTAATAGAATTAAAATTAATAATACCCTGAGAATTATAAAGTTTAAAATTTGTCTTTAACAATTTTTTTAATTTTTCGTCGAATGTATAAATCAGTGGTGGGCACGCAGTGGCTCTGAGAGCAACGACTGCTGAAGTTAAATAAATAATAACTCTGCCATATCCACTATAGCCAGTTTGTACTTTACATTGAGCTGGATTAAATCTTTAAATATAAATAAAAAGTAACTTTCTATTTAGTTTTAATTATTTGTATTTCATTTTCTATTTTAATTTTTCAAGTTCGCCATAGCCAAGCTGCACTGTAGCTTGAGCTAGTAAAATCGTTACATCAAATTAAGGCGAAACTCTTTGAGGTTCTCGCTCGTTTCTGGCTGCTTCTGACAAGTGCAATCAACGGATGCCGCTGATTTTCTCCCTGGTAGCTCATAAAACTTGCCACAAAATTCATATTCATCAACTTAAACGGCAAGTGCCCCAAGTGCCTCATATATGTATGAGCTAGTTGTGTATGTGTGTGTGAGCACGCACAGTTCATTCTTGTAATTACCCATCGTTTTTTGGCACAATCTTGACCACCTCGTTAAATGTTTTGCCGCGGTGGCCTTTCAAAAGTTGCAGATTTCCCAGGTTCAATCTCAGCTACCCAAATTGCATGTTCTTCTGCTTCTGCATCAGCTTCTTCTTTCTCGAACTCCTTGCTTCAATCAAGTTCATTTGGAGCACACAATTCGATCGTTGCTCATTTCAATAAAACGCTTTTTTCCACTCAAACTCATATTACAGTTGGGCAGTTTCTTTTCTTTTTTTAACGGTCATAATCATTACCGGAAAGCCTGTTGCGCCTTCTTGTTTTTTCGTTGCCTTCTTGCCACATGTGGCACAAAAAACAGGTGCTTGTTATTGAAATGATCGCACTGCAAAACTGGGTTTATTGTTATGTTTTCATGCTAAACTTATCGATTTCATTAAGCTCCACAGCATTCCAGACTTCAAAAAGATGATTTAAAAAGCCATAGGCAAAAATATGCAAATATGTATCTAAATCTATTTATTTTTTACTAAAGATACCCAATTTAATCGCATTATGATTGATGTTGATATAATATAAAAATCAGGGACTGTTATAAGTTTTAAATTAAAAATTTTAAGTAAACAAATATTTTTAAATTTGTATTTTAAAGATTCGAAATAACAATTGTTTTTAACTTTCATTTAAAAAGTCAAAAATAGTCATTAAAATTAAATTTTCAATAAAAATAGAAAATAAGAGTTATTTTTGATTATTATTTAAAAGTTGCAAATAAGAGTTATTCCGTAAATTTAAATTTATCAAAAATAAATGTTAAAGTTAATATCTTTTGAAACAAGTAGTGATCTATGATTCGAGACCTCTCATATCCTTCAAGGACGAAATAAAGAATCCGTTTTTTTTTTTATTATATTTCATTTTTAACGTATTTTTTCTTATATATTTTGTTGCAGTAAAATTTGTATGTAGTAATTATTGGCAAACAAAATACCAATTTACTCTAAAAATACCAAAAAATACTAACTAAATTTTAACTTTTTAAATAAAAATTAAAAATAAGAATTAAATTTGATCTATATCTTATAAGTTGAAAATAAAAGTTATTGGCTGAAATCGACAGTTCCAACTGAAATTGGAATTGTGGTGTATACCACTTTACTATAGCATATTTCCTTCACATTCATTTTTGTAGTCTTTATTTGCGGTCCCTGATCAAAACAAATCTAGATTGTTAAAACAAAATACAATTTCCCTATTCTTTATTTTAGAAATTCCAAATACGTAATTTAAATATGTTAATATATTACGACAAGATTTGGCTTTAACTTTAAATTATAATATAAAATTTTTCTTCATCTAATTTCCCTTACATATAAATTAAATTAATATTTTTGCCACTTTATCCCAAGGCTCCCTAAAGTTTGCATAAGCAAACGACTAACGTAGATGTTGGCAATAAATAATACACAGATTTATTGCCGTCATCTGATGGTTTATCCTGATGCGACAGTCGAGAGCTAAGCGTTTGCTATTGGCTATAAATAAAAAGTCTACATGGGAGTATAACTCTTTTGCATTGCCGCTCTGTGAGGCAGCTGTCCAATTTCTTAAATGTCCGATACAAAACACACACACACCCAGACACACACAGATAGAGAGTGTGCACAACCAGACTGAGGGCCGCCTGCCGTTGTCAATGTCAGCACATCAAAAGTTGTCAAATATCAGTTATCAGCAAGCAAAAGAAACACAAGAAGCAGAAAGAAAAAGAGTCCCGAGTCCAGAGAGTGCCACATATTGATGTCCAGTTGCATGTCCAGGGGAAGGGGGCGACAGACAAGCCAACTGACTGACTGACAGTTGACAGTTCAGCCTGGTACCATTGGATGTGCTACCCTTTCATAGCAGCCAAGCTGTCTGCCAATTCATTCAACTTCTTCCTCTTCATTGTTGGTACGTGTATTGTTGTTGTCGCCATTAAGATAATGGCCACCTTTTGACAATTAAGACAATAAAACAGAGTGTGAAAACTTATCGCCATGAAATGGCAATGAAATAATGGACACAAAGCCTCAAATCTTATCAAGTTATAAATTAAAGTAAATAAGGGTAAGAGTAAACTTATCTAACTTTTAGCCTACTATACTCATATTTAAATTCTATATTCCTGGCATCAAAATCAAAGATGCGTAGAACATTTTTTTTTAACTTTAACAGCTACTGCAAGTCAACTCTTCATAGGAAAAAAATAAATATATGGAAAGGTCGTTTAAATTTCGTTTGAATTTGAAAAAAAATTTCCTTAAGGGGGTATTGCTGGTTGGCAAACTTTTTTTTTTTATTTTTTTTGCATGTTTTGACGCAGAATTGTCACCATTATGGCCCCTACCTCAATCATAATTTTAAAAATTTCTTTTACATTTTTTTTTTTACACTAAACTACAAAAAAACTGCCCAAAATCGATTTTTCAAGCATTTACATACAATAAAAAAACAGATTTTGAATAACTATTTCTGTTTTCAAATAAGATTTTTTTAAAAAAGGTCCAAAAACAGCCTTCTAACTAGCAATACCCCCTTAACCCATTAAAAAATTAGAATTTTTGTGAACGTCTACTTTTTCAACTTTTATCCTCGATTTTTTGAAAAAAAAAAAAAATAATAACAAAAAGTAGGAAATAGGAGGTCAAAATAGTAATTTTTAGCAATTTTAAAAAAATAATAAAAAATAAACTACCTAAGAGATTTTTGAAATATTTTTTTACAGTTATTTTTAGAATTGTTTCAAGAACTTTTTTGCATCACAAAATATCGAATTTTTCAATGGGTGCTTAATGGGTTAAGGAAATTTTTGCAACATTCAAACGGAATTTAAACTATTTACAATAGCTGTTAAAGTAAAGGTTGTACGCATAGTTCAATTCAAATCAAATTGAAACGTCTCAAAAACGTATCTAACTTTTACGATAGTTTCCCGTCTACATTAATTGCTGACTTGATTGGTTTGTACATGTTAAAATTGTTTATTTAGTTATAACTAATAAAATTTAACATTTGTTTTAATATTTTTCAGTTCTTTAAATTTAAAGTCGTTATGCGAGTTGTCAGTTAGCTGCTGTGAGGGGCATTTCTATAGTTGATCCAGAATTTGCTTTTCTTTCTCTGTAGCATCAATTTATTGTGCTTGGCCTACGCATTCATTAGAAGCTTCCTATGTTTGGGTGGCTGGCACATTCCATGTCCACGGACATGGCCACAACTCACAGACGACCGAGTCCCCACAGAGAGCCAAAGAGAAGGGGCAAGTTTGGACCAGTTAGCAGGTATTCATTTCAACGCTGGCCGAGCTCGTAAAACTGTCAAAATGCACCGGCTACTGGACGAATGTTGCCTCAATATATACACTAATACTTGTACTCTAACTCGGCATATACACTCGGCAAAAACAAAAATTAAGATTTTCGTACTTAAACTTACTGACAATAAGTAAAAGATCGGATCATACCAGTTTAAGTATAAACAAAGCTTAAACTTAGCTTATAAATTACAAATATAACTTTACTTAATCCAAAAATATTAACAGGGACTGTAATCATTATAAGTGTTATCAAACAAATTTTGAAATAATGATTATTTTCAAGTTTTATAGATTTGCTCACAAAATAATAGTTAATTTTACGTTATACTTTAACTCTCAACCAATTATAATTATTTTTGAGCAAATAAATAAAACTTAAGGAATAATCATTATTTTATAAGTTTTATATTTTGCTCAAAATGAAACTCATAAAGGCAAGAATTATACATTTTCCTAGTCAATAAGCCAAGACAATCCATAATAATATGCAGAGCATCAAAATCAGCTGTGTCGAAATTACAACACGAGTTTTATTCTGAGCATAAAATAAAACTCATGAAATAATGATTATACCTTAAGTTTTATTTTTTTGCTCAAAAATAATGATTATTGGTTGAGAACTTAAAATTGATCATTATTTTGTGAGGAAATCTATAAAACTTGAAAATTTTTTAATAATGGATGAATATTGGTATTTTTCTTAGGGACCGTAAATAATGATTATTTTTATTTTTTAACTAAAAATATCACACACTTTCAATGGACCTAGAAAAAAATGGTTTGCACCAAAATCTTTATTTTTTCTCAATCTCTGCATTTCCGTCATGATTTTTAAATGTATGATTTTTACGTTTTTCTTCACTGATAATAATTATTTTTGAGTAATTTTATAAAACTTAGACCTTATTAAAAAAATTATGCTGGAAGGTAGCTTTAGGTTCCATTTATAAGAATAAAAAATAATATTGGCAAAATATTTAATATTTATTTAGAGGTCGTAAATTATTGTTGAGTTTTATTTTGAGCGAAAAAAATAAAAATCATAAATAATCATTATTTTTGAGTTTTATTTTTTTTGATCAAAAATAATGATTACGGTCTAAGTTTTATAAAATTACTCAAAAATAATTATTATCACTAAACAAAATTGTTAAAAATTAAAATATAATCATTACTATGTAATTTTGATTATATAACTTATAATGATACGGTCCCTGATTTTCCTCTGTGTCTCAAAGTTATAAGAAGTGAATTACATTTTGATTACAAAACACACAACAATTTTGAAAACCAAATTTTAGGCTGGCATATTTTTTTGAGTGTAGTAACTATCTATGCATCTATCTGTCGGTCTGTCTCCAAGTGTCTATCTGTCTGTCCGTCCGTCCGTACGACTCTCTAGCTGGCGGCTTGAAATGCTATCTACGCCACACATGCAACAATTAGCAAAACAAACGCGATATCATAAAATAATATTAATTTGTAAAACAATCGCTAGCGTAAACAACGACGCAACATTGCCAATCCTCCAGGTTCAGTGTCTGATTCAGGTTCCGACTCCGACTCGGCCTCGGGCTTCCAGGTATTCCAGAGGCACCCCACAATTAAAAGCAGCGCCGCTGACGCGACGTCGCGCATGCGTAATAAGCACTTTTCCGTCGTCTGACAACACAATAAAATGTCATGATATGCCCCACGCTCGGTGGGATCCCGTCTCCACCGTGGAGCCTCGCTATGAATGCCAAGCAAGCAGCCTTGCTGCTTCCTCCTCCTCCTTTTATTATTTGTTTGTTACTCGTATTTGTTTTCAGCTTGTCCAAAACTATGGCCACTGCCAGTGTTGCCATCTTTTGCGAGTCATGAAAAAGCTAATTTATGACACATTAAAAATAAAAATTATTTTTAGTAAAATAAGTATTTTAATCTTACATGTAAGTTACATAACATTGGAAAACTTAAAATATGCACATATACTTAAATATCAAAATATAATTTCTCGCAACTTTTAAAAGCTAAAAAACAGGCAATTTCTATGCACCAAAAGCAGAGTTGGCAACACTGGCAGCCGTCGACAGTTGGAGCGAGTTTTGTGTGCAGTTTCGGGGCCTTTTGCGCATTCTTATAGCGTATAAACGTCTCGGGTTGCAATTAAAATCAATAAATTGGTAACTAGCCTGCCAGCTGGTTTATAACCGTTGAATTGCATAGCGGGTAAGATTTACACCGACTTCTTGTTGCGGTAGTCTGCAGAAGACTGGGCAGTTAAAGAGTGTCTTCCTCTGGTCGTCTTCCCAAAGTGCTTCGCTTTAAAATTAAACGGTAACAGCTTGACATTTTATTGTGCTTTAAACAATTTTGATATTATTTAGTGGATAATTAACTGCAAGTCATGTAATTTGTGCAATTATTTAACTGGGTTCGTAATTTCCCCAGCATAACTGTTCAAATAGAACACTTCTTAATATTAAAGTTTCGAATAAGTTGCTAATTGTATCTTCTTAATGTAATAACTTAAGCTTAACAGATTTAACATAAGTATATTCAACTGTTAAATTGCTTTTTATGACTCACTATTTACCCTTTTGATAAGATACTCGCATAAACTTAACTGAATTCTACAATTTTTTTTACATAAATTTGCACACACTTGAAAGCGAGCGTTGCCAGAGATTTAGAACTCTCTAACACAAGTGTTACCCTACGACATTTTCGAATGCAACACGTTTTTTGGGATTTTCTATGAAAGCATGTGGCAGCACTGGTCTTCATTTCCTGTTTCTTCTTCATTGCGCGGTTTAGTTTCAATTGGATTTCACATTTAAAGTTTAGTCAAACATTGGCGAGCACTTCAGTAAGTTAATTTTGAATTGTTAGTTTTAAATGCAATAATTGCAATTACCTTAATTTAAAACTTTACATTACAGAAGCGGATACTGAAATTGGTTATATGAACACTTAGATTGAATTATTGTGTTTCCCAGAAGTTAAAGAGAATTCCACAATTCCAAGAATTCAAACTCACGGAAAACAACGACTTTTAAAATGACAGATATTGAGAAAATTCTGGAAAATCCTAATGCAGATGCAGTTTTGGATCAAAATGAAGATTGTGGAAACTCAGAACTAAACAGTTCTACTGATGAAAATGGTGAAAATTTAGATTCGGCCACTTCTTCTAAATTCAGCTTGGAGCTAAAGGAGAAAATGGAGCAGCTGTATCGAGTATGTAAACGTGGGTGGCAGGAGGATATGATAAAAAAGGATGATATAATTCAGAAACTATCGACTGATATTGAAAACCAAAAAATTGAAATCGAAAAGCTGAAGGAACAACGTAAAATCATGATCGCAAAGAACATTCAACTTCAGGAGGATATATTGAGAAAGGATGAAACTAATTCCATTATGTTAGAAAGGTTGGACAGAAAACATAAAATTGAGCTGGAGGCAATTAAAAACTTCTTGTCCACAATGCAAAGAAAAAGCTTATGACGATGAAATACTATTTTAAAGTCATTCACAAAATCGAAAATATATTAACTACTTCTTTTTGAATTATTTTGAAATGTAAATGAAATTTCCTTTTGATTTTTTTCTTCTATTTTTAATTTGAATGAAATGTACAACTGAAACAATTTATTTATGTTATAATTAAAATTAAAAAAAAACCAACAAAATGCTGAAATGATCAAGCAGACAATCTAAGTTTTTAAGTTAAATTTTACATATGCTGATTTACAGCTGAAAACTGAATTATCTAATCAGGCGTTAAAGTCAAATCTAAAATGAAATGAAGCTTTTATTTCCTTTTTCAAAAATGTATAATTAAATTAATAAAAATAGTGTTTGTTGAATCTGAATTATGTATTTGCATAATATTCTTGAAAATTTCTTATTGTTTTTATTTTTAGTTATATAGTTCATAAGGTATATTCTTCTCTTACGATGTCAATCTTCAGCTTTTCAGATCAGTCCTTGTAAAAAAAGATAACCTGTTCTATTACGTATGTTAATCTGTTCGCATAAAAACTAGAGAATTTTAGCACTTAGAAATGACAGTTTTGTATTGTATCGTACATTGTGTTATTCAAATTATTTGTGTCTTTTTTTTTTATCAGCGCAGTCATAATTCTATCAACAGCCAACAGTTGGATTTGAGACTGTTGAATCGATTCTCATATTACCAGCCGCCCTGTTGATATTTGATCTGTTCGTCTTCGCTGACAAGCACTGAAGATTGATAGTCCGATCGTTTGTTGGTCGCCTCCAACTTCGACCCTGTGATATTTGGCCTGATTATGGCTGGTGACAGGTGACCGGTGTCAACAGTTGGACACGATCGACACAGATCGACCACCGAGTGTGTGTGCAACTCCTTAAAAAGTGTGTGCGTGTGTGTTCGCCTTTTAATCGCTTCCAATGACGTCTTGAATGATGCCTCACTTATGTGTGAACCTACCAAGAAGCTGCTGTCAATATCTGCCGCTGCCTGTTTGTAACGATCGATAGAGATGATCGCCAGTCTCCAGAACTGACTGACTGACTGCCAATAGAATTGTCCTGGGTATGGTTAGAGTTTTGTCTTGGAGTCAGGCCAAGACCAGCCTTTCGAACATATTGTTGATCATGATTTTTGAGTTGACAAGATGTCACCGCCGGCGATCGTTGGCGATCGATAATCGAGAATCGCGACGTTGCTCGATCCTCTCTCTAAGCATCCAATGTTGCGTTCTTGTTGAGCAACATTTTCTTCTAGTTTTTTCTTTACACATTTTCTTTATTTATTTTATTTTATTTCGTTAGCAACGATCACTTTCTATGCTTGATCGTTGAAGCCGCTTGTTAGCCCAGTAGCCAAAGTAAACGAGGATTTATGGGTTTGTGACAATTTATTTATTTAATTATTTTTTTATTTAGTGTATTTATTTAATAGATTATCATTGTTTTTTCTATTAAAATATATAAATATAAATTAAATCTTGAATGAAATCGTTTATAGTTTAAATTTTAAAACATGCCGTAAATTCAAATAAAATTGTGGCCATCGATTTTTGTGCCTTTGAAAATATGTACATACATATGTATGTATGATTTTTTTTAAAATTAATATGTTTTCATCAGGGGTCGTAACGTTTATAAATTTTATTAAAAAAAATATTTTTAATTATTAAAATTAATTTAAATAATAAAAATTAAAAACTAGTATTAAAGCAAATAAAAGTTATGGCTCAATTTTTATATAAAAATTCAAAAACAATAATTGTTTTTTAATTTTTTTTAATTCAAATTTAGTTCAAAAACAATAATTTATTTTTTTTTCATTTAAACTAACTTTAATAATTAAAAATAATTTTAAAATTAAGAATTGCAAATAAAAGTTTATTCTGTTTATTATTTGCAGGTCCTGGTTTGTATACTTATTTTTGATGCTACGGGTGCTGGGTATTTAGCAGTCGAGCATCTCGCCTGTAGCGTACTTGTTTTAATTTTATTTTTATTCTTTGCTCTGGCAATTGATCGCAATGCCGCTGATAAGCTTGCTGCGAGACCTTAAACGTGGCGATGCTGCAGGTGCCACATTTTGGACATGCCGCTGCCCCAGCTGCGTGTTTACAAGAACAACAACAACAACATAAAACTGAGCTGAATTAAACTGAACTGAATGTTGCATTGGAATTTTAATCAGCTGGGGCAACTTGAATGCATTTACAGCAATTACATGCCACGCTTGATATGTGTCGAGGGTTTAACCTCGGTTGACCCAATGCGGGTCATGTTTTATTTGTTTTTTGTTTTTTTTTGTGTTTTTTACAGTGCGTGGGCTCTTCAATCAGAGCGTAAACTGACTCGGCGGATCGATTCATTGATTGATTCCGATTAAAGTGGCCGCACTCTGGTGACAGCTTTTGTAAATGGTTTCCGGCAACACTTTTGATTGCAATTAAAAACGTAGAAACTAGCAGAAAAAGGGCATAGAAAAAAGAAACGAACAAACTTCAGTCTCCCTCTCTCTCTGTCTGGATATCGTGGCAATGTATCTGTATCTGTTTGCTGTATCTTTTGGCTGCCGTTTCTTTGGACAATTGCGCGATTAATCATTGCGCGCTCAGTGAGTTGTCAGCTGTGACTGTAACTCCGCCGCCGCCTTAGAGATCGCATCGCAGATCGTTCGTCACAAGCGATTGGACACCCAACAGTCCGACAGTTAGACAGTCCGACAGACAGAGAGTCCGACAGACAGAGAGTCAGACATTTAGTTGGTTAGTGCAACCTTTGCTTTGCCCCTGGCTCTTAACTCTTGGCGCTGAGAGAAACCTTTGAAATGCATTTCAAATGCTTTTATTTTTATCACTTTTTATTTCTATTCGTCGCTCACAATACCCTGTATTCAAAAATGTAAATGGCAGCTACCTATAACTGACTATAAATTAATTTAATATATTCTATATATGTTTCACTCTCTCTGTTTATTATTACGTCTAGATTTCAAAATTGTTAACACAAAATTTGATGCAATTTTGCTTTTAAATTTCTGAACACATTTTTTTTCTACTTATGAAAATTCTCAAAAAAATATATATGCTTAACAATTGATTCTTGGTATTTAGGTGTGCTTATCAGCAATCGAAAATAAGTAATTTAATTTAAAATTTGAGTTAAAATAGGTTTAAAAAATGTGTAATTGTTAAAATTGTTTTTTTTTTTTTTTAAAAGATAAACATAAACGTTTAAGTTAAAACTCATTTGTTTAAAAATTTCAACAAATAATTCATATTTTAAGTATTATAATCTCTTTTAATAACCGATATACATATGTTTTTTTATTTCAGCTCTGTTTTCTGAATTTTTTTAAGCGCATAATCTATTTAAAGTTTTGTTATAAATATATTTCAAAAATAAATAATTCTTATTTTAAATATTAAAATATATATTGATAATTAATAATCATATAATTAGAATCTTTATGGCCTTTTAATATATTTTGTTTGTTTTATCAGCTCGATAAATATAAAGTTTTATTATCTATATATTTTAAGACAAAGTTTATAGTATATTTCAGAATAATTTCACATTTGATTCATAAATGTAGCTTACTTTAGTAGGGTATCTGCCAGTCGTTCAGTTCACTCTCGCAACACTTTCTTGTTCCATGTGCCGCCTTTGCCATTCATGCGTTAAGAATCGCCTTCAACTTTTTGTCCATTTCTTGTGCAGCGCCGTCAATTTGCAGTTCCCAGTTGCTCCTGGGCAGCCCCTTCAGTTCCTCTGGCCCCTTCAGCTTCTCCAGTTCCTCCTGCCCCTTGAGTTCCTCCTTCTTTCCCTTGATTTGGGGTCTGCTTTGTTTGCACTTCTTGGTCTAGAGTTATTCCTCTGTTTTGCTCCATTTGAGGTGGAGAACTTCCGCGATTGCCGTGCCCACTGAACAGGCAGGGAGGGCGAAAGACGCGGTCAGTGGAGCGAGAACAAAAAAAGTTTGTATCGATGTGAATGTGGATGTGGATGCGGATGAGTTGCCAAGAGTTTGGTACACACTGCGTGTTGCTGGGCAATTCCATAAAGTGTTTTATTTAATGGAAAATCTTTCAATTGTGGAAAACGGTGTTAATTAGACGCCATTAAGATCATAAATTAGTCGCTACAAACGATTATGACGCGATTGTTGTTGTTGTGTTATTACTCAATATTATTGTTGTTGTTGTTGTTGTTGCTGCTGCTGACGTTGCTTTTTTGCCGGCATTTCTTTAAAGTGCTTTCTTCTACTTCCATCCATCTATCCATAAATACATACATATATGACTTTATATGGTTAAGTGTTGGGTACATGTTTGCTTTACGGTACATTTGCTGTTATGACTTTACTTATTGGTTATGTGCAGATGTTTGATTTAGGAAAGTGATTTTTATGGCTCTGAGCAGCGGCTAATGAAAGCTGTTTCAAGAGAAAGGCCACAATACTCGAGTTGAACTAAATACATAGCACTTTAAATAGGGGCTGCAAAGCGGCAACAGGGCGTGAACTTCATACAATTAATGTAAATACGTATGTACATATTATATATTATGAAGTTAATGAATAATAACGACCATTAATGAAAATTCTGATGAAAATTATGAGCATTATTATGATGATACTGTCAATATTTAAATAATTAAATTAATAATTAAAGCGATCATTAATGAAAATGGTAATGAAAATGCTAATTCTAATGAAAATTATGATAATTGTTATAATTAGGGTATTCACTTGACTGTGGCAGCCTGGCACATGGCACATTTCCCAAACGTCACAACAACAACTTGTACTGAAAAATTTCGTGCCATGATGTCAGACCCGGACCCTTGACTACGAAAAGTCTGGCATATATGCCCATGTAGAGATGATAAAAACACGATTAATAATCGATATTTTCAATCGAAATTTAGTATTTTTGTCAATTATTAGTGCAAAAGTTTTGACAACAGGACGCAACAGGTTGATACATTTTTCGTGAAGCAAAGGGGTAGAGAGGAGCGCAGAATGAAGTTGGAAAGGAAAGACAATAAATGGAATGTTGAATATGATTTTAAGCATAAGCAACAACAGCTGGATCAAAAGGAGAGGATTCTAAAACTAGAGCTTGGCTTAAATAAGTTACAATCATGTATATATGCACATATATATCTTAGATTTTATTTAAATATAAAATTACACAAAAACTTTCTCTTGCTTTCTGACGCCAAACAGGGTTCACCACGGGGTTCAGCCTCAGTGTGACCATCATAGTTAGTTTCCGTCTTTCATCAATATCATCTTAAAAACCTGCAATACCTCCCTTTGAGTACTCTAAAGCAGCTTTGACTCCAACGCGATATTGACTCCGACGACAATGGCCATGGCATCCTTTATAAAGTCATCCAAAATATCGTCAATTTCAGAATCCAACTGATCTCGCCATCTACTATTAATGAAATATGATAAAATGCAACAAATTCTCTATACGAATTTTACAAAGCTTCAATTACTTCTGCACTTTTTACTTTTAATTACAAAAATGCTTGGCGCTTTTCGAAGCATCTTGCTTAAATCAGGCAAATTTATTGAAATAAAATAATAAAAATGACAGTAAACTCAATGTAAAACCAAAAAACAGCTGACTGGGCAGATTTAAAACAAAAAGGGCTGTTCACGTTTCAAGTTTGGGACATGTGCCATCTGCCAGGCTGCCACAGTTAAGTGAATACCCTAAATGATATTGTTAATGTTAATGGTAACGAAAACTATTCCCTTAAAAATAGCAATGATATTGCCAATTGTAACGGAATTTCTAATGCTATTGACAATTGCAATTATATAGCTAATGATAATGCAAATACAAATGTTGATGACTATGTCAGTGCTTTTCAATATGTGCTAATGCATTGAGCAAATGAGCACGCTACTTATTATTCTAATGCCAATTCATATTCAACGACAATGAAAATCGTAATGCTAATGATAATGACCATGATATTTATAATGTTTGTATGCAAAGAATAATTTTGAAAATAATGAAATTACTTGTGATGTTGACAATGATAGTGCTAATGATAACACATTGTTCTTGACTATTTTAATCCTAATTACAATATAACAATTAACGATAATCAATTTTAATGACCATGAAAATCATAATGCAAATTCCAATGCATATTATAGCTCTAATAAGCAAGAAAATACTAATGCTGATGCTAATGACAGTGCTGATGATAATTCTTATAGAAACTCTAGTTCAATGAGCCAATGAAAATCATAAGAATATCGATAATAATAACAATAAATAAATTTGGTGCATTAAATTTCATAATGGGGTGTTTAAATCTCTCGCAAATTGAACTCCCACCACAGAGTGAAGGGTTCACTGCTCCCTACAACTAGGCAACATCACAACAGCGAGCCACATTCCTTGGCTAAAACACCACACACACACACACACACTCACTAACTGCAGATTCTTTTGCATGCACAACCCACACCCACAGACTGGGAGAGGAACGAGAGCTACATAAAGCTAATCAGTGATCACACTTAAGGTACTTCGTTGCTGTCCAGTCTGCCCTAATTGAAGCAGCCATCGACAGGAGACAGGAGTCGAAAGAAGGGGGCGGAGGCTGGCGGAGACACAGGATACCTCGTATTTGTTGCGTCCAATCGCTCATTATCAGTTGTTTGTTGCCGCTGCGATTGGCAATCAAGGTAGGCGTGCAGATTTGTCAAGCGGCAACAGCATTATATGTAGGTTAATTCCGCGCACAACTCAAGATATGGCCCAGACACACGTCCAGGCTGGCACACATGGCTCTCGCCTCGCTCTACATCTAGCGATGGCAGCGTGTCGTGATTTATGTGAGACAAAACCATTTGTCAGACGAATCACGTAGTCTTACTGAATAGTTTTAAGTCGTTCTTAGTCCGTAATAAATCGTGTTTATTACGTTTATGTTGTCATCAAGTCGTGTTTAGGTTCTGTAGAGATGTTTCGTTCGTGGAGAGTCCTTTCAAGTTCGTGTAGTGCTAATTTATGTAGTGAAAATTCATGTAAAGTTCATGTAGAGTCATTTTAACTTAATATAGGTTTGTGTAGAGTCCATTTCAGTTCATGCCGGGTCAATTTATTTAGTGTAGATTTAAGTAAAGTTCGTCTAGGGTCAACTTAACTTTGTGTAGCTAAGCAGTTTTATTTAGAGTTTGTGTAGAGCAGCGGTGGGCACACAGTGGCTCCGGGAGCAGCGACTGCTCCCAACTATTTTTCTGCCTACTCAGCGCCGTGAAGTCGCACAAAAGAATCGCTGTTAATATTGTTGTAGCTACTTTTGTGCTCCCGAATTCAGATTTCGTGCCCACAGCTGGTGTAGAGCCGTCTTAACCTTATTTAAACTGATGGTCTGTCTTTTTAAATAAGTGTAAAGCTGTGTTTAGTTTATGTAGCATGGCTTTCTATGTTGTAATATGAAATTAACTTTTATTAACTATTGTTTTTGGTAACTTCTCCACTCATATATGATGTATATTGAATGCGACTTGATCGTGACACGCTCTGATCTCTAGCTGCAGCTGCATTGATTAGCATTACAAATGATTCGAGTAATGTGCACTTAAGCGGTCGCAGTGCATTGTCGACCCTCTCGATCGCTTCTCTTTCTCTCTCTCTCTCTCTCTTTGTCTCTCGAAAGTCTCCTCAGAGTCTCGCTAGAAAAGAAGTCTGGTCTTTATCCTAGACAGAGTGACGTGTGTTCTGGATATGGCCATTGGAACGCACCCGATGACTTGCAATTCATTTTCGGAGTTGTCTGTGTGGGCAAAACTGGCAACTGGCAACTGGCCAAAAGATCTGGCTGGCAGTCTGACCATTCGTCTGGCCGTCTGGCAGTCTGGCAATCTCAACGGCCTGTGGCGCCTCGGGCGAGTATGCAAAAAAGAAGCGACGCTCACATTCACACTTGCCCAACTCCAACTCCAACGCGACTCCTTCTCATTCTGATCCTCCTTTCCTCTCTCTGTTCCCCTCCTCTTTCTCATACTGTCTCTCATTCTCTGTGGCTGAGTTTCGACCATAAAATATCGGCATTTTATTAGCGCGTGCATCCCATTTGCCGCTTTTCATTGCGATTTTAAAAGTGTTCCCGTGTTTTGATAGCCGCACTATCAGTGACCCATGGAAATAAATGTGGCCTATAGAGATAATGCCTTCCTGCAGACGTCGCTTCTCATGATGATGATGATCAGGATGTTGATGATGATGATCAGGATGGTGGTACACATGTGCCTAATGAAATATGGCGCAATAATGCCGCATAACGGCTATTTAGGGCCACTCATCGCTGTTTCCACCAGCTTAATCATGGGACTCTTTTAACTCTAATGCCACTGACATTGGCACTGACACTGACACTGTCAGTGGTGTTTGCTGCACCACAATTCACAATTCCACTGGCTGGGCACCACAAATTAACTGCACATCAAACATAATCATTTGTGAAAGCTCGGGACGGGCCCGAACAACACCTACGGTGTGTCCAGTCCAGCCTGGCAAATTACTTAAACACACGGCAATCGTTGCCAAAAATACAATCGGACAGCGTGATAAGACTCCAGCTGACAGACTGCAATATACCCTGCAAAGCAGCGGGTTGAAGCAGTGCGGGAAATGTGTTGGAAGAATAATTTTGATATGGAAATGTTGGTAAATTATATAATTGCATATAGAAAATATAAAATAAATATAAAATGCAAGAAAGATAAAGAAAAATATATTGAAAGCCAAGAAAACTTTAGTCATAAAAGTAAAATATCCCAAAATGAAAAAGTTTACAATTTATGTGTAGCGAGGCATAAGGATAAGAAAACAAAAGAATATTAACAAGTTCCGATAAAAATAATTAATTACAATAAAATATTGCATTTTATATTAAAATTTTTACTTGGAAAATTTATTAAAAAAACAAATTCTTACTGACAAATTAAAAAATATTGTTCCACTTTACATTTTTATTCTTACGAAACTTGTTTAATTTTCAATATCAAATGTTAATGTTCTTGATTTTAGAAACCGTTCTCAGTGAAAAAACTAAAATTAAAAACTACATTATAATAATAACCTTTTATAATTTATGAATATTATGTACATTATTCCAGTTTCTATTTGTATATATTAGAGAGCATCGATTTTTTATTACAAAAAATATACAATATAATACAATTTTAATAGAATAAGTGTTACATTTTCTGTTAATAAAAAATACAGTTTCAGGGAAAACAAATTTTTTTAGTCCAAAAAATAGCTTTAATTCTGACTTATATTTTAGGATATAGACGAACAGCAAAATTGTCCTTCCAAGGATGAAAATTGTGTTAAAAGGACATTTGGTCCTTTGGTTCTGTGGAATTTTTAAAGTCCTGGGGGTAACAAGAGTATTGACACCAAGTTTGTCAGGATAGGTCCATAAACATTCAAGATATAAATGTTCATAAAAGTAAATTTTTCAACTCAAAAGCGCGGACCAGGAATTATTTTAGAACTACGTTCTTTTTGGTGAAAACATCTTAGAATCGACCATAGATTACGAAAATGGGTTACCATTTTTTCATACAAATCGATGCACTCTAATGTATATCTATGTGTAAAAACTTTTCCCAAAAATATCTCCTTTTATTCCCCACAATTAATCTCTCTATTGCCAAGTTGCATATACCCTAAGCTCGTTTCGCTGCTTACAGTGCTTCACAATAATAAACTCACACTGTCCGACCTTGCTCGCAAGTGGAGTGGAGTCGTTTTGTGTTCCCTCATCCAATTGGCCAGTTGACAACAAAATTTTTGGTGGACCGCCCGCCACAAGCGATAATTCTTCGAGTGCTATGACAACTAAATTGCCATGGCCGTATTTGCCAAAAACCAGAGAAGAAGAGAACTACAGAGTCCGCAAAGAAAAGCCTATGGTAAGTCCCCAAACAGCAGAGCCAGAGTCAGAGTCTTCAAGCCAGATAATTCGCATGATGATGAATTCCAGCGAAAAAGGGCTAAGTAAATGGTAAATGGTATGAAAGAGTTTTGGGTTAGTTCGATTCGAACTCTTCCGTTTGCGGGCACTGTAATTGCTGGCCTCCAAGTGAGAGAGAGAGAGAGAGAGAGATAGTGAGAAAGGAGTTCCATTTCGTACTTGCATTGGGTTCCACACACATCCAGTTAGTCAGTTGAGTTCTCACTTTTGTATAAACTTTGCTTCGTTTATTTGAAAATTTCTTCATTTTTCGGAATTTCGTAATTGCCGGCTCTCTGACTCTCGGTCTTTTTTGGACTCTCAGATTGTTTGCTGATCTTTTACTGATTTTTTTTCATTTTGTTCGTTGCCTTTTTGGCATTGCTGCGGCTGCTTCTGGCTGGAAACTGTTATCATTGCCACTTAAACCGTTAAGCAAACGCCGAGGGAAGTTCCAACTTGGCGACTTTGTTTTCGCAAATGACTTTGGCTTGGTTTTTTTTTTATTTCTTGTTTCTTTCTCGAAATGAACTCGGATTTTGCTGCTCTTTTATTTAGTTGGGTTGGGCATATTCAGCATTCAGTTGGCATTCCAATGCACTTAACGCATTCCCAACTCTGATAAGTTTCAATTACAAATTGGCTTCGTTGTTTTCAGAGTTTTAATTGACAATGCTGGCAGTGTTTGATATGGATCGGACTTTAGATACGCGTTTCAACTCATCTGAGTATCAAATGTTTTTTTTCTGTACTGAATTTGACTTTCTTTTTATACCCTGTAGCTCTTAAGAGGGATATAAAGATGCCTCGATTTCACTTGATAATATTTTAAATTAAATAAATATCAAAAAGCTTTAATAGTTTTAATATATATTTTTGCAAGAAATTAGAAATTAATTAGATTTATATTATTATTTTCGGTTATGCCCAATTATTTAATGATTCAATTTAATTGTGAAAATATAAAATAAATTGTTTTTACTTAATAGTCATAAATACAGTTGATCTTCCATAACTCGAACTTCTATAACTCGAATTTCTCTCTAACTCGAGCTAAATGAGTAACAGTAAAATTAATAATCTTAAGAAAAAGAACTCTACAAGTCGAATATCTCTATAACTCGAACCTTTTCTTTGGATAATGGTGATTCGAGTTAGGGAAGTTCAACTGTATAATCAAAAATAATCAAAAATATTCTTTTTAAGTATTCGGATTATTTTTGATTATTTCTGATTATTTTTGAATAATTGTTATAATTTTAGTTTATTCTGATTATTTGTAATCGTAATAATTAAATATTCACAAATTTTTCAACAGTGAACTATATAGTCACTTCGATTATTTCCAAAATTAATCTAATTGATTAGTAAGTCTAATCGAAATTTAACAGGTATGGTTAAAGTACAACTTGGAATGCCTAATAATACTTTAATTTAAAAAAATAAATAAAAGTTTAACTCAAATAAAATTTTAATAAAAATAAAATATAAAAAAATAATTTATATTTTACAGATACATATTCAAGTATTATTTAAATTTGTTTTTTCAACCTACAGATTTTTATTTTGATTTATTTGACACTACACTTTATCATGGGGAAGCGATGGAATCTAAGACTGGCCAGTAGATGAATTCTTCAGTTTTATGTGCATGCTTCTGAGGCATTTTAATACATCTTTCTTTGTTCAAGTGTTAAGCTTGAGTCTCTCAAGTCTTGCCAAGGGCACAGCTTTTCAGGTCTCGGACACTATTAGCATTAACCTTCATCCAGAGTGCGCTCGTTAGCTGGCCATGGCCAATGATGGGCAATGGGCAATGGGCAATGGCCAATTTAACTACAGTGCTCTCCATGAGCACACAGAGAAACTAAAGGCGAAATAAAATACACGCATTTTACATGCTCGTAAACGTGTGTTACATACATATGAACACACACAGCAGCGAGGGTTGTGCGAGGGGTGCTTGAAGAATATATAACCTCAACTACTTTATGCATAAATTTAGCAAGATTGCGAAGCTACCCCATGGCGAGCTAATGTTGTAAATTATAAATATGACACCTACTCCTAGACGCAGAACAGAACAGAGAACTGAAACCTGGCCCAAAAGCCGTGGGCAGGCAGGCAGACAGACAGGAAGGCCAACAGGCTTCTTGGCCAGCTATGTTAGCCAGAACTGTCTTGGCCACAGCTGCCTGAAATATATACACACAGCAAATGACAGGAAATATCCTTGGCCAGTCGACGTGGACGTCTCCAAATGGTGCCGGCGGCGTCTTAATTGGTTGCCAAGCAGCGGGAAATCGACGCCGTAACGCGCTTAATTAACCAAAATGCATTTCAAGCTTAGATCGCCGCCTCGCACTTGGCCAATTGCCAAAACGGCCAAAGCGACGCGCCCCAAACCAAACACCAAACCAAACAAATACTAACTTCTTGGTTTAGATATGCATTTGGAGTCGAAATTGGTAGCCGAAATTCAAAGCTAAAATCAACTCATTACAGTGTGCAACAAAACCAAAGTGCAGCAAGAGCTGGTAAACTTATAAATAAAGAACTTAAAAAAAAGTATTTTTGAAAGATTTTAAAATTCAGTAATGAATAGATAAAGATTTGTTAAAAACTGTTTTTTGTTAATTCTCAATAAAAAGTCATTCAAAATTTGGTTTGATAGTTAAATTTAACCTCTAATCTTAAAATCGCTTTAAAAATTTTCTATGAATTTCGAAATTGTAGATACTACTATGAATGTATATTCTTAATATGATATACTATTGTACAACTTAAGTCAAACTTCAAAATCTCTTTAAAAATGTCTAGAAATTTCAGAAATGTTGCAATCTTTTCATTTTCTACAACATGCGTCAAAAATTCTTTAGAAGATTGTAGACATTTTAGAGTTTTTGGAAATATTATACATATACTTAATTGTGCAATAATATTATATGTATGATACATATTTTAATTTGGTTATTTTTTATTATTTTTTAATAGAGCACGAATAAAAGAAGTCGGCAAAGAGTAAAATAATTTTGAAAATTAAAATTAAATTAAAATTACAAAATAATAAAATAAATTCATGTAAAATTTAAGTTAAAAACTGAAAAGGAAAAAGTAAAATTAGATTAAGCCATTAACATTCTTCAAAAATTATTTAATATTATGTGGACATTTTATAATTGTTAGAAACAGTAAACATATGTTTAGTATAATATGAGATTGTTGCTTTTAAAACATTCTTTAATTTTTTTTAGCAAAGTTAAATTTGTGCATGTTTGAAAATTCCACTTGGCGAAATCTCTGAGTCTGAATCTTTAATAATTTAGCTCTGCTCTATTTCATATTGGAAATATCAGATATGTTTTATAGTCAGGCATTATAAAATTCTATATTATATTTTTGAATCTACATATTACTTAATCGTATTTTTATTTACACTGTATACAATGCATGAAAACAAATCTTGCACAGTGTTTAAATTTGAATATTCCAACTGGTGAATCTAAGATGGAAGTACGTAAAAATTGCGCTCTATTTTGCTGTGCAGTGTGGGCCAATTGGAAAGCTGCGTTTGCTTTAGATCCGAGCTATCTATTGATGCCCCTGGCTACGCATGCGCCTTTGGAACTGAACCTGGATCTGGACCTGGACTTGGACTTGGATCTGAACCTGAGACTGAAACTAAGACTGCGTCTGACTTTGGGACTGCTCCTGTGGGTTCAATGTTGCTCGCATGCATTGTTTGGTTTTGTTTTGTTTTGTTTGTTAGCGGAAGAATGTAACGGTGCTTTATGGTAAGTTGGTCGCCCGATGCTGGCCAACTGATCGCCTTCAATGTATTGGCCTCTTTCCACACACAGACAACTGAGAGATGCGTGTGTAGTTTTGTTGTTGTTGTTTGTTTGTTTTTCCAAAACGCAGAACAAAGGCCAATTTTCAGCAGATTTAATCACGACGGCAACAATGGGTTAAGAGTGTTTGGTAAGTGGCAAACGCATTAGAAAAGAAGACAAAAAATATGTATATATGTAGAAACATTGGAGCATTTGAAGTTAACCAACTGTTGACCAAGCAAACCAACTGAGACTATCGACAACTTCGACTTCGACTTGGACTTGGACTTCGACTTGGACTTTAGCTGCATTCTCTTTGGCATTTCATTTTTCCGCTTTGGCTTTTCCAATGAAAAATAATAATAATTGACAGGCAGTGGCGATGTGGGAATTTGGATTATTAACGAATTGTTGTTGCCTGTTTTTAGAGGACAACAACAACAACAAGAAACATTTGCAAAGCGGCAAGACGCATTAAATTTATGCCCTAGACAAGCATAGAAAATAAAGGGGGGGATGAGGAGGTTTGGTGCTTCGATCACGTATGCGACGCAATTAAATGACAATTCTTTAGCTGCTTTTGCCGGCCAGTTGCCAGTTGCCAATTGGCATGCGCTGTTGCCAACAACAAACAACAAGCCAGGCAAACTAAGGCATAAGAATGATGCTAACTATTTAGCGCATCCAACAGATACAGTAGCTAGCAACAACCTTCTCTCTCTCTCTTTCTCTCATTCCCTCTCTCTCTCTCCCTGTCTGTCTGTCTGTGCAGCTGCCACGACAATTAAATCTTTTGCAGTTGTTTTAAGCCCGAGACCTGAGAGAGCCGAGATTCCGCGACAGGCGGCGACTTGCCTCTGATTAAGAAGGGCTGCACCAGGCATAGATTGTCTCTTGGATTGCTGAACGCTTGTTGGGGGCCAACAAAGAAATTGTCAAGCACAACAACAACAGCAACAACAGCAACTACAACAACTTTTGGCATAGTTGAGCTGCCTGCCAACAGCAAGAGTCTTCAATGAATCCGGCCTAAAGCGCATACAGAAAAGTCATTAAAACATGCACTAAATACGCTCTAAAAACTAGATGAAAATATGCAAAACATGCCAAAGAATTGTAAAAAGAAGGTGACTAGGAACTACATTTTGAGATACATATTAATCTATCAAAAGTAAATGCCCAACTTTCAAAGAATATACTTAAAAATCTGAAGTTTTTAAGCAGAGTGATAAAATTAAAAAGGGTATAAATTAAACAATGAAAAAAGTACTAAATAATTCAAAATAAATAAAAATTATAATTTAAAGCAGCGGTGGGCATGAAATCTGAATTCGGGAGCACAACAATAACTACAACAATAAAAATAGTTGGGAGCGGTCACTGCTCCCGGAGCCACTGCGTGCCCACCACCGATTTAGAGAATCAAATCAATTATTAAGAGCTTGAAAAATAATTGAGGAATAGCTTAAGCAATTTAATTTAATTTATTTTTAAGATTTTTTTTATTGCTCCATTTAAGTCTGACAATGAATAAATAAAATGAAAATCTTAGCCTTCTAAGCCTTGCCGTTAAGTCGTGCAGTTGGTTGCAGTTATCGTAGAAATATATATTTATTTGTAAAAAGTTTAATATCTTAGAGAAAACAATTATTCACAAATTGAATACAAGTTAAAACTGTTACAATTAAATTTGATTTTAAATTTATCTTTACTGTTCAAAGCCCCAAATCGATGAGTTTCCCATCCCTTTTTTTACGAAAGCAGTACGTATATCTACCTTTGTGCAGGCCTTGAGCCAACTTTCCACTCGGCCATTCAAATGCCCATTGGCGGTCTTAGCCCTGGTCAAGTTCTAATCAGAAGCTGCCCTGCAGCCAAGCACAAGACGGAAGTGAAAAGTGCCTTCAGCGGCAGCAGAAGTTAAAACCAAATATGGAAATGTTTACAAATTGCAAAAGACGCGAGACTGCAACGGAAAATGAGACTGGGACTGCGACTGGGATTTGGGATTGGGCTTGAGGAAACTAGAATGATGATACGCAGTTTGGTTGGTGGCCAATGGTCAGCAGATTTGCCTAGGGTACAGTTGCTTTGGATCCCACTCCAAAATGAACAAAATCAGCGTAGGCAATGAAAAAAAGAGTGAAGATAGATATCGTGTCACGACTCGAGATAATACTAACTGATAAATTTGAAAAAAATATTTATAGCTTATACTTAATCCATTTATTTTGCTGTGATAATAAAAACTTAATTGAAAAATCTTTTCCATATTCACTATATAATTGCCATTGATTTTTTAACTATCTTTTTTAAATACTAAAACTAAATTAAATAAATATTTTCGATTTTCACTATAATTTTAGTATAATTGCCATTGATTTTTAAACTATCTTTTTTTCTTGATATTCACTATAATTTTAGTATAATTGCTAATGATTTATAAACTATCTTTTTTAAATTCAAAAAAATTTTTTAAAGTGCATACATTTTTTTATAAACCAATTCTATTATTATTATACTGGAAGGATTATTTATTTTTCTTTGAAATACTCACTCTTTTTATAAAAATACTAAACATATTTTAAAAGTGTATTAAAAAAGTGAAATGTATTGAAATTAATTAAAGAATTATTATATTATTTTCTGTCACAATACATAAAATATAAAACTTACTTATTTTATGAATTTTTTACTAACCAAATAAATATGCGTTGCGTGACTCACGCGCCCATCTCCAACTGGAACTTATCCTACACAGAGAAAGCGAGACAGGAATACTGAAGCAAAGAGAAAGGGAGAGCGTATGTTAGCGATACCGACACCGATACAGAAGCGACCCAACGTCTCATCATCATCATCATCATCGTCGTCGTCGTCGTCGTCGTCATCGTCATCGTCATCCTGCTGGTCGGTCGTCAGAGTTCTGTAGTTCTTTGGTTCTCTGGTTCTCTATTTCTCAATGTCGGCGCATCCTTTGGCTTGCCTATTTTGTAAATTCGTTAGTGCTGCTGAAATATGTTGATTGAATTTTTCGGGAGCAACTGCATTTGATTATAACGACGACATGGCCAAAGAGCAGCAGCCGGCCAAGACCACGGCAGAACAGGCCTGACCAGAGCAGACCAGGCCAAAAGGCAGCTCCCTCCCCCTAAGCTGAGCTCTGACCAGTTGCAGACGCACCAAAAATGGTCAGCAAACATGGCCAAAAAGAAGCAGAGAAGAGAAGAGACAAGAGTGATTGTTATCGTAGGCAAATGCTACACACACACACACACACTCACACACACATACAGTGGAAGCTGTTGTTGAGGTCAAAGGTCAGTAACAAGTACCAAAAAAATAACAGTTATAAATTTAATAAATAAATGTGAGGTCTGCAAAATTCTATAAAAATATAGAATACACCACAGTTGAAATGAACAAAAGAAAATTTAATTTATTTCTAATTATTGTTTTCCAAATAATAATAAAATTTCAAATTTTATTAAGTATTCTTAGGACCATTATCTTTATGTCTCCTTAAGGTAAAAAACAAAATCTGGTAATTAACAAAAACTATAAATGTACTTAAACTATAAAATTATTTTTGTAATAAAAATTGAAAATAAAAGTTAAGGTTTAATTTTTATATAAAAATTTTAAAATAAGAAATACTTTTTATTTTCATCATTTAAATTAATTTTAATCATTAAAAATATTTTTTTTTTATAAAAATTGCAAATAAAAGTTTGTCCTGTTTTCAAATTTGGCGCTAAAAATTAACATATGTCTGTTTCTCCCACTCTTCTTGAACGCTTTTTTGTGCTTAAATTTAAAAAAAAACTAATTGAACTAAAATAGTCAAACAGGACTGTGAAAAGCTGGCCTTAATGTAAAACATGTCTGCAATTATTATTGATAATATTTAAAATATAAATCGAAGCTTAAATTATATTATGCCATTTTAAAAAACTGTTCAAAAGTGAACTAAATTGTATAAATATTTATTAATAAAATATTTTATACGCTGCAAATTTTATTTAAATAGATAAATATTAGACTTAACTTGTAAAATCTTTTAGGCTTTCTTTTCTTTATAACTACTTGTAATATTGTAATATCTATTGTAATTATTAATATTTATAACTATTGAATATTTTGTATCTATGATTTAATTAGAGGCAGCGATGTTTGCTTTTTGAATAAATAAAAAAATAAAATAAATAAAAAACATTTACGTTGTCTGGTCAGCATTTAAGAGACAATGAGAGTGAACCCGTTTCCTGTCAAGATTTATTAATTCCCAAACGATTTACAAGTGATTTACACTTAATTAACGGCACCCGGCGAAAGTTGTCGATTGCGTGGGTCGCTTCCGGTTGTTGTGCGCTTCAAAACCCGACGACGCGTATTAATTGCTCAAAATACGAAAATTCCAAAAAAAAACCTTTAATTTATTGTTTTAAGCCAAAGTTCCCATAATTTGGGCTCGAACCTGAATTTGAAGCGGGCTCTCAAACCGTTGCGTAGGCGTGGAGTTACAGTGAATACACGTAGCTAAAGACCCGCTTGATAAGTTATTTTATAGTCTTATTACAATTAGAATTCGACTCTGTCAATTGGCCATTTGATGTGGGCCACAATGTTAACTGATAAGCCACGATCAAGCGGTCAAACAACCAGTCAAAAATCATTTTTAATATATATATTTTTTTTTTTTTGGTATTTTTCTCTTTTGTGTAGGTGTCTTTTGCGTTAATTTTTATAAATCATCAGCTTGGTTTTTATTTCTTAATGTCTCTTTTATACACTAGCAAAAGGTTATTTTAATTTTGTGACGAAATCAAAGCCCATTAAATATTTAAAAATAAATTAATGATGTAAAAATAAAACAAAGCGTGTATTTATTTTATGATAAATTTGACTTCACTTTAAAACCATTTTAAATACCAACATTGCTTTTCAAGGGTATCAAATATTTGGTATTCCGTAAATAAACTTTCTTTCATTATTATTATTATTATTTTGTGGTTACATGAGTGGGAGATCTCGGGCTGCGGGCGACTCTCGACTGGTCAGCTTAGCCGCAAAATGACTTCATTAACTTATTTTTCATATTTCTTCTTTTTTTCGTATTCTGCGAACAAATTAAGCCGAAATGCACCACATGAAGCAACAACAACAACTACTACAACAACAAGGGCCTAAAGGCAACCACACGGCATTAACATTGTTGTTCCCTCTTTGTCACTCTCTCTTTCTCCCTCTCTCTCCTTTGAAACCTCGTCTGGCACTGAGCCGCTAAAAGCGCTGTTAAAAACTTCATTACGACTGTCATACTCGCATGTTCAGCGCTTTAAGTGTGACATATTTCGGCTTTACTCACATGTAGGTCGCCATTATAACAGACTCCAAGGAAACTCTGCTTGAAATTATGTATATATGTATATTCTTTTAATACTGCATTGCGATTGTGCATTTACAGCAATGTTAATGGAAAATTCAAATTTGACTTTATTTTTTTATCTTGACAGCTTCCACTTAATAAAAACTTACTTTAAAGAAGAGTAAAAATATTTCACATATTCTAATATTAATGTTAAAAAATGTATTTAAAAACTATACCTCTATGTTCGTAAAAGCGAATTTCAAGAGCTTTAATTTAATTTTTTTAATGTTGAAGAAATTCATCTAAAAATCTATAACTCTATTTTTGTAAAAGCGAATTTCAAGAATTTTTTTTTATTATGTATTTATTAAACTCGATTTACAGTTTGAATTTATATTTCTTAATTCATTACTTCTCCTTGAAACATTTTGAAAAACTTTAAACTGACATAACTTTGCTTAAATCAAATTTGATTAATTTGATTCTGCATCAAAATTGTATTAATTTAAAAAAAATTATATTTTTTTTTAATTTTTCATATTTTTTTTTTTTGTTAACTTTAAGATTGCAATTTTAAACTTGATTCACAGTTTGGATATATCCCTATAAATATTATATATTTTCATTACTATACATCATAATAATTTCATCCTGTTTCATAAAAACTCTCATTTTATCAAAATCCGGATCATATTTGTTTACCTTCCTCCCTCATTTCAAGTAATATATTTATGCTATAATATTCTAAATCAAATTCTACAAAAACAAATCGCAGAATTGTTCCAATCAGAATCCCAAATGAAATAGAAACAAACTCGAGCAGCTTACGAATTTGTCTATGCAATTTAACCCTGGATCAGGACAATAGTTGGACAATTGAGAGGAAACCAGGAGACAGGGACAGAGACGGAAGAGAGGGAGTTGAGCTACTTGAAACGTAATCGACAGGGCAGCACTTGAATGACCAACTGGTCGACTGTCGACCGTCGACGGTGCGACTCTTGGACCGTCGGATGTTTCGACCCTTTCAATTATTTGCTGTTGGCTCTACCGAAAAATGCCGAAAAGCAAAACCAAATGCAAACATGGACCCAGAAGAAGCAGAGTGTGCTAGACAGAGAGCACTCTGTTGTTGGTCGGTGGGGTAATGAAAAGAAGCTCTCTCTGCACAGAGAGAAAAAAGCTGTGCTTAATTGGAGATCAAATGAACTGACTTAAAGAAGTGAAAATTCTTAAGGAGGTGCAGAAAATTAACTTAAAAATTTCTTAATCAAACAGAATAAATCGAGCCTTGAATTAAGTGAAACTTTAAATATACTAGAAATGAGTACCAAAATTCTTTATCCAAGTTTAAAATTCGAGTTGGAAACTATTTTAACAGCCTAAAAATACTTTCTTTCATCTTTTATGAGATATTTTTACTAGCTATTTAATAAAATTATTAAACTTACGAGTGTATGAAATCGAATTTGAAATATGATTGAGACCCTTGACTTTTAGAAATTAAATCTAAACTAGTTTAACTTAAAAAGTGAAATTTAATTTTATTTAAAATACTTTATTCAGGTACGATTTTTTAATTCTCCCTTTGTAAATAATTTGATTTCCCCATCACAATTAATTTGATTATCGTAATAAATAATTTGATTTGTTTATAATTTGATTCATAAGAATTTTATTAGTGAAATCAAGTGTTTTAGTCTTTTTTTACTACTTAATTTAACAAAAGTATCCTGAATTCATAATTTGAATACTATATTAAGGAATTTTAAACTTGAATTTTAGAATGTATTTTTTCAGTGTACTTGATCTTTTCGCTCAGTGCATTGTGTGTGCTGCATGGACGCTGGAAGAGGTCCCGGTCCCAAAGGATTTCCTTGTTATGCGTGCGACGTTTGTTTAACCCTTTCTCTCTCTCTCTCACTCTATCTCACTCTGTCTATCTCACTCTTTCTCCCTCTCTTTGTGGAGGAATGAACGGCTGCAAACAACGACTGCCCTTTGTCCAGGCTGTGGTTCAGATCCACGTCGTTTGTTTCGTCCCGTCTTTCCATCTTCCTCTTCCTCTTCCTCTCCCCCTCTCCCTCTTCCTCTCCCCCTCCCTTTCTGCCTCCTTTAACTCTACCTCTCGTTGCTGCACTCGAATGGTTTCGTTTACATTTTACGTGCGAATGTTGCTGTTTTTTGAATTATGGCGACAGGAACACAGTGCCACAGTCGCTGTGGCAGTCGCAGCTTCAGCTTCAGCTTCAGCTTCTGCCTCAACCTCAACCTCATCCCCAATCTCTCTACAGTGCCTGCGGTTTGGCCTTGCCCCCTGTTGCCGAGCTGCTTCCTTCCTCCATGTCCAAGTCCATGCCGAACTGAACTGAACTCGAGTCCAAGCTGACCGCAGTCGAAAGTGTTGTGTTTCAACATGCTGCAACGATGTTCCCGTATTTTATTCAAAAATGCTGCCACGTAATAGAATTTTTGATGCCAGCATGTCTGGCTACCATAAAAATGCCATGATAACGGTCAACGCCCGCCTCGTAACTCCCAACTCCTAAATCAAACTAGCGAAAAGTGGCAAACGAGTCGAGCGAGTCGGACTATGAGTGACCCTGTACCTATTTCTTTAAATAAGTAAAATTATGATGAAAATCGAAGATTAAAATTAAGAATGAATGCATTATGAATGCTAATAAAATTATGTTTAATTGTAGTTCAAAATTAAAAGTAAGAAAATAAAATCATGTTTAGTTGTAATTCAAAATTAAAAGTAAAAAAAAATAATAAAATAAAATTATGTTGAATTAAAATTTAAAACTGAAATTAATATGTAAAATAAATTGATGTTTAATTGTAATTCAAAATTAAAACTAACAAAATATAGACATTAAATAATTATAATAAAACCTGATTTCATTTAAATTAATGTAGTATTTTAATCCTTCATGTTTGGAAAATTAAACTGTCTTATTTTGGTATTTGGAATAATAAAAATAAATTGAAATAAACAAAGCGTTAAAAAAAAATATTTCAAAATTTATAAAAAAGAATTATAAAATTAATTTAAAAATAAAAAAATGTGGAAAATGTAAAAAATGTTAAAAAAAATATTAAAAATTTCTTTCAAACAAATATAAAAATATATGTTTATATAACATGCAATGCAGTGTAAACAACAATTTTTTCTTACATTTTGCAATGTTTTATTCGCATTTCTTACATTTACATCGACTCGCCTGTTAAAGCTGATATAGAATATGCAAAAATTGAATAGACCCTTTGTATTTCCTAAGTAAAGGGTCTAAAAAGCCGCGCCACAGTCAGACTCAGAGTGAAAGACTGAGCTTTTTTTGGGCTGCCATTTCAATTGGACCTGGTGCTTGTTGTGCTCCTGGCCTGCCTGCCAATTGGTAACTGGCGACTGGCAACTGGCAACTTGCAACTGGTAACTTGCAACTTGGCTACTGGCTTTTTGGCTGCCTCAGAAACTCATCATAAATTCATTAGTTGCAACTCGTCGCTGCACGCAAAATTCCTGGGCAGAGCTGGCAGAGTTTCCTTTTGTTCCCCTCTCTCTCTCTCTCTCCTTCTCTCTCTTTAGATGCATGCAACAAGAAGAAGGAGAAGGGGCAACCAGCTGCTTGCTGTCGTTGGAGGTGTGGCACCAACAGCAACAGCAACAACAGCAGCCGCCCCAAATGATTTATGCGCCAAGTTGTTTAGAAAATATGCCAAATGGAGAGTTCGGACTGTCTTTGTCTCTACATACATATATTCCAAGTTCGAGTTGGAGTTTAGAGTCCATGTCTGGCTTTTGGGTCGGATTCTGTTCTGTTCTGAAGCCCAGAAGGGATTTTTCGCAGACCATGGACTTGTCATGGCGGCTCCATGTTTGATTAAGGCGCACAACTTGCGGCCACTAAACGCAAATCAACGGACGGCGTTGATAATGGCCAACGGGTTCCAGCCATCTCTAAAGGCCATTTCAGGTCCAGTTGCCCAGTTGCCACTTCCACGTTCCACTCATGTCATGACTTGTGAAAATATACACCTAGCTCGTGTTATTCTTAATACCCTGTACCCATTACAAAATGCTCAGAGAAAGGGCATAACGAACACACAGTGCTGGGTAAAAATAATAGAAATATAAATAATTATATGAACATTTTAAATCCAATTTTGATAACTTGATAAAAAGATGCGCATGAAAATCCTGTTGTTTTCTTTAAAAAAGTAAAAGTTATAAAACTCTTTTCCGGAGCAATTTTAAAAATACAGAAAAAATTATTTGTTTCCATTAGTTTTTCCATCACCGTATTGTACAAAAAGAAGTAAAGCATAGAACATTTTTAATTGCAATAAAAATTATAAATTAAAGTAATAAAAATGGAATGCAAATCTTAAAAATCCCAAATTTTATTACTTTACATTTTCGAAATTTACAAAATTATTTGATCCATCCATTTAATCTCCAACCAAAGAAACAAACATTCATTTCAACATCAAAGATTCATTTTTCAAAAGTTCATTCATCCTAATCATTTTTTTAACTCTGAAAAATTGTTTGTGTAATCTTTTAGAATAATAATACAAATTTCAATTTAATGGAGAGATAAACAAATCCAATTTTGATGACATGTTTTCTTAAATAGAACTTGAGTAAAAAATTTGAAAATACAGTCGACCTTCCTAACTCGAATCACCATTATCCACGAAAAAAGTTCGAGTTAGGGAGACTTCGAGTTAGGGAAGTAGAATTGTATGAAATTTGCCTAGTATTGCCACTCGATTTTGTTCGAGTTAGAGAGACTTCGAGTTAGGGAAGTTCGAGTTAGGGAAGTTCGACTGTAAATAAAAAATATTTTTTTCTAACCAATTTTAAAAGTACAGAAAAAAATCGTCTTCATTAGTTTTTCCATCATCACAAAAAAAGTAAGAAATACTACATTTTTAATTTGAATAAAATTCAAAAATTAAAGTATTACAAATTTAATGCAAATTTTAAAAATACCAAATTTTATTTTTTATATTTTATAAACTTTATAAAATTTTTTAGAATTAATCATAATCCAATTTTCAGTTTAATAACGAGATAAATGAAAAATGTAGTTCATAAAAAAATTTATAATCTACAAACTACAGCGAATAATAAAATCTGTGTCTTAAATATGGGATTAGATTAGATTCTTTAACAGAGTATCTCCATGTCGTATATTCAAAACACAATACCTTCTAACCTCTTATTAGTTTTTTGGTCTTTGCGACTGATTCCTGTATTCTAGGGTTCTACATTGGACAACTTGGCCACGACCACAACACGAAACAACAACAAAATCTACAACAACAACAGCAACGACAACAACGACAACGATCAAAAGCCGCGACAGGTGTTGCTTATTTCTAATCAGAGGCGTGTCTTAACCAATGTTCTTAACAGTCTCCCGCAGACAGTTAAATGGCTTGTTCTACTTAGATACTAACTGACTTTCAAATATGTAGACGAGACACTCACTCCAAAATGGAACTCAGGAAATTTTCATTACTCAAATTGTGTGGCAGACATTTAAGCGGTTCTTGGAAGTTAAGATCTGTTGCTGTCACGCTTTATATGCAATGAATTAAAGTTTTACAGTTTACAGTTCCAGAAAGCTGCTTAATTCCCCACTAAATGTCTCAATTAGAAGGGGAATTACATTTATAGATGTTGGAATTATATAAAACTTGTAGACGAAATGGATCAGACACTAAGACTGACACTATGAATCTGGCAATTCAGAATCTTAGAATAAACTAGAAAATATAAAGGAAATTTAAAATAACTTGCTTTGGAAAGATCTCAGATTCATAGAGGATCAATTAAGATCGATTGGAGAGCTTAAAAAAACCTATTCAATACATAAGATAAGTAATGTATAGATAATTTTAAAAAACTTATAGACGAGAGTACAAATGGATCAGAAGAATTCAAAGGAAAATATAAAAAAACAGATGATTAATCGAGATAAAATCGAATAAATGAAAGAATGACAAGCTAAGCAAAAACACAACCCATTAAATATTTATATAATTAAGTGCTCTAAACCTTTTATCAATAAAGAATTATATAAGACTCTTAAGAACTTAAAGAAATTGTGTTTTAAATTCTGTTCATCCTCCACTAAATGTCTCAATTAGTAGGAAAATCACTCTCGAAAATATTTGATCATTTCGCTTTTCAACCTGTAGTCATATATAGTTGGGATCATATGTAAATATGTTTATAAATATGTGAGCACTGCGCCAAGTATTTCCATATTTCCATTTTCATTTCCATTTCGAATCGTTATCGTTAATTTGGTAAAGTCTTTTGTATTTCATTTCTCTTGTTGTTCTTGTCTGGTTTTATTCGCTTTCAGTTTTGTAAACGCTGTGCAGCTTATGACCATAAATTGCCCGGCAAACCGTGACCATAAATTGGAGCTAACAAAGAAATTATGAAATTCAAATGAAGTGCGTTTTGCCAACCAACCAAACCAACCAACCAAGCAGGCAACGAGCCAACCTCATCCTCAAGCTGAAGCACAACTTTATGCTCAACATCATCCTCATTCTCAAGCTGGGCATTGAATACACTCAGAGAAATATGCCAACCTAAAATTAAGTATCCTAAATCTTAAAATTGATAGTATTAAGTAATATTACAATTTTTAGACTTTTATATGCTTTTATTTTTCATTTAAGTATAAAATGATCTGTATAAGTTTTATTTTTAATTTTTGGGCCTTAGAATTCTCAACTGGTTCTAGCCGCAAAAAGTTGACATCAAGCTAGAATCTTTCAAAATAATTGAAATCAAATTAAGTTATTTGGCGCGATTGTTTTATGTTATTAAACTAGTATATTTCAAGATTGAAATGAAGCTAAATATGAGAATGTTTTGTACTAGAAACAAGTACATTTTGGGTTAAGTTTAAGATTTGTGTGAACTAAAATTTGTATGATCCCATCTTTTACTTAAAGCATTCCAGAAAAACCTTATATTATTATTAATTTCTTATATTATTTTGTTCTCAGTTTTAGAAATTCCTAATTTAATCAGCTTTTGAGATTTTAAGATCATTTGCACTTGAAAATCGCCTGTTTAAGAACGCAAATCTAGATTTATTTGCTGAGTGTAGAAGAAGACTAAGGCGCACCTGCCCCATGTTGCAGTGTCGCATGGCCTGAGGGCCGGACCTTTGAGCGAGGCAAGGCCTTGTGCTCAGATTAATGCCAAAATCCCCTCCCCGCTTGGAGGCCACTTTTATAGAGCAACAATTGGCCGAGGCTTCAGCTTCGGCTTCGGCAACGGCTTCGACATCGTCTGGATTGCAGTTTAGACTTTACAAGAGTAAATTGTGCAACTTGTTCACTTTTTGCATAAAAATTGTTCATTGAAAATGCATAAATGTGCAATCTGCACAAAAGCAATGCAGTCCATGGTCTGGACTCTGGCTTCTGGTCACCATTCAAAGAATTATTATGGCCTGGAACATTGAACCCCAAGTATCGATATCGATGCAATTGCTGATTGCTCCTGTTGTTGTTGTTGCTGTTGTTGTTACCCCTTTCCCCCCTTGCTTGTCCTTGTCTAGTTCTCTATGAATTGTCTTTAAATACATATCATTAAATGGCATTTATAATATATTCATGAGCGATCCGCTTCCCGGTATTGCTCGCAATCTAATGTACAGAGACAACAACGGCTGCCATATCTTCGACTATCTCCTGCCTGACAACCCCTTCCCCCTCGCTCATCCCTTCCCTCACCCCAGCCATGAAAACAACAACAGCGAAAGACTTTTAACCGTAAGCGTGCCCCCGAGACAGTTGCATGGCCCATTTTGTGCGCCCCGGGCCAAGTCAAAAGTTGCACACAATAGAGCAGACAAGCGCACAAAAGCGACACACAACGACTACTAGAATACCCTACAAATTTTATACATTTATTAAAAGTTATTTATTCCTTCAGCGTTCATTACGATCAACATTGATCAGTAGGATAAATATAAAATCCGTGAGCTATATTTTCTCGTGCTGTTTATTTGAAAATTTATAACACAAAATATTCTACAAATTTAAAAAAATTATTAATACAATTTCATTATTTTACATTAAATAGAATATATTCTTATTGACCTAGTCATTTTTATTTTAGGGAAACATTGCTTATTTATAATTTATTAAAACTCTTAGACTTCTTCATTTAAAGTTAAAACTAAACTAAATTTTTTTAAATTTCAGCTTAAATTTCGATGCTCTTACTTTGATTAAAACTTTTAGTTTTTACCTTCCTTCTTTTTGTATTTAAAAATCCAAAATGACTGAAAGCTCCATAAACATTAAATCTATTATAACATGTTGCCAAAGTTACATTTTTAGTTTGTATACAATTTAATTTTATGTGGTTAAATGAAAATATTATTTTCAAAATTTATTTTATATACTAAATACAATTTTTTTTTAGCGTTAAGTAAATAAAAAACGAAATTTTTTTTTGAGTTCTACGTTCATCCTTGTTTGATTACAACTGTTACATTATTTATTTTACTTTTTTTGCAGGGTATTAAGAAACCCAACAAGTCGAGCTAATGCTCTAAATTTATCTATTCATTTTTAATTTTATTGAAACCTATTCAATAATTTTATTTTTATTATTAAATTAATTTTCTATTAACTTTTTATTTTGTAGGGTATTTTAAACAATAAAATAAGTATAAAAGAAATTTTATTGATTACTAATTTTATTTTGATAATTATTAAAATTATTACACGCTTAAGTTTTCCTTCCCCTTTGTAGGGTATTTACAAATCCAATATGGCGGCTCTGCCCGTTTGTTTTTGGCCCGTTTTGGCGGCTTGAGAATTGTGCGTATACGTATTGTCTATTGTCTACGGGGCCGCCGGTGCACGCAGTTGGTTTTCTATATTTGGTTTGAGAGGCGGCGAGTCGTGAAATCTACGCAATGTTTTGTTGCATTCAGCCATTCTCTCTCTCTCTCTCTCCCTCGCCCTGTCTCTCTCTTGCGCCTGGCATTCCACAATTGCCGAGATTTGCCTTTTGGCTTCCACCACAGTCCACAGACCACAACCTTGCACCTCCTCCCTCCTCGTCCACCCACAAATGCAATTCAATTACATTGAAAATTGGCTCCATTGTCTTTATTCGCTGGGTGCGTGAAAATTTATAGTTATGACCAGGCGGCATTATGACCTCTCCTCTGTGACATTTGATTTTTGGGGTTGACCGAAAGTCGCGGTCACAAGTTTATTTATTATGGCCAGGAATGCATCAAGACTTGCGCACATTCACTTATTGTATTCGTTGGTCGCTTTTGACATATCTTATGCAGGTCAAGACTGACTTTTAGCACAGCAGCATTCAGTTAAAAATATAAAAAGCAAAAAACGTTAAAGAAACGCGACTTTTTACACCTTTCTTCAGCAGTATTATCGACTAATTGGAGACAATCGATAAGCGTTTGTATGTAAACATTAATTATCGATAATCGCTGTTAATGCCATCGATATTGTGACGTCACGACTGCAGATCAGTGTTGCCAACTCTTCGGGACATGAAAAAGCCAAAATAGCCTTTGAAAAAAGCTGAAAATAGCTTAAAAAAATTTGTTGGTAGCTAAAAAAAGCGCTAGAGTAGTAAAACGATAGTTTTATTGATTTAATCCAGTGTTTTTGGAATATTTTGATGCAAAAAAATTCTTCAAACAATTCTAGGAGTAAATGCAACAAACAAATTTAAAAATCTCTTCGCTAATATTTTTTATGACTTTTTAAAATTTGCTAAAAATTTCTATTTTAACCCCTTTTTCCTCCTTCTCATACAAAAAGTGGACTTTTAGCAATTTTCAAAAAAACATAAAAAATACTACATAAAAAGAAAACAATCGCGATCGAATCATAAATTGTGAGCTCGTTAGTGATGAGATAAAACTCGATTCAATTGATATCATAGTTAAAAACTATAAAATTGAATGCTCTTTTGGCTTATCGATTTTTTTTTGCCATTTAAATGGAAAAAAAACAACAAAGTTTTTAAGTGTGGCATTGTAAAACATAAAAATACATGAAGTTACCAGATGTTTTCAAAAAGCTAAAATTCCCGCTTCCCGCTGTTTTACAATTTATCCCGCATTTGCCAGTTGCAACCCACTAAATCTGTCAGGAAAATAGCTAAATTGGCAACACTGCTGCAGACCTGCAAATGAACTGATTGAACTGCACTTGTTGCACACTTTGCACTATTTAATAAATAGTTTTTATTAGCAATTGATTGAATTTTGGTTAGACCATTGAAAATGTAAGTATTTGTATATTTGCAAGATGAGTTTGCCTTATAAGACGTTTAATTTGCGTGTGATTTGCACTTTAATTCCCAGATTGTCTCAAAGCCAAGATGGTTGGAAAAACGCAAATTACGTGAAAGACAGAGATCGGCGCAGCAAATCAGGCAGAGGCACAAAACTTAAACCAGTGCCGAAAAAAGCCAATTTCATTACAAGCAGCTGTTTGTGGGGAGGGTGGAGAGAGAGAAGAGAGGGAAAAGAGGGGCAGCATTTGCGAATTGCAATTCAAAATTGAATTCGAAATCTGAAAACACACACACACACACACACATCTTGATGAGATCATTATCGCCGCAACAACGACAGGCCAATTACATTAATTAATTATTAAGGGAACGCAGCTGGAGTTGCAGTCGTGAAGGAGTAGGCGGTGGGGGGAGGGGCAGAAGAGCGGGGCAGGCGAGGGGGGCAGTGTCACGTACAAAGCGCCGCGAAATGTTGTTGCTGCTGTTATTTGTTGTTGTTGTTGTTATTCCCAGGCGCAAGGAGCAGCAATCGTTGCCTCTTCTTCTGCTTTTCGGATATCAAGGAATGCAATCAGCGATCAGAGGCAAATCGAACAAGCTTAAGTTTTGAGCTCAGATTGAAGCTGAGGCTGATACTGAAACTAAGGCTAAAACTGAGGCTGAAACTGAGGCTGTGCCAACGTTTTGGCTGGGGGCGTTTTTGGGCAGCGCTGACTAAGCAAGTGAAAAGAACTGAACTGAACTGCAGTGCAGCAGGCGGAGACCAAGCGACGGACAGACCGACCAACCGACGGACCACAAAGATCGATCGATCGCGCGTCCAGTCTTATGATTTGCAAATTTTCAAATATGCATCTCCTGCTGTTGGGCAGAGCAGAGATGCTGCCTGCTTGAATCTCCGTCCTCCGTCCGCCGTCTGCTGCCTGCGTTAGGTGTGCGATGATTAATTGCTGCCGTTGCACGCAATCCTCGAGTTTCTCCCCATCGCTGTCCGGCATGCGTTGCGGCCAGTGTTGCCAGACTATTGAGCAGCTAAAAAAAG